>JBAMYA010000016.1:10663990-10691383 GCA_037176975.1 Arrhamphus sclerolepis
CTCTTTCCTAAATGTTGAAATATTCTAAAATAAAGTTGATATCGGTTTAACCTGTTTTTTTGATTGTTTTGAGTGGATTTACACAGTATGGGTCAAAATGACCCGCAACATAATCAAGGTAATTTTTTTTCAACATAATACAAGGGCTAAGCAGATTTCAGGCAATATGTGCAGGCAGAGACGACACACAGTGGTAAATGTAAAGAAGGGACCTTAGTCACAGACATGTTCCTGCAAAGGACCGTCCTTTTGTCCCTATTTCTGTCCATGTTGCATGCCCGTACATGTGACTGAAGTTGTGGCCAAGCGACAAATGCCAACACCTCAGCGCATTCATGGGAATCTCCGAATATTTCACCCAGATCTTTCTATCTGCTACTTCTTATTGAAAAATAAAAATTATTCTGACTGCAATAGTTTATACTAAAATATACGTAATTTATCGTTAATTACTGGGTGAAAACTCTTGAATCCCTTTACAGTTATTTAAACTAGACTTTGGGATGTTTTTTCAAACACTGAGATAATTTGCAGATGCATTAATGGCATTGATGTGTGTGTTTTAGTGAAAATACCACAGGGATGCGGTGCAAAAATTCAATTTTCAACCAAATCTTTACAACTCTGTTCATGATAGCCGGTTTCAGGGGGTGGAGTCGGCATCTGGTGGCACCTGAGGTAATACTGGGTAACACCCTTGTGTTACCCATGGTGTTACCCACCACCTTCTGCTGATGCACAGCGAATGCAGCGAGATGCGAAGCTGGTTGGCGGTAAAGATGACGAAGCTGGATATTCCTACACTGATCTGTGACTTTGACGTCTTAACACACGTAACTCTGAATGGTTCACTGACAAATTCTCAGGGTTGTGTGGCTCCAAAGGGCTGAGGTGGCAGCTACTTCAGAAATTAAATAATATATCCCTTTAAGTGATCTTTTGAAGTTATTCTGGATTTGACCCAACTTTGTTGAGACATCAGTTAGAGTGTTAGAGTTAGTTAATGTGTTAGGATCAGTAACATGAGAAGTGCCACATGCCTCTTTAAGCTTCTGCTTAGTGCACTTCCAACAGCTTGGAAATAGCTTATTTTAACCAAATTAATCACTTAAACGTCACATTTCTCAGCAGTGTTTCACAACATGATTTAGACTATTAACTGTCCAACAGTCAACCAGTAACCCGCCGCGGAGAGCACCAAACTCAAACACCCAGGGCATGTAGTCTTTATCCTCTCCTCTTCACTCAGCAGCTGGAAGAGAGGCAGAGTAGCATCTTTCTTATCTGTGTGTGTATGCTTGTGTACAGTAAAAGCCTAATCTAATCACGGCACACTCACTGCTTCCTCCTCCAGGTGTATTACTGTACCAGGAGTGTAATGCAGAGAGAGGGAGAAGGGGGGAGAGATAAGTAATATTGATCTGATGTAGCGATTGTCACTCTGTTGCCTGCCTTGAATAGCTAATCTCTTTTCACATGGGTCAGAAGGAAGAAAGGCAACAGGGCTGCAGGTTTAACCACAGCCAATCGACAAATTGTTCTCAGCGTGTGGTGATCAAACAGCAGCCGATAACGCTGGATGTGAAATTGTGTCTCTTAGCTGCTGATGCTAATGTAGATCACAAAGTTTGGACTTTTGCAATTGATATAAACTGCATTGCATTGTTACAATAAATCACTAGAGGCAGTGCCTCTTTGTTTCTTTGAAATATAACATTTGTATGTGAGATGCACTGTGCTTTACAAAAGTTTAAGGTACCACAGGTTACTTCACTCCAACTGGACCACTTTGTTAGGAATATGTCCCACCCTACCAGGCTGATAATTACAATCTACCTGAGAAACACATGTTGGTTCACCAGCGTGAGAAGAAAATTGTGAAAGATGACTTCTTTAAAAACACATTTTCTGCAACAGACGTTAATAAAAGGTGCACTTAGATAGTTCTCAGTGAAGCCTATATTTATCTCCAACTACAACTTCCTTTATGATATGAACACTTCTTCTTCCATGGGGGCCAAATGTCAACAGCTGAATACTGAACCAAATTTTTAAGAATAAAATGACCTTTCTGAATAAAATTACTTTAAAAAAAAAAAACATGCAGTTGAACTTAACTTTAACTTCTAGAGCTCAAGTCAAGTTGTATCGAGTGTTTCATGGTGTGCTCTTGAGCAGTTTTTTTTTGTGTGTGTGCGTGTGTGTGTGTCCAGAACTGAGAAAATCGTATTGTATCTTTGTGACTATTTCACGTTCTTGCTGTGAGGTCTATACCCCACTGCTCTGAACAAGAACAAACACTGTAATCTTCCTAGTTCATCGTACTGTCATCAGATTTATCTTATGACTTTTTTTTTTTTTTTTTTTCTTTTTCAGGGGAAGGGGTAGTCCCTACTAGAAGGTTGTGGTCCATGTTTGGTATCTGGGCATTTCTCTATCACTCAGTCATCAAAGTGACTGCAGACAGATGGTTTTGGGACAGTTGACTGATAAGTGGAATCAAGAGAACGTAAGGGGAATCTACACTGATGATGGAAACTGTAAAGTTTTAGACATGTCTTGTTCCTTTTATGTCAGGATGAGGTTTTCCACTGTCTAGTCCTCTTCCACCTCCCCCACACCCATCCATCACCCCATCACCCCCCACCCCCCAACCTGGAATGAGGAAGGAGGGAGTGATGCCGCCACACGCCACAGTGGTTTCCATTTACCAAGACCAAACATCAGCAGGCATATCTCTGACACCAAAGGGTCTGCCTGGGTGCCCTGTCTCCCTCATTCTCATTCTCCCCCTTTTCTCCCTCCTCCCCATCCCCTCCCTCACGTACCCCGGCATCTCCTTTTAATATAGGAGCTGCAGATGAAAAATGGTGTGCTTTTGTTTATTTGCCACCGATGCAAATGCGACCACAGCAGGATTAGTGAGTTCTCCATCTCTTTGCTGATAGCGGTGGGAAGAAAGAGGGGATTTTTATGCAAAAAAGATCTCTCCCACCCTTGCTATGACAATTGCAATGCATCACTTCATAGACAGTTTTTAATCTGTTTCAAACCAACCACACTTTGAACTGCTGGGAATGTGAGATATACAACTGTGGGTATATGCCTGTGTGCGCGTGCATCTATTTCTGTGCATGTGTGTGTAAGAGCATACTTGTGTGTAAGTGCTGTATGTGTTTTCCTGTGATTAATCTTTGCAGTTGGTTTAAGCACACTGCTGACACAGCACAGATCTCCCCCTCTCTCTCTCTGGCTAACTTAGTCTCTCTGTTTGAATGCCCTTGGATTTAGCTTTGAATAACAAAAACTTTTGTATCCTCATACACTTTTGGTCCATTGTACTCAACTTTTCTCATACTCTATGGCACACTCAACCGGAAGCTAGTAAATCAAAATGTCCCACAGGTCAAGCGACTTTAGAGTTACTCCACAGAATTGCTGCATGAAAACCACAAACCTTAAACATTTCTTCAAAGTTGGACATAAAAGGGCTCACTTCCAGGAATTCAAATATCCAGAGAGAGGCATCATTTATTTTGAATATAACTCTTTAGGTATTAGGTGTGTTGATTCATACGACAACATCTGACATCAGTTTTTCTTGCAACTGTTAAAGCAACACAAAGGAATCGTCTGCATTAGGATGATGTAAGCTGATCTGTAAGACAGACCACCCTGCAGCCGATCAAAGTGTACAGCTAGTTTTCATCACAGTGTTTGCAGGTGCAGTCTTCCAGAGGCTAAATATAAGATGAAGCTATCTAAGATTCATTATCTCTACGAACATCATGGCAGAGCCAGCAAAGGAAGTCAACAGTGTTACGCCAGAAGAGGCAAGAAAAATAAATAGAGCGAATGAGCAAGATCCTGTACGTGACTCAGGACTGGACTGCAAGTCGAATGGCGTCCTAACTTTGCTGCTATTTAATTAGGAAGGCATATATTCACCTTCTACGTCTTGTGTGTTTGAGTTTGGTTGATATATGGCTGTTATACTAAAGTTCTTTGTTTGCTCGCTGGTTGATTGAATAGGCAGATGAAGTAACGTGGCCGGCTTCAATAGCTTGCTGTTTATCAGTCTTCTGTCCGCGTAGGGTGTCGTTGACCGTTTCCAAATGAACCCTCAGGATTCATCGTTTTCTCTCTTGTCAGCTGGTCAGCAAATCTACGCGCGTTACGTAGCTTCCAGCGAGACTCACACAGCAACGGTCTTGACAACAGCGGTAACAGACATCTGTGCTTCTCAACCACAGAAGGGTGCTAAGGAGCGCAGACTTACGTGTCGTTTTCAAAAGTTGTAAAACCTTTAACTTGCAAATCTGAATGAGGTGTTGCACACACACACACACACACACACACACATATGCACAGATAAAATATCCCAGAATGACATGATGCCACATTTAGTGAGGCCTCTGTCCTTTGTGATAGTGTTGTTGGTAATGAGAAAAGTTTCTGCTGACACTTTCATCACTAAAACCCTTTCATGCCTCATAGAAATATAATTTATTTCAGAAACAAAAACTGTAAAATAATATCAGAATATCTTGTGATGGCGCGGCCTGCGTGTCACAGAACAGGCGCCAAAAGAGAACTGGGTATGACACCGCTCTTTTGTCATTTGGATTTTGTAACCATTGACGTACAAACTCGGCTCATACTTATCCAGCTGTTGTCAAGCTTAACAACTATGAGCTTTGAAGAAATAGATCGGATTTTGTATTTCCCCCCAAAAGATTTGACGTGTAAAGCAGAATGAAAGGCATAGGTGCATTTCCCTGGAGTCCATTTGCTCATAAATAAACCCTGTCTGTTTACTTTTCGTTTGCATTCTCCTTTGATTCCGTGTATTCAGACACCAAAACTGTCAGATCAAACCTTTGAACATCCATCACTTAACCCTCAGAAGAAAGGACGAAATGTCAAAATTCAAAACCGTCATCAGAACATGCCTTACTGTCGTTGCTCCTCCTGACAGATACAGAAAACTCTGAGTTACCGCTTAGGATTTCTGACTGACTACACTATTATCAAGGGCTACGGGCACATGACTGCATATCATGAAAAGGGGAGAGAAAAGACGCAAAATGAGGAAAACACGACCTGTTTATCTTTGCTGCTGCTGTTGTCGTCCCGAAGAGAGTGCCTGGCTCTAGGTAGATACCGACGGGACGACGCAAAGGCAAGATAAAGTGTTAAAACATTTTTTTTTTTTTTTACTCATCAAATTTAATAAGCCTCATCTCAGATACACAGGTATTCAACACGGGGCTTTCAGGAAAAAGGTAAACACATCCATTTTGTAAGCTCCTGCAGAATACCCTCACCCCAAAATAAAAAAAAACAAAACAACAACCCTCAAACCAGTGGCTGACATGCATTCTAAGCATGTCAGAGTGACAATAAGATACATTATGAATAATAGAATAAACAGAACATTTTATCCCATATGCCTCTCTCCGCGCTCCGTCAGTAGTTGACATCTTGGCGGTGTGATAAAACCCTTCATCAGAAATACTTTTTTGGGCTCCACCTTTCCTGGAGGGGCTTACCTGTGCCCCGCTCGACTGACACCTAGCATTCAAAACGGCGGGGCAGGATTTAATCAGTTGTCATTATGGCGGAGCAGAAAGAGGGCTGCGGCACAATGCCGACACAAAGACGGTCTAAGGCGATCTTTGTGCTGTAAATGTGCTGCTCACAGTGGCTGTGTGACAGCTGACGTTGAGTCGCTGAAACACTGATCCACTGTTTCCTTGTAGAGACATCAGGGTGAATACAGAGGTGCCACGGCGTGTGCTGAAAGCCGCCTCAGAGACCTGAATGCAGCGCAACACCTGCATGGCTGCTGCGGCGGATTAGGGTGTCAACGCACACAATGGCTGAGGGAACTCAATGCCTTTTGAGTTTCCCCCCTCCACAAAATACGCTGGGTGACGTCCTCCATTGTCAAGCACTCAATTTTATTTATCACCACAACAGCTCAATGGGGAATTAAGGTGGGAGAAAATTGTGACAGGTTATTGAAAAATATTTGTACACATTGAAAATAAACATTTTTCAGTTAAAGTTTGGGATTATCCGGAGAACGTGACGGAGGTTGCTGTTCCCCGCTTCGTGCACTTTGAGGACTTCGGTGACACCTGCCTCTGGCGCAGCCCTCGGAAAACAAAATGGCAAGAAGGAAACTGAAGGAGTCCTTCGTTTCCAGAGCAACAGATGGAGCCGAGAGAGGGTTCGGAGGAGAGGAGCTGGAAATGAAGCCGATGAGGAGAATTTGGCTGGACGGCAAAGGGTGTCGGAGCCTGGCAGCGCCACAAAGTGCCGAGGCTCTTAAACCGGCTGGGCTCCACACCTCTCTGGCAGACATGTCATCAAAGGCTTCCTATGCACAACCTTTCTGTCGATGTTATGTGAATGATGAACAGCTGGCCTTATGCTGCTCTGCTGGTGTATGTTTCATTGAATTGGCAAAAGTTGCAACATTTCTTTGGTTTTCCCCTCAACATTGTTCACAAAAGCAGTCATCACTCTTGTTCTTAAACACTCCACTCACTAAAAAACAGTTAAATGAACATATTGCCTTCACAAATCATTCTATATATTAGTTTTATTGTGTGTGAATTGTTGCAAACCGCGTGCTGAAAGATGTTGTTTGAAAGGAAACCTTTGAATCCACCAAGAAAACTCAAATGGAGCAGAAAGTAACCTTAGCTTCCCACATGTCTCTACAAATATACTTTAAACTTATGGTGAATTTATGTTGTTTTTATGGTGTTTTTTCCCCCTAAATTACTGTGAAATAAGGTGAACATTATAAACTGTCAGTATGTGAATAATGAGCAAACTTTAACTCTTGTTCTTAAGCAGTCAATGTTTAGTTTAGTGCTCAAGAAATGAATAACGACTAATCTTGATGGACGTTACCTGATTAGCACTTTAAAATATGCAATTTCAGAACATGTGAAATACAAATGTTTCACCGTATTGGCTGAAAGTTTTATTGTGATCCCTGGTCAAACTCCATTTCATCCTAGGTCACATAATCACCATGGTTACCGTTAAAGGGTCGGTTATTCTTTATTTTCTCAAGCACCTATGCTATCAGATTTCCCGTTAGTTCCCAGACCCAGCAGTAAACTATATATGTGGTAAAACTGCAAATTTCAAAAACTGATTTTTTTTTTTCACATAAAAGCAAATTTTCTCGTTAAATGGCGAGTTCCACAATATCGCATCCTTTTTTGGAAAAAGTGAATTTTTGTCAGAAAATCTCAAATTTTACAAAGATTGTGACCTTTCAGAGACTTTGGTACTAAAATCACAATTTTAAAAAAAGCTGACTTATTTAAAAAAAAAAGGGTTAATTTTGTGGTAAAACTGCAAATTTTGAAAGATCAAGATTTTTTCCCCAACAACCAAGACTTTTTATCTTACAATCACGAATGTCGCTCAGTTGTGACTTTTGAACATGAACCAGCTATTCTCCATCTCAGTTATTCTACTTTTTGATGTCAGTACCAAATCAAATGGGCTGATGAGGTATGTCATTGAAATCTCTTCAGAAATGTTCCAGTTTTCAGTAAATGATCTTTGCACGGTCTTTGCACACTCCAGCAGGCCAGATAAAATGAAGTGGCAGGCCAGATTTTTTCCGCGGGTCTTGAGTTTGACGTGTGCTACCGTACTTGGATTTTTGTGAATTTTTAGAACAGATTGACCAGAGCTCTTACATTTATATGGACTCCTTCATGAATTTAAACCTCTGCAGAATTCAGACAGAAAGTAACATGTTTCTGCTAAATGTGATCGTTGACCGCTAAACAAAGCCATGCCATAAGTAAAGAAAAAAAAACTTCCCCTGCCTTCCTTCCCCTGCTGAACCTCAGCGTCAGAGTGACAGTAATGCAGAAATGGCATCAGACAATGAGGCCCTCAGCTCTGGGCTTTGACGGCCTTCCCGCCGCCTGATGATGGATGTCTTCAGAAACTAAACTTCTCCGTGCACTGCAGCCCAGAGCACCGCCGTTGCGTTTTGGGATCCCCTCTGCAGCACCACAATGGATATTTGAGAATGGGAGTGTTTGTGTGTGTGTGCATGCGTGCACGTAGATGTCTGCATGTGTTCTGTGTAGCTGGTGTGTTAGTGTGCTGCTTGAATGAACTTGGGAGAGTTGAAGGCTCTTAGTGTGGAATGCAAGGGATGTTATATAAACACATTATCGACAGTACCACCGTACAGCCGTACACACCGCTGGCGCCAGTCCACACTGCATTAGCTGACATTTTATACAAAAATGGTGAAAATGGAGCGTCTGAGGGAGTGACGGAGGCTTTCCTAGTTCTCACCAGACTCTGTTTGGGTTGAACTTGTTCTCTCTCTCTTTTTTTTTGATTGCTGACTCTGCCTCTCAAGGGGACCGTCACGAGGCGCTGCGGTCATTTGGTCTGCTTATGTGAATCGACAATTTAAATTGGAAGTCTAAAGGATTTGGTGATTTACATCAAATACAGGAGTGGGAAATTAGTCCAAGCACCCAATGTGATCTGGTTACACGACAGAACAGTACGGAGCCTCCGGCACATGAAAACATTTCTGTTGTTCCGTAAATGGTAAACAAATGGCAAAGACGAAAAAAAAAAATGTGCACACTGAAAAATCAAACATGTTCTCCCGTGCACATCGAAAAAGAACACACCGACTTTGAAAAAGCAATTAATTCCAGATAGTGTGGACATGAAAGGCAGTGGGATGCTGTGAACATTAAAAGGCACAGAAGCCTGAGCGTTGCTTTCCTGCGTGTCTTTAAGGCGTTCTCAATCCAGGCCCTTCTAAATAGGATTCAATAATGTCCAGGTTGCTTGTTTTTAACTTCAAAGATTTCCCACCAAACGGCTTAAGTCCGACACAGAGAGAATGAGAAGGAAAACACTGACAACTCATTAAATGTCAGCGTTCACTTTATTACGCTGCACGCTGTTTTCCCGCGGAGTGGTTTCACTCCAGATGGGAGAGCAGGTTGATGGAAAGCCACTCCCTGTCGCCATTCATGAAATCAGACTTGGCAAGACGGATGACCGCTGTCTCAGGAGAGTGGGATGAGGCTGGTAAAACCTTTGAAATTTGTGCTGCTTGCCAGGGAGAACTCGAGAGGTGCTTCACACGACAAAAGTGTGGTTTTTATGCTAAAGTTACTCAAGGAGAGGAAGGTACCATCGTTGAGCTGGCATTATCGGCAAATAAACCAACCTGTGCTCATTATTAATATCAATTTTTTTTTTCTCGAGCCACCCATTTTAATAGCATGCGAGCCGTCTTTTTTTGTGACTGCAAAATGTTTTCATCATCCAGTAAAAAGATTTTATAAAATAGAAGTAGTGCTTTTCACTCATCTGTCAGGGTCCAAAAAAAGACATTTTGTTGAAGCATTTTTGACTAAATTACCTGAAATTCTCTTTACATAAAATAACATCCATTTACAAAACAAAAGAAAAAATAGTAATCATGATCCCATGTTCACACCATTAAAAGCATTGTGGGTGACCCAAACAAAGTCTTTGGACTCTTGTCTTGTCTCTCAAACTCTTCTTCTTCACTGGACTGGTACTATTGATCAATGTGCCATGGAGATTAAAAGGAAAGAGGAACTTTTTTATTGTGTATGTTCGAAATCTCAGAGGCTTACTGGTTTTTCCAACGTCTGACCACACACCAAGCGCCTTTGCAAGAATGAAAAACTAACACATAGCATCCTCTTGTATTTTAAAGATGCCAAAATTGTCAGACTTAACCTATCAGTCTTCAAGATTCCAGATTCCTTTGAGAGTCAAAATACAGCAACATTCCTAATTAGTTCCTGCTCCATCATGCAACACAGTTTGCAAAAGACTTTTGAGAATATTCAATAGTGTATTTCCAGTAGCGGAAGTTCTGGGGTTAAAATCCTACGTTGGAATTTTATCAGAACTGACCTCTTTAGTCCTTTCAGCCGTTGTGTCTCTCTTGCGGCATCAGGACCGTTTGCATATGAACTTCCATTCCAAACCTCATGGTGGGGGTAGTGTATCACTCTCACTCTGTGAACTGCAAAAACAAGAAAAGAAGAAGAAAATGTCTGCAACAGAAGAAAAACAAGGTCTGTCCCAGTTCAGCGGCCGCATCCTTCGAAGGACCCGTCCTACATAGTCTACGTAGGCCGCGTCCTCCGAAGGCCGGGTAGGCCGGAAGTCAGCGGCTGTGAATTGGGACGGTCTAGCCTTCAGATTTACCCCCGCCCTTAATTTGGCCTATGTCCTGTTGCATAGCAACAGTGACAGCGCTGAACCGAAGAGAGAATGGAGATCGAAATTTTGTTTATTTATTTTTTTATTACTTTTTTAATTTTAGAACTACAACAGCGCCTGCAAAGAGGCGGCTGTTCTGTTTTCTCAGCTAAATAAAAGCTTAATAAAAGCGGCAGGACCGCTGTACGTGCTAATTTGCTGTCTTGATGATTTCTGTCAAAATAAAATACAAAAAATTTCTACACAATTGACAAAAGCCTATCACCATAACCGCTATGGGCTTTTAATTTTTGCGTACATAGCTCAGTTCCCGGGCTACAATAGAATTTTCCGGCATACCCGCAATGTATCTTGTGATAGGGCAGGCCAAGAAGGATACACCGGACCCATCCTTCAAATCGGGGAAAAGAAGGCCGCATTTGTAGGCTGCATTTGAAGGGCCCTTCGACTTGGGACAGCCTTTGCTGTGACATAATTGGCCTTCAAATGCGGCCTTCAAAGGATGCGGCTGCTGGATTGGGACACAGCTACAAACTGAAATGATGCAAAAAAAAAAATTGGAGGAACTGAAGATGGTTGTAGTGTTTCTGTTTGTTGTACAATGGTGAATGAGAAAAAAATGACTCGTACGCGACATTAGGCGACTGAATGATGTACCTGGTCCTCAAGTCAAGTTTATCAGGGCTGCTCTGAGTACCTCTACTAATAAAGGACCATTTTCCAGTCCCATAGAGGTTCCTGAAGGCCTTTAGAGCAGGACCGTTCTTAGTAATGGAGACACGTGCCAACGACATACTCTGAGTTTCAATAGGTGGGCAAGAGCAACTTTTTGTGCGAAACCAACTGAAAAGTTTGCAACAAAAGTGACTTGTATGCCAGCGAACACCAAGCGAACACTTAAATGGTATGTTTTTGTTGAAATGTCACAAAGCAACTCTTCAGACTAATAAGTCTGGTTCATGTTTTGTTCATTTTACTTAAAGGGCATGTAATTATGATCCTGGAAGTGGACATTTCCTTTTTACAGTGTCTGTTTTTACGTAGTTAGTTAACCCCCACCAAGCAGCTAATCTAAAGCATAAAGAAACACAGACTGAGCCCAAAAATAAACTTTAAAGGTTGAACGGACTTTGTGTTTGGTGAGTGAATTAGACGACTTTTGGTCTGACAGTCAGCATGGGTGAGGTTACGACTCACCTCAGGTTCAAAAGTATGAACATGAATGAGTGTGAGCTCAGTTCAACAGCTGTGTCCTTCAAATACAGTCACATTTAGCTCTTGAATGATGAAATAAACACTATTCTTCTTCAACTCCTACTTTACTCCTCCATACTTACAGGTCTGCTCCGAACAGGCCGTGTGAAAAGAACTGTCATTAAATGATCTCTCTTAAATTCATTGCTTAATCTTGTCAGCCTAGTTATGAATGCCAACACCTGACTTAACTAAAGAGGAAGTAGTGGAGTGAAGATAAGGACTTATTTGAAACAAATGTGAAGTTTATAACTGAGCTAAATGGATTTTCTCTTTCTTTTCTTTTCTTTTTTTTTTTTTTGCCATTAATCTTGTGTCCAAATGATAAAAGTTACATACAGGGACCAGGAGGTATACAAATGTCTGTGAGTCTGTTAAAACATGACCCCCTTTATCAGTGCAGAAAGTTTTGTTTTTCTCCAGTATCTGCAGAGTTGACAGGTAAAAGCACCTTTATCAATTTCAAGTTGATGTTGAACATACATGTTAACACGTTTGAGAACTGAATACGCAGGAAAAGCGGAACTCAAACTAACAAGACGATAGGATTGTGTTGCATGCGATGAAGATAGAGGCTAACAGTTTGCCTTTTGCTTCCTATTTCTTCCTCCATCTGTGTGCGCCCCCTCCTAAAGAAGCAAACGTTTCATCACGAGGGATGTTGAACCAGGCAAATCTAGGGCCTCCTCATTCTCTCAGGCCTCCAGCAAACTGCCAGCTGGGAGAACGGCCAGGAAGAGAGGCGAGAGAGCCGGTCTGAATGTCAGCCGGAGAGGCTCCCGCTGCAGAAACACAGTCTGTCTGCACTCCGGAAAAACACGCACGTCATGCAAGTACTCCCAACACTACAAGCAAACCAATGCCCCCCCCCCCGTCAGGGCCGTTCATGCTCAGAATTAGAAAGACGGCTGCGTGCGCGCACTCAAAACACACACGTGCACAGTCCCCTGGCAGCGTGTCCTTCCACAGCGCGGCCCTGTGATACTGAGGCTGAAGGAATTTGCTGTGGATTACTTCTGGACTGAGGCAGGCAGCTTTGGCAGGGAACGGCCAGGCCACTTTGAGGATTTAACCAGCAGCAGCCCTGGGAGCTGCCCAGACACCAGCAACACACGCACACACACACAGACACAGCGCCTCATGAAGTTATATGTTCATCACAGATATTCTGAGAAGCACAAAGATTGAGGTCACAGAGAAAGAATTTGCCCCCCCCCAAAAAAAAATTGTTTTAAGTTTAGATCATCTGTAGTGAGATTCACAAGAAGGAAATGAGGGAGAGAGACTGAGAGTTGGAGCCAGCGTTGAACAATAGTTATCTCAGGAATGTCAACATTTTTTTTTCCTCTGTCTCTCTCATCCGGCTCGACACTGGTCATCCCAGGAAGCTGTGTGACTGCGTGAGCAATGAAAAGCAAGGATAAAATATGCTCGCATCCCTGTGAACTTTTGGTTGAAACTCCCATGTTTGGACTTGATGCTGAAAAAAGAAAAAAGAAGTGTTGCCCACACCCACCCCTCATCAAAGACTTTTCTCTTTGCATTGTGAAAAATCCTTTTATTTATTTTTTTTATTATTCACAAATGATGAAGACGAGCTGAGGAGGGAAAGAAAGCCAGGAGGTGGGGAACAAAAGCAGCAGAGTGGATGAAGGAGTCAGGTTTCAGCAGGGGGCAATGCTAGGCTACACACGGAAGGAGCAGAGGCTCACCGCTTACTTGAATATCAGCCATGCTGCCGTGTTTGCTGCTCCTTTATGGAGCCGCATCACTGCTGCTTGGACGATAGCCAAAGCATCATCCTCCTGCTCTCCATTTCATCTGTAATATTTCACAAAAATACCTGTGAGTTTGCAGATGCGATAATGACTGAATATTGACAGAACTCTCACTGATGGTTCATGTCATGCAAGTTTTTCTGAAAATGTCTGAATTCCTGTTGTGAACACTCGAAGCTGGAGAGAAAATATGACTCCAGCCGCTCCTTCCTCTCATCAGCAACTTTTAATCTTGCCAAAATTAGCATATTCAAAAGGTTTTCCTAATGACTTTCATCTGGCAAAAAAAAAAAAAAAAAAAAAGGTAATTTCATCCACGAGAGTAGCCTTCAACTTTTGAGGCGGGAAAGACAAAGACGAGTGCAGAGGGCAAAAGATGCTTAGCTCTGATAGTCAGTGTGCCGTGTGAGCTTATAAATGGTTTTAATAAGCTTGTTTTTAATTGGGTTTCAACTTTAAACTGCAGATACCGCCATCATACATCTGCGTGAGTCACATGCAGGAGCTGGGAGGTGTAAGTGGCACGTTGATTGATACCGTGGTGAGAATTTAAAGGATCGGGCCAATGCTGGGTGGAGATGCACATTAAAACACAAACTCGTATGAAATTGTATTCTGGAGAACCAAAACAATTAAGCGCAGTGGTGCTTTGATGTCGGGTGCTGCCCCGCAGGTCAGAAGGGAAAGTGTTTCTTAATCTTAATTGAAAAAATTAAATCATTAACCTGATGCCTCTGTTTCTGGGAGACGGGTCCGCCGCTTCTCGCTCTGTCCGGGGCCTGTCGCTTATCCAGCAGCCAGTGAGGACATGCTTGAGAAGAAAGTAGGGGTGAAAAAAAGAATAATGAACTAAAATAAAGATGAGAATTTCAATAAGGCTAGAAAGTTTAGTGGATGTAATTTGATTAATAATGCTAAACGGAGACCTGAAGAGGGAGTGAGATAGGACAGGGGAACAAATTAGCCAGCACAGCTGGGGAAGGACTGTGTTCTGCAGGGTATCAAAGACTCACCATGCCGCCTGTCTCCTCCGTGTAGCCGCAAACTCAAATTAAAATTCGGTATCTTGTCATAACAACTCCAGAAGTGTCCTCTTTCAATTGTTTGCCTTTTTTTTTTTTTTTCCATCGAAACTTAGAACTCACATTCAATAATTCTGTTACTATCCCTAGAAAAATTAGAGGAATCTTATTTCTTCTTTGCATCACACTGCGCTTTTTGTAGCTTTCACCGTTTTCAGAAAAACATCAGATGAAATGGCTCATAAGAAGCTTAAGTGACTCATGTGAAATCAACTTGAGCGTTCGTGTGATTTTCAGTGAAAACCAGATAAAAATTCTGTTGCACTTTGGGGCCTGATGCGATTTCCTGAAACAGGTTTTATTTTATATTAAGATGCCCGTGATGTGTTAACATTTCCAGATAACGCCTCGGATAAGTGTGTGTTTATGAGACTGTGTGTGTGTGTGTGTGTGTGTTAGGTAGGAGTGGGAGTAAGCTTGTCATAACACATCTAGCGTTTAGCGGGCTAATCGTAGGAGACGACCATGTTGTTTTGATCACCTGTAGTATTACGGCTAATGTAAATAAAGGCTTACACAGGAGGCCTGTCACTCTGCCTATCTGATTGGGGGTTGGGGGAATCGGTGACCAAAGTAAGAAAAAAGAAATAAAAAAAATAACTAAATCACGTTTTCTTATCTCGTTTTCCTTTGACCTGAAACAGTCAAACTGTGGTGCTTGAAGTCGCAGCCAAAAACAAAAAAAGGGAAAAAAACTGGAGAGGAAAATATGGTACGACGGCCAAAGCTGAAGGAGCTCCATGTGGTGATACTTTACTGTCATTTTAGCAAATTTCAATTATGGCTAAAGAACAAGGCCCTGAACTTTTTAAGTATTATTCACTGTGTGACTGTTAAGGAGGTTTAGACTCCAGCAACTTATTTCACAACTTCCAAAACCAGCATCATACTCAACAGACCCCTTTGAGTGGCCATTGGTTACATAGCTGTGACTCTTTGGTTAATCTTTATTTTGCGTTTTGTACTTTTCATATTTCAGAAGAGGTGGACTGGTCATTTTTTTTTTCAATTTGCCCTTCAAGTGTTGTTGTGTTGTGTTGTTTCTTCCTCTGGTCTGTGCTAAACACAGTGTTGTAAAAATTATAAAGGGGTTAAATTTTCTTGGGTTGAGAACATACATTTAGTTGTTTGAAATGACTACCAACTCAAAAAATATATCACACTGTCATTTTCTTTGGGTCCATCATTGAGTAAATTTGCATTTGTCAGTGTGACATCACAGATCCAGATTAGAGTATCCTCCCCATCGCTATCTGCACCCAGCTTCACATCATGGTGCATTTACTGTACCTCGGAAATAAATAGCACAGAGCTGTATCACCAACTTCAAATAAGGGGCATCTCATGGAGGAGAGGCTAAGTTGAGATGTTAGATGTTATAAACCAGCTGCTTAGAACAGGGGTGTTTAAGGGGAGTTTAAAAGGTTTTTATTTTTTACTCTGTCTCTGTGGTACTTTGACCAAAACATGTCAAGAGACATTTGATAAAGATCTCAGGAAGTTGTTTCAACTTTTGAAACAGGGTATAATGTCTCCTTTACGCCAACATGGCCAAGTGGAAAGGAAAAGTTGCCCGTCTCTGCTCTGCTTTATCTGTAACCGAGCATATGAAGTTTAAAAATGTGGGCCTGTTCTGTCAAATAAATCCAAAGAAAACAATCTTTAGTGACCAAATAATCAAAAAGTTGGACTCAAACACTTGTACTTTGTTTGAGGATGACACTTGACTAAACAAACACTGTTTTTTATTTATGAATTTTTTATTTATGAATTGATTTTAAAAGCTTTCTGATGGAAATATATGATTTCCTAGAAAACAATACAGAAATTTCTCACGTTGGGATCTATTAAACCTTCAATTCTTGGCCATTTTACTTGAAAAATTATTAATAGATTCTTAATTTTAAATGGCTGTTCTTCCTTAGAAAGCCTTTATTTTCTTTAGTGTTCATTTTGTGTCACAATGCAGCTAAATGATGAAGCTGTACTTTTAAGGTGCCTTAAAATCAAACATACTTGTTGGAGACAACCTCGTCTAATGGTTACAACATGTAAAATGCAGGTCAGTTTAGTCTGTTAGTGTTTTTGGAAACGGTCTCATTTGTTGACACCAACCGCACTCGTATGTCAGAGGTGATGCGGCGATGATTTATTGATGGCACAACACGAGATGCAGCGGCTCGGAGGGAGCAGTGAGGGGGTGCTGGGTTCGTTGACTTTTGCCCTGCACCTGCGTTTTCACACACTATTTCATCTCAGGCCTCACACACACACACACAAACACACTAAACAGTATGTTGCAACAGTCACCTTCAAAGACCAGCACAAGCCTTTTATGTGATTATCTTTTTTCCCAACGCACATGTAACCACCTGCTATCAGGGCACGAATCCTCCAGTGGAACTTCCAGTCGTGCCTTCTCTTTTTCCATCTGATAGGCTGCCTTAGCAAACAAAGGAGTGAAAACATAAAATTTAAAAATAAATAAATAACATATCCGAAGCCCCATTTTTACTAAATAAATGACAGTAATGGTAAAAGCAGAACACAATTCCCTTGCAGACACAAGTATATTAGGCACAGATTAGCCATTATGGCCCTAAACGAACGTACTTGTAGCTCATCTTAGCGGTGTAATGGTGTCTTATAATCCTACATCCATATCTGCAGCAATTCTAGCAAGCCACACCCATATTTGGAGACCAATATAATGACTTTATGCAGTTTAACACTTCACAATATAGTTATATTATGCTTATTCCTCCCAATACATAAATATGTCATCTCCGGGCGAAAGCTCTCGATTGTGTCGTGAATGAGGCAGCGGGATCCCAGTGCACAATCATGTCTGTCTATGAGTCTTTCAGAAGTTGAAGGATTTCATACAACACTTTTCACCACCACAATATTTTCCCTTTTGAAAGGGAGAGAGGTTTTTTTTTTTTTTCCCCATCCCTCCTCTCTCCCCCGTACGGGTTTAACTTGGGCTTTTTCAACCCCGTTGAAAAAAAAAACCAGTAAATGTGTTTCTGTGCTGCTTTCAGTCTGAGCTTCACAACTTATCTCCCTCTACCCTCTTTGTTATTAAATGCAGTGAGCGAACGATCGGCATTTCTCTAAGGGATGGAGAGTGAGTCAAAAATCTAAATGGGGAGGCGCACTCCTTGAATTACCATAAAAAAGGGGAAAGAGGGGTGTATTTGTGTGCGTGTACGTGTGTGTGTGTGTTTTTTTTAGCGTATTTCTCATGGAGGGGTGGTCCTGTAGCTCTTATCGGTTCACCAACAGGAGAACGTAGCTGATTAACATCTAATTTAACCCAGTCTCCCGCTCAATAGTCAGTCATTCAAGGGTCGCATCTATATGTATTTAAGAGGTAATCAGTGGTCGGTCCCCCGCGCTCACACTCCCACCTCCCTCTCTCTTTGTGTGGTTGGGATGACACGCAAATGTATTTCCATCTCAAAAGGTGGGCCTTGGTGGCTATAGATTTCTGAAGCAGAACTGCTGGTGTTATTGTCAGCTTGTTTACGCGGGTACGCATGTGAGTTTGTAGGGGCGAATGCATCTGTGTGCGTTTATACTGTCGGACAATACGACGAATATGATGACGTTTTTGCTCGGTGTCAAGCCCAACTGAAAAAGTGTAGAGCACTTGCTTTTTAGGAAAAGGGAAAGTTTAACTCATCTGTTCAGTGACAAAGTTCAGTTTTTGGATCCCCCCCCCGCATCAGTACATAAAAATTTTGTTTAAAAAAAAGAAAGAAAAAAAAAAGTCATATTCATATCATTCTAGCAGCCCTTCAAGGTTGAGGCAACAATGACCACTTATGAATATATTTATAGGTTATAATAAATTTATACTCTTGAATATTATTACCACCAGTGAAAGAGAGAATTCCAAGTTCAGCCTGAGGGAGGTTGAAGATTAGGAGCCAAAGCGTCACCTGAATCAAATACCTCTTCTGCAGTGCTGCTCATAATAATGCAGGTCAGACCTCAGCTATGTGGACCCAGCAGGTGTAGTTTTAGCCACATTTCCCACTTGTTGTCACTGATGGAACAGACACACTCTTGTTTTAACCGCGGCGTTGGCACAGGTCCTGTGAACATGTGGCACTGAAGCTGCTGTTGGCAATGGCTGCCACTGTGTGCGTTTCCAGAAGCGAGGGTTCGGGGATAAAATTAGGCTGGAATTTTGTTTTAACAGTACCGAGCTCCTCCTTAGTCCGTTCAGCCGTCGTGTCTTCATGTACTTGGACAGGGCCGGGTACATGTGAACTACCATTCCAAACCACATGGTGGTGGTAGTGCACTGCTTTTACTCTTTGTCAACTGCCAAAAAAGGAAAGAAGAAGATGTCAGTTTAAAAACAAAGTAATAAAAATAAATAAAATGACGAAAATTTTTTTTGGAGGAGCTAAAGATCAATGTAGGGTTTCTGATTGCTCTGAATGGGAAAAGATGGCTCGTACACGAAGTGGACATTAGAATAATGACGTCATCTCCTTCCCACAGCGTACCAATCAGCCAGGTCAACACCACCATACCCCATCCAGAAGTTTATCTGAGTAGCCATCCTACCACAGGTAGGATTTTCGGCACCGTAGAGGTTTCTGAAAGCCTTGTTAGCGGGGGCCGTTCCTGGTAATGGAGACACGCATTGATGATCCGGCCCTGAAAAACTACCCAGAGCCCCTGATTGTGATAATAGGCCTTTGATACTTCAGCTTCCTATTACTCCATAAGACATCTCCCAAAGCAAAAGACAAATAGGGAGAGAGAGGGAAAAAAAAAAGATTAATCTGAATCCTTACTGTAGTTAAAGCCAAAAGTGGCCATATTTATTCCAGAAGAAGGAGCTAAAACGTGCTACTTAAACTTGATTTAGCGAGACAACATTTCTTGGACATCTACCAACAACATACTAGTTGAAAGGAGTGGATCTAGTTAATGACTGCAGATTTAGTTTACATGAGAGAAATAAATGGATTTACATTTGCAAACATCATGAACACCAGCGATAGCACAGATTGACAGCAACTTCACTTACAGATACGACAAAGACAGTTTCAGCTTTCTGAAGCCAGTGTCACCAGATTTGAAAGCATCATACTAAAGAATAATACAAGAAAAGTGTCATTCACTATTAGAACAGTGAATAATTAGCAAAGAAAACAAAAAAAGCACTTGAAATAAGAGGAGACGGAGCCAGCTTTAGCCGCTTCATCCGACGGCTCAGAATCCAGAGCAGTGGTTTTGTGAAGTAGTAATTAAGATACTATTTATGTGACAAGTTTTCACACTCCCCATCACAGTCATACAGTCACAGTTTTTCTGCATGATGTTCTGTGAGAAGAGATATAAACACAGGGGAACAAAAATCCATGTTCTGATTAGAGATGGGACCGATCCAATCCAGTAACTGTGGCTGGTACACATTGGTCAGGGGTCATGGCCTGGGTCACTATGAAACATCTAGAGACACATTTTATTCTAATGGACACTAAATACAATACAACTGAATTGAGTACTGATCTTATTCACTGAATGACAACATGAATCTCAAAAATTCTATTCAAATTCAAAACTTTAAGTTTTCACTGTTCAAATAGCCCTACTTGATTAATCCCATTCAGATGAAGTACTGTTGTTAGTAACTTATTTGAAGTGTTGCATTTAATGGATGTTTTGTTTTTTTGTTTTTTTTTCCAGTTTTTTTTCACTGTTATTTCAATTAATAAATATAAAAACACCAATCCCACATCAATATTGGAGTCGGTATCAGTGTATTGGAATTGTATGAGAACTCAGATCTCTAATTCTGGTCAAAATGAGATTAAATAGATGGAATATTACAACTTTGTGTCACAAAGTGGTCAAAGTTATCATACGCTAAATGGTATTGGGCTGTTTCCGATTTTTATATTTGACTCATTCTACTAGATATTGATGGTAGGGTCTCAACAGTCACATTTAGAGCCACAGATTAAGATTATGCTGACCTCTGCATTTCTGATTTCATGCCACCAACCTTTTTCATTCAACAGAGACAAGTAGTCCTCTTCGTGTCCTGTAACCAAAACATTGTGAACTTTGATTGTATTTGTACGGCCACAGGTCACCTAATCAGTAACAGCCCATCCTCTCCTCTGTAGTTCGAATGTGCAGAAAGTTAAGACTGCAGCCTTTGTGGTGCGCATTTATTACATGCATCACATAAGATGCCCTGAAGTGCTTAAATTTACGCCTCGTCAGAGTTTGATAAATTTTAATGCAAACTCTTTCATCCTTATGTGTTTTCAATCTACCAGTGCAGGACTTTCAGATCAGAAAATGATTTTATAAGATTGCCTGGACAAAATGTGAGAATAGGTGAGAATGGAGTGTGAAGAAGATTTCAAGCTACTTTTGAATGGAGATGAGAGGGTTCTGAGGGGCTGCTGTGCATCGGGTTAACTCTTGGTGAAGCTTGGCAGAGGCGGCTCTTCATCAGGGGTGAGCATGGAGATCTCTCTGGAGCTTTCTATCAACACAGATTACATGCATGTAGACGCGCTCAAAGACAGGTGGAGAAAAGGGGGGAAAAGGTAAGTGTAAAATAAATAAGGTGGAATCAAAAGGGTTATGTGCAATCTCAGCCATGGGGGTGATGACAGGCTTGCCTCACACCTGAGCTGTATTATGCATTCCATAATCGTCCAGAACCCTGCAGACACACAGTCGAACAGAGTGGCCGACGGCAGCCGGGTTGTGTTGGGTTTCTCTGACAAGGTGAACTTCATGCATCGTGTACATGATATATAACTCTGCAGCAGCGAACAAAGGCAGGCCAGACAGAGCAAGAATGAAGGAAAGAATAATCCTTTTCTCTCCGTCCTTCTGCTGCAGGGGTTTTTGTCTGTTTCTGGACGAGTGTCAGAGGTAGAGCTGCGTAGATGACCTTCGTCTCTGCTTCTTCTTTTGTGGTTCCACCAAAAATGAAAAAAAAAAAAAAAAGCAAAACCCTTGGCCTATCCTCTTTTTTTATCATGTCTTTGGAGATGTTGGAAGTCCACACATTCTGGCACATTGATAAAGTTAAACCATATCCATAATTATAATCCTTAACTAAACATGTAAAATCTTGTTGTTGTTGTTTGGGTTTTTTTTTTTCTCCCTCCTGGAATCATTTGGGTGCATTTTTAAGAAAGTTGAAAAGGGGAGTGCAAAGGGGGGAGAAAACTGTCCATTAACCAAAAAGCAATTTCTGCTGGCGCGCGCCTGGCTGCTTCGAGGTTCCCGGCCGGGCTAAAAGCCTTTCATTACAAGTTTCCTCCCCAGCCAATTAGAGACAGGTCTGTGGCCGTCCAGCCTGCCGGCCCACCGGCACACACACTTTGATCAGCTCTCTGTTCACTGACACATGTCTAATGACCAGGGGAGCGCTGAGAGGGTGGCCTGTGTTCACACATGGCACAGCTCAGAGAACACAGACTCATGTGCTTATGCACAGACTGCCGAATCACATGAAGACAAATATAAGTTTATACACTGATTCAGCTAAACGATTTGGGAGTTCTTGGAGTTTTTTTTATTTTTTTTTTTTAGAGAGAGCGCTTTTAACCAAGCTGAAGGCATTTGACTAGTCTGTACACTAGAATTTGATCCTTTAATGCTCTAAGAGTTCATTCACTGAAGGAAATAACTACGGAAAGCATTTTCACTCAGAAAGATATTGAATATATCTAACTGTGGACTCGGAGCCCATAAGCCTTGTTGGATAGTGTAGTGTGCATTACATCCGCACATGTAATCACACACTGAAACACAAAGACATGCGCTGGCTCCAAAAATTAGAAAAGAAGCCCTGTAATTAGCAAATTAGGCTAAACCAAAGCTTTAATGCAGCTCCTTCTTTTTCTCCTGCTTTCAGAGGATTTAATCCTGGTCAACAAACAAGCACACACACACACACACACACACACACACACACACACACACACACACAGTGCATTCACACTTCTGAAAGCAAAGATCAAATAAGGGTGTGTGTTTTTGTTTGGGGTAGGGGTGAGTACTAGGGGACTCAGGTGAGTTTTTTTTTTTCTTTTTAATCATTTACAGTATTTATTGCCTGACCTCTGATCTTTTGGCTTTGGTCAGCGAACAATGACATCAAGCAAACAGGATGCAAATGGTCACAGTAATATTAATCCGTTATTATAGAAGTGGCATGTAATGTTTTATCTGCCACCATGTGGAACATAAATATTTTAGCAGCCGCTTCTACACTGTTGCACTTCCCTACAATCATCTGTATTGTAAGTACTTAATTATATAGATTTGATGATAGTACTAGTTCAGTATGTGGGGTACAGAGATGCTCATTTACAGTCCTGAGTGACATCATTGGTTGATTGCAATGACGTAATTTCCAATATTTTTCCAAAGATCTGAGGCCCTGCCGCCTTTCAGACAAACACAACATAACCAGAGGTACTGCAACATGCTATCAATGCTATCAGTCCTATATTTAAACATACAAGAAAGTTTGTGTTTTTTTTTTTTAAATTTAAATTCTATTTCTAATTTTATGTTTGCTTTAAGCTGCTTTGCATCAAAGGGAATATGTCTGTTATAAGATCAGTGTATAGAGAGAGTGAGTCAGAATGTGGTTTAAAAAAATTGGAAAATAAGACAAATATGTACAACTTGTAACCTGAGTAGTAGTTGGCTAAGATACGCATGAGGTAGCTTTTGTCATCAGTTTCCGATACTCTGGTCAACATCTGCCGTGTTGCATCGGGGCTTATACGGTTAGCTTGGCACATATTTATAGGACAACACTGAAGGTGGAAGCAAAGGTTGTTGTTTTCACAACATTAAAGCAGCCAGCAGACAATTCAACTGGAAAAAATACTACTTGTGTATTATGGACACAAATGCTGAGCCAGTGATGAAGATGTGTTGTTAGAGGGTATTACTACTTTCAGGGTGAAACGTGGCAACTTGAGCTATATGGGCAACTGACAACACCTGAAAGAGTAAATATTGAAAACAAAAAACTGGTTCTGCTAGTACACCAGCAATATTTTTGTGAGCTCTCCACCAGGTGTCGTAACCAAGTGGCAGGCGTCCTACTCCTGGATTGAAGCTCAGTCGAGAACTAATTTTTATTGCTTTTCCGCAACTGACCACTAGTGGCTGGCTCAAATCCCAATTATCTCCCTGGATTAAATGTGAAACTTTGCAGCTGTCTTTGTTGACACATTTACAGCCTGTTGCAAAAGTCAGTTCTGATCTCTACAGATAAATTTTACCTCCATGACCACTGTTCCAGGTGATTTATTTATTTTTTTTGTACCACATCAGGTAAAATTATATCACCACCATCAGAGAGTCACTTCGGGACTCTTTCAAGTGGACTTATGCTGGTACCTGCAGTCAGTCATCCCGGTCAGCCCCTCTGCATGGTGCTCAGAGGTACAGGACTGGGCCCGGGTTCTGTGACGGCTGCCAACGGGCCACGAGCAGGCTTCCAGCAGGACCTCCAGTTGTGGAAAGCTCAGCTACACAACTTCAACAAAATACAAGAGAGGTCAATTTAGAAGCTGAAAAAGCCTTTTTTTTTTAAAACTGTAACCACTCAGCTTTTATTATCATGATAAATAAACAAACTGCAGAACTTCTGTGCTCGATGGTACCCTGCAGTTACCCACAAAGTGAGTGATACAGCAGATTTAGGAGTGACTGGTACAGTTCAGTCATGAGAGGTATCAGATTCCATTCAGACATGCATTTGTTTGTTTTCAGTGTCATATTGCTGAAACACTCTCAATTATACTGTATATTTATCACTGGGACAACACTGTGTATGTATAATAGATTTTTCTTTGTCACAAAAATTAAATCCAGAAATTTATCTGAATTAAATGTCAGAAACTCATACAACACACTTGTTTTTATCATTCACAGAGTTTGCATCTTTTCTTTTTAATTATTTTATTAAACAATTGTAGGGAAGTAGATAATTGGCAAAGTGTGTGTGTGAGTGTTCAGGAATGCCATTTAAAGCCGATGTTTATGTTCATACCCAGGTCAGCCCCACAGGTATGTCTCAACCACAACATTACCTCCCGCTGACCCTCTTAATGACCAAGGTGAGCAAGCAGTCAGCGGAAGGGAGTGACACCCCCTAAACCGCCACCGCCCATTGCTTCCACCCCCTCCAATACACACACACACACACACACACACACACATACACACACACACACACATATACTGAGGGTGCCACACCCCATCTTCTGAATGACAAGTCAAAATACCGACATAAATCTCACGTTGGACACGAAACTAAAATAACCGCCTCTCAAGACCAATGGTGCATGGACGACAAGGATGAAGGAATAACACAGTTATTGTACGGATGAAGGGAAGAAGAAGAAGGAGGGCAGGAGGTGACCCATTGAGAGAACGCTGTAAGAAAGTGTGACTGAAACAAAGTCTGTTTCATCTCCAGATGCTGGCGCAGAGGTGAAGAAGCAGCAGTGATCGAATATAAATGTTCGTTTGTTTTGTTTGTTTTTTTTTATTTTTGTTTTCAATTTAATTTGTTCTTGATTGACCACATTATGCATACGTTTGAATTGCCACTTATCAGTTCATAATAGAACACACACATACACACCCCTCTGCACAAAAAGACACACTATAACACACTGCAATGATTACCATACTCCATATTACTGGTGTACAGATAACCGCTCGGCTCCCACGGGCCTGCCAATCCACTGTAATCCCTCAAACACTCTGAATTTTCATTTCAAACAAAAGCTAAACTGCCAGAAGACACAAAGAAGCATTCTGTTTCTTTTTGCTGTTTCTTTCTTTTCCCAGCCTTATTTTAGTCTTTCCCTGGCTTTATTTCCTTGTGTTCCAACCACTTGTTCTCCCCTTTCTGTTTTTCTTTATTTGTGAAATTCAATATTGGAAAGATAAATGATTCTTTCACTGGACACAAAAAAAGTGCTTTGGGTCCTCTTGAATGATGCTGGATTTAAATTAAGTATTTGGCCTTCCTATAATCTCATTCCAGCATCAGTCCCAATTTAAAAAAAAAAAAAAAAAAGAAAGCAAGAAAACAAAACTAAGGTGGTTTACATAGGTGATCAAAGAGGAAGGGGGAAGCATTCTTTACATTCCTAAGCCTGGGAGTATTGAAAACATCCAGGCTCTTTTACTTTCAATACCTTACCTTTTGCTGGAACGCATGCTAATTGTACCGAATACGAAAAGAAAAGCAACCAACAGCGTGAAGCTGTTTCATCCATCAGTTTAGTTAGCGGGCTCAGTGTCGGAGTTCAGTCCTGAAATTTTATTTTGTTTCATTTCTCTCATTTGGTCCTCATTGTGTTCACGTTAACTGATTTACTGTAAGGCTGGGTTCACACTTTTACAGTCTTATAAGGTGAATTCAAGTCACACTTGAAATCGATAGATCATTAATCTACAGGGTTAACCACACCTAAGACCTAAAAAAGGACTTTACCATAAATATAACTTACAATATATGACATGCTAAATGATCATGTTTGTGCACTGTTTAAGGCATGCCAACTCGATATGTAGCACTGTGTGATATAATCCGCATGTGCCCCACTCAAGACAAAGCTTCTCATGTACGCCGTCTTCAGTGAAGGCTCCATCTCCTCAGTGATAGACAGGTTAGCCAATAAAAGTGATAACAAAAGACAAGAGCCATTACAGAGAGGTGGGAGAGATAAGCTAATTGAAATTGGATATTGCAGCCTTCTGACATAAAAAAGAGAAGACAGGAAGGAAAGGGGGAGAGAGAGAGAGAGAGTGATGAAGATGGGGGGTTGTTAAGGTAAATATGCAGTGTAGT
Source organism: Arrhamphus sclerolepis (assembly GCA_037176975.1). NCBI lineage: Eukaryota > Metazoa > Chordata > Actinopteri > Beloniformes > Hemiramphidae > Arrhamphus > Arrhamphus sclerolepis. The sequence continues at coordinate 10,690,279 of JBAMYA010000016.1, forward strand.
CATTTTTTTTTCTCTCCCTTAAGTAAGACCTTAAGCGGTGGACTGAGGCTGAAGTCTTGCTGTGTTAAGCCTCTTACATGGCAAAACACTTGGACTGTGTGTGCATCTTTGTGCCACTTTATTATCAGTCCAAGCTTCCTGCCTTTAAACAGACACCGAAAATGTCTGCACAAATACAACACGGTATTTTCTGTGTGTTAATGCTACACCGAAGCAGGATCTGGGGCAGGAAATTTGCTGGAAACTGAAGTGATGAATGCCTAGTACTGTACCTGCTTTTCCGCATCGATAGAGGAAGAATGACTCGGGGTTTTTTTCCACAAATTTCTGCTGGTTACAAAATGTTTCTTTTATTTTAGATCCTACAATATCATCTGTCAGGATGTCTTTAAGATACAACTGTCCAATGGGATTCTTGCTGTCACAAGCAGTCTTTCCAAAAAAATAGAAATAAAAAAATGCCAATGGTTTTACAGTTTTAGTTCATACTCACTGTCCTCATTGAGATTGTTTTGTCTTTCTGTGATTTTATGAAGGAAATAACTTCTTTCCCAACCAAAAACTACAAACTCATCATCATCACCTGCCCATCTTTAACAGAGGACATTATCACTCTGTAGCTCATCAGTGTGGTGGTAATTAAGCCGAGTGCTCAGATTTTCCTTCTTTAGAAACAGGTTTTCTTAAGTTTTCCAGAAAAGCTTTCTAAAAAGCGTCTTTAAGATCACTTGTTTGGCTACTTTGAATGCTTTTTGGTTAAAAAAAAAAAATCTTGAGAAAGGCACTACTTTTTCGCTCCTCTTCTAGCAACTCTGTCATGTTTGAGCTGAGAACAAGTAAAACTTTCTGTTCATCCTTAGTCGTACTCAAATAGTGTTGCTGCACACTGTGCAAGTTTAGCTATCTCATAAGTTTGCCTCAAGGTATGCTACATGACGGACATTTAATGAACATGGCTATCCTTATCGTGCAGTCTGCATACATCATGTTTGATGTATGCATAGTGAACATTTGCTGAATCCTGGTAGGCTGCAAGGCGAGTCAAGCAAGAGTCACATTAATTTAAAGTAGATCTTATAAACTGACAGATTTAAAAAATTACTAC
>JBAMYA010000016.1:10704382-10735347 GCA_037176975.1 Arrhamphus sclerolepis
TTCCGCGTCAATCTGTGACGCACGGGGGTGTTGACCAAGCGTCAATATATGACGTTAAGGGAGTGAGAATGTGTTGCATCAAGGCATCTGAGATTCCAGTAATGGAGAGCTGGTTGCCTTGGTTACCTTTCAGAGGTGGAGGAAGAATTCAGATTGTTTACTTAAGTAGAAGTAGGAACAGGAAATACTCTAAATGTGCCACTACAGGAAGATGTGGCATTGATATTGAGTCATATTTTAAAATGAAAGTCTCTGCACTTCTGAGGAATGGTCTACGTCACTGTTTTACTGGTATGAATGACTCATTCAGTCTTTAATATTACTGGCATATATTTTATATGTTACAAATTCCAGTATTTAAGATATGATGGAGTAGCAGGTAAAGGCTTTTTAAAAAAGGTCCTTCAAACGTGTAGGTGTTGCATTAGAATGTGCCTTTGCAGGCATTCTTTCTTAAAGTGACACTACTGAATTCTGAAATTAGTCTTTATGTTAAAATGTCAAATTCACTTTCATTTGAAGAATATTTGATTACTTTTAGAGAGCACTGATAGATCTGCAGTTGATATTGTGTCCGGGGGGACTAAGATGTCATTGATGTCACAAGGGAAGAGAAAACAAGAGGCTGAATGAGAGAAAATCTTGGACTTTGTCAGAAAACGTCAGCTTCATACTTATAGGAAGATCTTTAAAATTTCAAAAGGTCCTTTGTGCTTGAAAACAAAATGCAATAGAGTCATGATCTATTAAAAGAATTCATGTAATCGTACATATCTGTTGACTGTTGTTTTATGTTGGGTAGTGACGTCACAACCAACTCTATGCACAGTATTCTGACATGAAAATCCAACCATGTGTATTCATTTTACCCATAGGTGTGTGACTTCTAACCAATCACAGGCAAAAACATTTGGAAAGTGAAAGGATCTTGGAAAACATTGTCAGATGGATTTCGATCCCTTGGTTTCCTGCATGGAAGTCAGGAGACTAGCATCATCCCCTGGCGTAAACATTGTCATGTGACAAATTGCAATGAATGAAATGTCACACATAAATCATCTAGTAGAGACACGACAAGGGATGATGTAGTCTTTGATGCAGTATGCAAGCTGCAGAGGAAGGTGAGCCTTTATTGTAACTGCTTTGTCCGAGCTGGGCAAAGTTAGTCAGTCTGAAAGGGCAGAGGCTAGTCTGTGGGGTGGATTGGCCTGGTCCAGATGCTGCTTAGCCAGGTAGCTTCATCCTCCAGGCCAGCTTACAGCAGAGAGTCGCAGAGGTCTCTTAGTGCAATTACAGCACAACAAAAACATATCTTTAAAAGAAGAATGACTGTGCGTGTAATGGCCTGGTTAAAAACAAAAACAAAACAGTTTTGGCTACAAACAGCCACAGATCCATCTTTATTTCTCCAAAAAGGTTGAATGGGTCAATGAAGATCGACTTTCTTTTGGAGCCAGCTCCTAGTGGTCAGTCGAGGAACTGCAATTAGCTTCAGACCAGCAAACTGGATGTACCCCCTCACTTGTTGACCATCTACTGCATGCACAGAACTGCAGTGCATGTGCGCACATTGATGCTTCCACTATTTTTTTTTTTTTTTTATGTATTATCATGTCCCTGCAGGAGAGAGGAAACACTTTCCCAATTCACTACAGACCAGAAAGAAAGAGAGAGAAAGCCCTAAAAGCGTCAATTTTCACTACAAAGATTTTAATATTTTCACCTTCTACCTTTTTTCCTCCTTGAAATAAAATATTTTTAGGGGACAGAGGAGAGATGGAAGCAAAATGGACTGAGAGGATGGATGGAAGTCTGGATGTATGCAGGCGAATCTGTGAGGATGAGGGAGGAAGGTGAGAGCGAGGAGGGGGAGGTCAGGTTAGGGGTCACGTGTGCGAAAGAGATAAGGCTTCGTCATTTCATTTTGACTGACAGGCCGGGGGAGGGCTCAGCAAAGCCCCCGGAGACACTCTCTCTCTCTCTTCTCCCTCCATCACTGTGCCGCAGCTATCCGTACTTCTCTCGACCGTCACGCTCACTCTCTCTCTCCATCATCCCCCTCTCCCTCTGTCACCTGCTTCTATTCACGGTTTCTACTTTTATCGTGTATTTTGTGTTTTCCCTTCAACTCATCTGTTCTTTCACTGCATCTCTTCTTGTCAGGACGTTTCCTTTTGTTTCTCTTTGTTCAAAGAGTTTCTTGTTTCATTTTTGGAAAAGTTAAAGCTTTGGCTGTTTTGCACAAGTGTCAAGTTGGCAAGTATCTGGGACCACGGGAACACTGTGTAAAAAGCATGAACTGACAAAGTGGTAGATAAAGAGGCTTATTGTCATTTACTTCATAACATCACTAAGAAGCACGTCTGCATGATCAACTAATGATCTGAAGTTATTTTAATCAACAGCTCATCTATAAGATAGATAGCACCTCCTCTTTTGTCTTTGATAAGCAACATGGCAGCACAGTTTCGGTTTGTCAAGCTGAGGACAAACAAAACTTCTGGAACAATGACTGGTGGACAGAAAAGACCAATATGAAGATGTTTGGCTTCAATTCTGAACATTAGATTTAGTGGAAACCCAATAGAATATCAGCAAGTATATTTCATACAAACTGTCAAACATGGTGGTGAAGGGTGACGTTATGATTTGGGCTCCAGGACCAGTACACCCAGCTTTCCTCTTTAGCCCATCTGCACAGAGAGATCTTTCCATCACTTCATCAGAGTCATGTCAGCCATGAAAGGAACAGATGTGTAGCTGCTTTACTTCGAATCTGCGGGATTTAAACTCACAATGTGAAGTAGTGCAAAATAGTTGTTTGAAGGCAAAAACAAAAAAGTAATTTTTTTTGTTTGTTTTGGATAGTTGTTTTCACAAAAAGTGGTCATGTCCATAAAAAGCCCAAGTGGATAAAAATAGCACACTCAAAATGTAAATGTGAAGCTAACTCTAACTCTAGCCATCGCCACTTTTTTTCTCAGCAATTCAGTTTTTTTTAAATAATGTGGGATAACTATGATAGCAGTCATTTTGAACTTGTAAGAGGCAGTCAAAAAATATTTCTAGCTATAGCTAGTAATAACTTAATACTACTTGAGATTTTAATGTGGAAACTATGCAAGAACAACATGTGGGATTTTGGGGGAGTCAAAATAGACGACCCCCGGTTGTGTTTTACATCACACCAGGGGGCGTTTATGAGGAGAAATAAGATATCATTGCAAATCTGGACCATTAATGGAAAGGAAAATAATCAAGATATAAACAAAAAGTAAAGCTCTAATCAAAGTCCAGACGTTAACCAGTTCGAAATGTTGTCATGGGATCTTCAGAGAGCTCTGTATGAATTAATATCTGAAAATCTCAATGAACTGAAGTAACATTGAATGGGCCAACAAAAATCAAAATCATTTGAGAGATAACATTGTCCAAAAAAAAACCCCAAAACAGATTATTTTAAGTTATTGCTGGTTCTCTGAGCTACTGAATCATGAAGTTTACATACACTACCTCTCTATTTTGCCTACTTTTTGTTCATTAATTAACGGTATGGTGTAATACATCATATGTCGTTGTTAATACAAAGTTGTATTTACACAATTTTCATACCAACCCGACAAGTTAATTCTGGTTGCAATCAAGATCTCGACCCATAACCCTGATAAAATTAATTCAGGGCTGCAGTTTTTGCCTTTTTACTGCCTAAGCAAGGAAGAAGGTTAATGCAAGAAAAGAAAAAGATGCAAACAAAAGCTTGAGGACTGTTCCAACGAGAATTATCTCTTTTTTTTTCTTTTTTTTTTTTAGCACCAAACAATGCATGACAATGCACTGCAACAACAGGAGCCTTTATGGTGCACGGCAGAATAGAGTTGAGGCCGTTGTGAGAAGTGGCAGAGGAGAGGAGACAAAGCAGGATGAGAAGGACGATCTTCATTGTGGCGTCTTTTCTCATTCTGCTATGAAAGACACCAGCAAGGAGTCTTCAGGGCCGCTGCCAGCTGAAGAACAATCACACCCGCACGCCACAGCCACACCGCCCATCCAAACACATTAGGAGAGCATTGTCACAGCTGTAGCTCTCCATATTCATCTACACTCCTTTGAAGGGCGGTTCAGTACTCGCATGCAATCGTGACATCTCCTCATATCAGAAATATCTTACATTTACATAACTTGCTCATTCACCCACCCACTTGTATTTTTCCCACCTTCTTAAGGCTTCATTTAATTTCTCCTTCCTTAAGGGATCTTTTAAAATAGACTTTAATCAGGGTAGATTAGATGCCATTTCAGATGTTATGGATGGAAGTGGCAGAGGTTTTTAGAGGTTTTTCTTGGCTCAATCACACCAATAAGACACATGCTGAATAAAGGGAGAGTATAATCTATGCATCGTTGGTTCCACAGGATTACGATGAAAAAAAAAAAGAGAGAGGGAGAGAAGGAGGAGTATGGAGGGCTGGAAAAAAAAACTGGTGAGTAAGGGAGAGTAACAGAAGGGGGAGAAGGCGATGGATGTCAGGTTCCTCTCTCCATATAAAACACCAGACGCAGCAGAGGAGGGGATTGGATTCACTTTTTAAAATGTCACCCAACATCTGTTTCATATTTATGATGGTGGCGCTGCCTCTGCGATGCCCCCTTCAACACTGTGGCGATTCTATCTCTGCCTCGGATTACCCCCTCTACCCACCAATGCATAATTTATAAGGCTAATCTTTCAACGAAAGACTGCAGACAGAGAGGAAAGGGAGTGTGAGAGAGGGAAAAAATGGATTATAGAGAGAGAAAACTGCAACAGATTTTTTGCTGATATGTGAAGCGAATGGCTGATTTTGGTGGTGATACCTTAAGTATCTCATGTAGTCATTAACAGGATTAAGTGAGAGGGCCTCTGATAAGGTGGGAAAACAATTCAGGATTCGGCACATCCTTTCCTCTTTAACCCAAACAGCAACATATCAGTGCATGTGGCCCATGTTTTTCTTTCTTCTGTAATTTGTGATGCCTTCAGATTCCCCTGATAAGCTTTGGATGTCATTAATATCACTAATGATGGCATTATAGCTCTCTCCCCTGTCGCAGTCGAATCAGAAATTACACTGCGAGGGTGGAATGTTTCTTGTTTTCAGTAGAAGAAGCTTTAGTGCCATTTAGTGCACTTTTCTTTTGTGTCTGCTATAAAATTGTTACCAATTTGACACCCAAGGCAGCATGAGAAAACACTAACATACGATGTGACCAAGCAGTGACACCAGAAAGTTGTCTTCCCAACATCGCTCCATCCACAACATCTGAAATGACTTTTTCCCTTTTTTCCCCCTCCTTCCGCAGCCCTGCTGCCTCCCCATCTGCCACCGTCTTTTTCGTCAGCTTTATTATGAAAAGTACACAGTTTCGATAAAGTGCCCTTCTGACATTTTCAACTTATTAGCTAGTTTTCGTGCCGTCTTCAATCAACCCCCTTAATCCTCACAGGGAGAAGCGCTTTTTAATTCACAGATGGACTGATAAGGGGCGCCTAGCAAAGCGCCAGAGCAGCAGCGGCAACGCTAGCAAAAGCAGGCCTCAGATGAGGAGGGGAGGAAAAAAAATAGAAAGGAAACGAAAAGACGGGAAAAAAACGATTTACACGTAGATGAATCGTGCTTACAAGATGGAACCCTGGGCATTAGGAGCGGATCTGAATTTCCTATCTGTCATTTTTTTTTTCACCTCCCCTCCCTTTCCTCCACCAACTGCTGCATTCGTTCACTGTTTTTTTTTTTCTTCCCCTCTCTCTCTCCTCCTTCTTCTCCGCCATTACCCTTGCTGATTGCAATCTTTAAGCGCCATTGGGCCCACTGCTTCTGCAGTTTTTAATCTGTCTTTAATCCCATAGATTTTAAATATTCCCCAGCTCCCGGAGACTGGAGGCAATTAACTGCCCTTCTGATGCTCTCCTTATCAGTTGCCTCCTTGTATCTCTCTGAAGCAGCCTCAAGACACTGCCAGAGCTGACAAATAATACCGCCATTTACCGCCGAGCATCCTCGGGGACTGGAAGGGAGTGCGCGGCACAGCCACTGCCGCATTCTAAACAGGTATTTGGTAAACATATCATACGGAAAGCGCGGAGGAAATGTACTGCAACAACACTCCCAAAAGCAATGTATGTTTGTCCACCTGCCATTTTGCAAGTATGCGCGAGCGTTCACTCTCAGTTCGAAGACAAAAGATTGTCCTCTAGCCTTGTGCTGACGTGAGGGGGGGCTGCGCTGTACAGGATGCTCAGCCTGCTGTGTTGAATCGGTCTCCTCTCTGGCAGCCCTTTACGGTGGTTCATGCTGAGGAAATGAAATGAATACGACATGTTTGAGACATGTGACTGAGTCTGCTCAGGTTTTGTTTGTAATTCTTTCTGTGACTAATTGACTTTAGCAGCTTTGTAACGACGTTTCTGTGCTATTACTTTAAAAAAAAATCCTTTCCATCACAATATAATAATGCACAATAGCAAAAGAGGGATTTAGGTCTGAGAGATCTAAAAGAGAGAGAAGGTCAAACAACCGTACGACACATCAGACCAGACCTTGCCTTACTTTTTTTTTTCCTCTAATCCCTCCCCCTATGTAGAGTGTGTCCATACAGGCTAAAAACTTCCTTTTTATTTACATATAAAGTCAATATATTGGATGACACCCTGCCAAGCCCAAACCACATGAGAGAAACAAACCTTACATTGAAGCTGTAATATTTCCGATCTCTTTGAGGGACTTAAAAGCCAACAAAACTATTCTGTATTATCCATTTTAAATATGCCTGTAGATGAATGACATTTAACCTTATTCTATGTTTATGTTGTTTTTCTATGTAATTATACTCAAATATAGAAAAGATGAAATGTACAAAAAAAAAGCAAGTTGTTTAATTTTGCTCCTCATTTTACTGAAAAGTCATGAAGGACAAAAGACTTGTGTTGCTTGCCCATGATGCCATTTAAATAAATTTGATCAGAATTAGCTCCTGATTTTGAAGATCGTAGAGAGCTGGGACTGTTTAGCTCATATATAGCTTGACCTACGCCGACTGGTTTGGCTCCACGAGACATGGTTAGGGTTTCCTTTTTGCAATCTATCCAATCGCTCTTCTGTATAATGCGTCGTATGGCAGGCCAGTGAATGCAATCATTGCAAGCCTGCTAACAACACCACAAGACCCTGCAGCTAAGCCAGACCCGGCAGGCTCAGCCAAACCGGCAGATAACCATCAGCTAAGAGCTTTGTGACATCATCAGACAGAGACGGCTACTGACTTCATGCCAGCGTTGGAGAGCTGCTAATCCAAACCACAGACTACAATAACACAGACAGAGACAAAAGCAAGGAATGTGCATCATGATGAACACTCTTAAACTCTTAATCTCTTTGTTGACCCAAACAACTCAATCCCTGTAATAGAGCTTGTACCTTTTTTTAAAAAAAACAACAACATCAAAATAGGGGAGATGATAATCATAACTTCTAGCTTTTAACTTTTGAAAACTTTATATTCCACCTACATGTGTTGTCGTGATGCTGCTCGACAGTTGTTGCCTTTATCTCCTTGTCTCTCGTGTTGGATTACACTGCACACAAGCTTCTCACCATTAAAATCATATTCGATTACAGAGTGCCTTGGAAGATGGTGAGGCAGCAGCTTTGTTAATGGATAAGGCTGTCAAGTTATGACACTTCAAATGCAGATACACTTTAGACATATATTAAAAAAAAATCTCCCTTTTTGACTTTTGGATGATGATTTGAGCATCCATAAGATCTGCCCCCTCAGAGCATTTAATTCTCAGGAGGAGGAGGATGTTTCATTGCATGTGGATGAGAAGGGCTATGCAATCCCTCAGTGCATCATGGGATCATGTCTTCTTGTTCAACCACTCCGGCAAAAGCGCTAAACAATCAGCCTTGAGCTTGAGCTTTGTTTGTGTACCGTCATATCTACAACAGGATGACCTCTTTGTGGCCAACGACACGATAGCATGCGCGAAGCCATGACGGCACTCATTCACTCCTGATTGTGAGTCGTCTTTAATCCACTCCCACACGCGTACATGCCATGTCTCATTTCACATGTGTCTGTGTTTGTGTTTTGTGTGGTTTGGGAGGTTAAGCTGGTGCTGTTCTCTAAGCGTGGCCGATACCGATCCAGAGAACCACGGGGTCTTGGAAGGGAGGGAGGAGGGGGCGAGGGGTCTACAGCTCAGCCCACTGGCAGGAGGCCGTGCCAGGCAGGACAGAGGCAAAGAGTGGGGTGGGGTAATTGCAGCGGTGACCGTGCATTGGTCACACGCAGCAGGAGGGGGAGAAGAGGACTCCCTTACTGACAAAACACACAAGAAATCAACTGAAATCAGACTGAATAAAAAAAAAAAAAAGAAAGAAAAATGTTTCCTTTTGGATGTCAAAAGAATTTGAAAAGTGAAGTGGCAGAGTTGTGTTAGTTTGATGTTTTCCAGCCACAGGTCAAAGATTGCATTTTCATCCCTGTGAAATAAAAACACACTGCAGCACTTTTACCTCAAATCCAATCAAGCTCCGTTATCAGCTCCCGTCTCATCAAGGAGGGCTGCTCTGATGGAGGCTGGTGGAGGTGCTAAGCCGACCCCCCCCCCACCCCACCCCACCACAACCAACACCACCACTCCCCCCCTCCGACTCCCTCACCCCTATGAACATACACACACTCCACTCCGAAGACACCCCACCCCCCCACCCCCCTGGTTTCCGTGGCGACTGCTAAGCCCGAAGTTACGGTAAAGCTGGTGTGCCGCTGAGCCCTGGGCAGGATTTGTGACAGAGAAATCACATCAGCCTATGCTGATTAACAATTCCATTCCACCCTGAGATTTATATAAAAAAAACTATCTTACATTTGGCTTTTTAATAGGAACGATCGCTATCTCAAATTGAGTCCCTGCAAACTTTAATAAAGGCTACAGGGTTGAGTGGCATTTTGCATGCTGATTTAGGCCCGATTGGCAGCTTTTGATGAGAGGGAGGCTGCTATGTAAAGCGGTGCTCCTAGCGCTTTTCCACATCGCCGGTTCAAATGCGGAAGGATAAGAACATGAAGAAAAAAATACCACTTCCATCTGCAATCTCCGGATTTCTCTCTGCTTTCCTCCCTCTCTCCTCACTCCCTGTTTTTTTTTTTTTTTTTTTTTCAAAAAAATGATTGACTGTTGAATATGAATAAATGGAATGGAGTGAAGCAGGGATAGAGAGACTCTGAGTGGCGGACGGAAGAGAGATGGAGCGAGAGACGGAGAGAGGGAAAGGGAATAAAAAGAAACCCTCTCCTGGACTTCTTTTCTCTGGAGGTGAAGAATAAAATCATGAAGCCAAGGTTTTTTTATGCTCTCCCATTCTGACATTTGGAGAATGGTATTAGTGTAAAATATTCAGTGTACAGAAAAGACCACAGGCACAAGAGAGAGTTTGTGAGTGTGTGGGGAGGAAGGAAGGAGCATTAGATATATAAAAAAAAAAAACATAGCTAGAAACACTTATCCCCTCCGCTCCGACCCCACAAATCTACATCAGTATTAAAAACTATTTATAGTAAGAGTTCAGCTTAATGGGATAATCAGCTCTATTTGTGAAGATATTGGATAATCCCAAATAGTTTGTATGGGCATAGAGATTTAAAACATTTTCATTAGATATGCAGCATTTCGGGGGCATTTAAGATGTCTGTCAGGGTGCTGCGTATCACAGAGACAAAAGAAGCCAGACGAAGTCGTTCCTGAGGCATTGGTGAGAGATTTATCACTGCAGACAGTCATGGATTTGATGTACAACACCGACCTTTTAACTGTTTTAAAACTGGCATGGCACAACTCACCACAGTCATGGAAAAAAAAAATGGAGCGTGCCATACGGTAAACTGCTCATGCTGAGCAGGCACGTCAGAGACAACAAGTAAAGATTTTATATTATTCTTGGTGTTTTGCTATTTCGTCATATCAGATGCAGAGTTCAGCACTGAGGAGCGTTCACCGCAACCACAGTTGAAGTATGAAGACAGGCGAAGAGGAACAGAGAGATGGAAGGAGGAAGAGGGGGAGTTCAGGGGAAGAGGGCCAATGGAAGGTAGCCAGCAGCATCAGTGGGTAGGGCATGCTGCCAGTGCCTGACACACACACAAACACACACACACACATATACACACAGTTTGTCCTGGCTCCGCCTCTATCCTTCAAGGATTCCCTCATACACCCTGCAGGGTGGACTGCATGCACCAGGCATCAGTATCCCACCCGCAGCTCTTTCAGGGATGCCATTTTGCAGCTGACGGTGATTTTGGAGGGAGGAATCATGTGACAGTGGGCCAAAAAGGGTTAATGCCTGATGACAAAACTCAGTTTCTTACTTTTGATTCTTGTGACTGACACACCTTCCTGTAAGAACAAACCGCAGAGTAATAAAAAAGGACTGGTTCACTTTAATCGGTCGTGGATGCTAAAATGAATGTGGTACTAAACAATAACTGAATGAGAAATGAAAGGCACGTGTCTAAAGGTATGAAACTGGAGTAGTGGTAATATTCCGTTTAGCTATCACACATTTTATTCTCAACAACTTCAAGGCATTGGGAACCATCAGGAAATACAAGATTATATTAAAGGATTTTTTTTCCCCTTGCATCTGTTTTATAGATGGATTGACCCATTTGAAAAATAACTAATTTATTATGTTTCATTTATAGGGTGTCTTGCAATGCTAAAATGTGCAAATGTGCAGCACAAGTAGAGAAGATCCGTGACCTTTCTGTGAAATCATCCTCATTCGCTTTGTAGTGCACAGTGTTTCCTGCTGGCCACGTTCTTAATCCGAGACATGCACACACACTTTGCCTCAGTTACCCAGCGATGTCTGACAAACATTAGCCACAGGACTTTATAGTATATTGATGAGTTACTGGGAAACAGAATGGAAAGTTATCACTGATTTCCTTAATTGTTTTGTTTCTGAGACTTTAAGACATATTTCAAGCTCAGTGCTGCTCTCATATGGGTGTTCATTAAAATCACCTTCCTGGTGATGACTCCTTAGTGTCCTGAATCAATTAATTTGTTATTTAATAAAGCTTTATCAGCCACGTATTTTCTAACCACCCACTCACAAAGGAGGGTCATGGCACCTGACACTGCGTGTGTCTGGTTCTTTGGGTTGACCCTTATCCCTTTCCTATGCCAATAAACAACTAATAAACTTTCTTCCTGCCAGGTACATAACAAAGCTGGGTGTGACGATAATAATCAGCTTTTCCATCATTTTGCTAGACATACTAGATGTTTTGGTCGCAATTGGTTCATGCAGAATTTCATTGGTGAGTCGTTGGCTGAATAATCGCAATTTGATTGGCTGATTCTCAATTTTTGACATAAGCAGTTCTTCCAACTTAACACAATGAACGTACAGTTCACTTTAGCAACACTCCATTGACAGTCAATGGAGAGCAACGGCAGGGGTGAAGAGTAACCAGCAGTTGTTTCCTTCCTTAGGGTTAGAAAGTAACTGTTTACTAATTAACAATAAAGATAATCAGAAAGTAATTAATACTGATAATGATAACTGTTCCATCCAGTACCTTCCACTTATTTCAGTTTGGATGCAGGAAAAAACAAAAATAAAAAAAAACACGTGTTTCCAGACCAGCTTAGAAGTCTGTCTCCAGGATTTATCCTGGTCGGACATGCCTGAAACACTAACTTCACGGAGGAGTTTCACCTCTATCAGCACAATACGATGTGGATAAGATGAACAGCCAATCTACTCCCAGTCCATCCTGAATGATGATGCTTCTCATCCTGTCTAAAAGGGAGATTCCAGCCATGCTATGGAGAAAAAATGTTTCAGCCGCTTGTAATTCGTGGTCACTTTCTTTAGGTCGCTACCCAAAATTCATGACCATGGGCAAGCGTAGGAATATTGTACACACTAGACCAGTCTGCACCAGTCTACCTGTCAATCTCCCATTCCTTCCTTTAATCACTCATGAACACGCCAAGATTCTTAAACTCGACCCAGAGAAGGGCATTCCAGCTTTTTCTGACTAAGAAACATGTCATATTTGTAGTTAGTTTTCTCAAAATGCAACTTTAATTAATTCAGCTTTTTGCTAAATTACCAAAAGAAAAACCACTTTGACAGATAATTGAAATTTGAAACTGTTTCAATATTCATGTCAAGTCTTGAACCGACCTGAAAAACTACATGTCAAATAATGATTTCATAACTTTTCCATTTTCCATTTGACAGATTTAAACAAGCTGAGAAGTGGTTGTATGATTTTTAAAACCATTGTTTGAAGAACAAATCAAGGAAATCCACATGAACTATGAAAGGGAAGCGTTTGCTGATGGCGTAATCGTCTGTTTACAGTTTTCACATATCATAGGAGACAAGATCGCATGCAAAAGAAATGGTAACAAACCATGTACAGTCGAACAATCCACTCAAGATTCCAGTGCATTTATCTCATAGTGACAGCCCTTGTATCAACACCACAGTCAATTGAATTGCATATAAAGAGGGGGGAAAAAAAATCCTGTCATCCCAGTAAAATCAACATAAACAATGCCAGGAAGCCAGTGGGGTGCAAGCTCAATTCCTCCGTAGCCAATCAGAAACAGAGGACTGGAAGATGAGCTTGAAACAAACAAATGAGAACTTGTGATGGCATTTTCTGCACTTCACAAATGCATCAATGAGAAAAATACCTCCCAGAGGAACAAAAAGCGACCAAACCCTGCGCCAGAGGTGTGTGTTTTTATTTTCTAACTCAGATAGACCAGTGCTCATTGAGATGCCCCCAGTCATCAAAGGCGATCTTGAGGGTTCACTTATACACAGTCTTAGTCCTCCTCAAACTGGCCCAGGACCCTGTTGGTTCCACCCCCTACCCCCCACCTCCCTTACCATCCTTACTTGGCCACAGCTTTCCTTTTCCCCTGATAAGATGCTATCAGTTGCCCTCTAAGCACTTGAGAGGCACTTTAGGAGATCACTGGAGCCATTACCATGAAAAGTAAAAGATACAGGCCATATTGATGCTAGATTAATACTGACCAACTTGTTATTGATTTCCTCCTTCTTCTCTCCCACTTTTTCTTCTCCTGCAGTCTGGACTCCTGGCAGTGATCTCATTTTATGATGGAGCCATGTTTTGTGACCTGGTTCAGGAAAGAGGCTCCCCCTCCCCTACTTTTTCTTTAGCGCAGGGCCACTATCTATGGTTTCACAGGGCCATCCTTTAAAAGGTGCAGAGCAAAGGCTTGCTGTTATCTGCCGATGTTATTCAATTGTTACAGGACAATCTGAACCATTAGCTGCTGTGTTAAATAATGCATCCTCTTTTAAAGGGGAGTCTTATCTCTTCTGTGTGTGTGTGTGTGTGTGTGTGTGTGTGTTTTTTAAACATTATTAGTATAGAAGTGTAATGAAAGGTCCCCTCCTGATGGGCACTGATATACCTCCAAGGTCTCTCTACGAACCTCCACAAAAACAACAACCTATAAACAAACACTGACCTTTTTAATGAAGCCTGGTTTTATCTCGTTTTATTAAAAAGGACAACAAGAAGCGGAAACGCTCCAGACGAGATAAAAATGTATTTAAATGCGCTTGTCTAAAAGCACAGACAATCGATCACAGTGCGGCTGCTTTGGGAGGAGAGGAGGAACGCGCATCGGCTGGTGTGTTGCTATGAGACGCAAAGAGAAGTAGTGCAAGAATGAAGAAAAAAAGGAAGAAAGAGGTGCGTAACTTAAACGAGCTGAGACCAAATGAAGAGAGATTGGTGGTCGGAAAGGAGGATGTGAAGGATGAGTGCAGGGAAGGATGGAGGACGGGATGGCGGCAGGAGCGAGATAACTGCAATGTCTTCAGTCACAGATTTACACAGGCCATTGCACTCCCATTCTCCCTGGCCCTTATCAGCCGAATTATTGAGCAGTGTGGCATACCATTAAAAATTCTGCTTAGATTTCACAAAAATCAAATTGCGTCAGGTAATGAGCGAAGCCTTCAAATGGACTCCTCACTGATACCCATTCTCAGCAGGGAGAAATACATCTCAGTCATAATTCGCTATCTTTATTGTACTTCTACGCAGACTTAACTATGCTGCCAAAGCAGTGGAAAGCTTAATAATCGCCGTCGCCCTTGATGTTAAAGGGACGATTTTGTGGCTATTGCTCTGCATCCATTTCTCACTCTCCAGCCCTCCCTCTTTATGTCTCTTCCCCCCTCTAGTTCTCAGTCCATCTCCATCTATCCTCCCTTTTTTGTCCTCTGTTTCCTCTCATCCCTCTTTTTATTCTTTTGTGTTTCCCCTTTTGCTGCCAGCCATTCGATCAGCCAAGGTCAAATGGGTCAGCATAGGTTTTTACTCCCAGAATCCCCTGCTTCCAGAGCTCTGTTTGCAGTTGACTAAGACGCATTTCAAGGACGTCAGCACTTCTGTTTGGTTTGGCCCGTTCAGCTCAAACACACAAGTAGGCACAGACAAGTACACAATTTCAATTGTTTTGGCTTTTTTTTAAGCTTGACGAGTAGTTTTACCTAGAAACTACCTTTTTTCTTTTACACTACTCACTGCTTCACAGAAAAGTTCAAGGTCTGCAGGCAGCAAGACCCACTTTGGCAGTGTAGCACACACAGTATCTTCTTGCGTGTTGCTTATTTTGTATGTTTAAGGTAAGTGTCACGGTAGCATTTCTACGCAAAATACTTATTATCAGATTGACCTCAAGTCAACAACAATGCACAGACAATATGAAATTTATGTAGTATTACCTGGCCCTGCGATGGACTGGCGACCTGTCCAGGGTGTACCCCTGCCTTTTGCCCAAAGTGGGATAGGCTCCAGCAGACCCCCGTGACCCTGCACAGGAAATAGCGGGTATAGATAATGGATGGATAGTATTACCTGCTATGATGCTAATTTTGTTGGTTATTCACAACATGCACACAACGATTTAGCAATCCAGTAACACACAAACAAAGCTGCAGTTGTGAAGCCGGATGTACAATGCTCTTCAAGATTTTCCAAAGCATTGAACAAGGAGGTGACTAATTCTAAGGAGCTACTGGTGAGTATATTGTTCTGGTTACTTTTAGTCACCAAAGGCTCCTGCAAGTGGTCACTGTTTGAGCCACAAATTGTGACTATTCATTTGAGTTTTTGAGCTTTTGAGTTTTTGAAAGTTTCTCGTTCAGTGAGACAATCAGGCCTGCAAAAAATGTTGACAGCACACATCAGAGTGGAATTATCCAGCCTCCCCATCTTTAGCTCCAACCAACTTCGCATTATCCTGCATTTGCAGTACCACAGAAGTAGGCCCTCGTGAGGTTCACATTGTACGATTCATGCAGGCTGAATGCGATCCACATTGCACAATATGAAATGAGTGGATAATCAGTTGACTGCGTGTTACACCGTGCAGTTGAACAAATGTTGAATCATGGCCATGACAGAAGTAGGCCTTAGAATATCACAGGCTCTAAACCGTCAGTCAGCTTGCTGCCACCTCTGAGTTGAAAGTTCGTGCATATTGTGATGATATTGGAAAAAAGTGAAAGAAGAGGAGAAAAATATCTTTCTTCCTTATTTGAGTTCCATATTTTTCTTCTCCTTTTCATCAGTGTATTTAGCAGTGTTGTTGGTTGGCTAGCTGACTGTGTCTTTGTTCAGAAGACAGCTCTAACTTTCTTTTTTGCTTCAGCCTCGCCGTCAGATGCACGAGCACAGTCCTTGAGCTGATTTTTTTTTTTCCTGTGATTGCACATCGTACAGTGACAACCTGGAGTGAGAACTGGAACTGTGGTCTCAACCTCCAGTGCTCTTGTTTTTAGAACTTTATGTTATATAGAATCCAACCGTACAGCAAAATGGGAATTATGTAAAAAAGCAATTAGAAATGTATCTACTGATTCACCTCCACAGAGGTGATTTTTTTTTTTTTTTTTTTTTGCTTTTTTGTGGCAACTCAAAGACAGATAACCACACATTTTCACATTTTGTCACTGCATTGATATGGCATATGCCCTTTTTGTGTGAACCACCCAAGTTTACTTTTGGAACTTCCACGCTTTTTACACCACAAAAACGATAAGTACAAGTTGTTTCGAACTGGGGATCATGTTAAAGCTACATAATAAAACAATAACTCCATCTTAAACATATATATAGGATTATTGTCTTAAGATGCATTTAGTAAAATTTCAGAAGCGACGTGGGTGGTCACAGTTAGCGTGTTGATCAAATCAAGTATAAATGCATGATTATCTGTGTGTATGAACCGACACTAACAGCATTCTCTTAAACGAAGAACATCAAGGAAACAGAAACATTGCACATGACACTATTTGAAGAATCTGTTTGACCTTAGCTTAATGAATAATGCACTAAACTGCTCAAAGAAGCAGCTGCTTATTTTTATGGAACTATTTATCATTCTCTGACATTTGAACATGACGTGGGCATAAAGAATAACAAATTGTCTGACAAACTTCACTGCACAAAAGGATCTAGTTCCACTTAACTTAATGTCAGCCCCCCGCACCCCTCCACCCCACCGCCAATCCCATTCATCCAAAAATAACAAACCAAAGCCCAAACACTGTCCTCTCTGTAGCTTTCTGGCACAGGCTCCATCTGGCTGGCCTTTCCCTGCAGCCAGTATCAGTATGATGTGCCAAAGAGACAACTGCATGCCACGCAGATCTTGCCTCTCCTCTCCTCTGCGACTAGTTAGCCCGTCAGCGCTTTCACTTGTCTGTCGGTCGGCCCGTCTGTACTCTGCTGGGCTTCTCCAATCAGAGGCCTTAGCTTGTGCATCCCCTAATCCAACCACGGGCTTTACCCCACCAGCTCAGTGTAATCACACAGCTAATTCACAGGCGGACGGTAGGAAGGCAAGCCGTGACGGACGTTTTTTGTGCAACTAAGAATGAGCTCCCCGGTGACCGGGGAGGTGGTGGAGCGGGAGACTGTCAATGAAGGGGCCGTGAAAAGATGGCTCCGCAAAGGCGAGATGCGAGGGGAATAGATGAATAGCTGAAACCGGCTCCAAGATAGAAGTACGAAATAAGGAAAATGTTTGGAGTGAATAAAAAAAGGGGACATGAATCTGCAGCAGCCTATTGCCAAGAGAGTGTTGAAAGAGCCATTGTGAGTTGGAACAGTCTATATTACTCAATAAAGCCTTTGATGAAAGGCGAGGCTCTGTATTAATTTGGATAAGAAACCTTTGCCTCCGTGCCCCCTTTCTCTCTCGGCTCCCATCCACGACACCTCTGTGGTTTAAAGCAGTGTTCGGTTTCAGTTCAGCAAGCCAAGTCATTACATTTCAACATGTCGCACCTTTCAGAAGGGAATTAGCTAGTGCTGTTACTTCTTCATTCCCCACACGCTGCGACCCAGAGGTACAAAAAAAGAAAAAGAAAATGAAAAAAAAAAGGTGTTGATATTTCAACATTAACACTTCATGCTCACTTGCATGCATGTCTGTACTGTGTGAACATACTGTACACACTCCGCTTGTCCTCCCTGGAGAGCAGACTTCTCAGGATTCAGGGATTGTAGCTTGGCTGTCTGCCTGATTTGTACTATTGACATAGCAGTAACAAAAGAAAGTGGATCTCCTTAACACCTCATAGAGGAACGCTGAACGGTTACAGTAAAGAAACTAAAAACCACATGCATTGTTTCTTAAGCTTCATACGACCGTTGGGCTAAAAAAATGTTGTTTACGACTGTTAAATATCAGGACAGAATAATCAGATTAAAACAAACATAGAAACATGGGTTTTGGTGTACATTGTGACTGTGTAATGAGGAGGTGAGCCAAGGGGAACACCTCTCTGCCACTCCACCAACCAGCAGACACAGGTATGTGTTTTATGTCCATAAAAGTGGCATTTTGTCCTGTGAATAATTTCACCTTTGTGCCAACTTGTCTGCATCCGTTCTGAATTAACTCTCCAAAATGCTTGAAGATGGCAGGGTTTCTTTGCTTATTTGAAGCATTAAAGCAGAGGAAGATGGAGCAGCTCCATGGGAAGTAGTAAAATAATAAATACGTGGGCAAAGTTAATGCAGGAAACACAGGAGAAGATGGAAGGCGCCTGATGTGTGTTCGTCTCATATGTGCATTGTGAGGATGCCTGACTGAGTAAGTTGGTAAAGCATTATAGTTGCACAAAAAACATACAACCATAAGACTAATCATGACCTGAGTCATAGCAATGTGCAGTTACTTGTGTGTGAACATGGACATCATGTTATGGTCTCGCTGTCGGTGTGTTTGTGCCAACTGGCTCAAATTAATCATTAATGAAAGTCGTTTGGAGATTTCTGCAGAAACGTGATGACAAGCTGGTTGAATCAGGTGTGTTGGAGAAAAAACAAGCACCTAAAACATTCAGAGTACTGGATCCTGAGGATCTGGTTTGAATGACCATGCTTCAGCCTATTGTATTTGTGGCTCATTTACTCTGTGATGTGGGAGGCACTGCCATCTGTGAATATTCATATTGCTGTACATTATTGTTATGCAACACTAGAATCATAAAAGGCTTTAATTAAATCACTCTTAAAGTTCTACTTAGTAGTCCAGTTCAGTTCAAACATACTTTATTCACCCCAGAATAAAGGGAAATTAATTAACTGATGATGATAATCTTGCTTAATTCTGAGCCATTTTTGTTGGGAACACGCAAATTAAGCTTTGTATCTAAACCCTTGAACATGCACCTTGCTTCTCCTTGATGGTTTAGTGTTGACACAAAAAAAAAAAATGATATCCATGATTGGTACATCAACGTATGCACACCTCAAGTGTATCTCAGAGATGTTGCTGCTGTTTGCAGGTTTTGATGATTGTAAAAAATTTTCATATATTGGAAATATGTACATTTGCATTGTGTAATATTAGCTGCACACATCTGCTTGTCTGTTTCTCAGCTGTTTTTGTCTCTTATTGTCTCCTCATTTGACAAAACTACAGTCTATGTGCAGCAAATTTTATCTTCTGTATATGGCTGCTGTGTGTGCTTAATGCCCTTATTTGCCCATATATGATTCACTACATTAATGCTGAAGGTACCTTTTTATCATAATACAATTTACTGGCTAGGGAAGAAAGTGATCAGCCTGCAGTCTTTGATCACCACGATGTACCTTTTTGTTTGTTTTTTTCTTTTCAAATTGTAGTTACTCAATAATCTGATCTGTTTATTCTGCACTGATTGGTGGAGGGCTGCTGGAGGTGGGTGAAGCTGCATTTTTGCTCTGCAGCTACCTGTCTGAATACAGAAGAATTGGAAAAAGGTTTGAGGCACGCAGCCAGATGAATTTTGGGGGTGGAGCTGGGGTGTTATCAGCACTCATTAGCGGCACCAGCAAGCTTTTTTTTTGGTGTTGTAAAAGTCAGAGCCTGAAGGGAAAACAGAAGCTGAAAGACTGATGGGATGAGTATGTTAAGATAAATTTTCTTTGTTGTTGGTGAGCACATTGCACGTTGCAGCAGAATTGAGACCTATAAAAATAAAACATAACAAACACTAAATTAAATACATTTCTATTGACAATTAAGGTGCATCTAGAGCAGATAAGAACAAAGAAGCTGATTTAAACTCTTGGTCAGACAAGGTAAAGAGTTAAGGACGTGAATACCTGGACCCAGAAAACCTTGTTGCTTCTGGCAGCTTGTTTTCTTCCCATGTTGCATTGCTGCCAGCTGTGCATCACATCTGTCTAGTTCTTCACCAAGCGCAACCATCCCACCTCCAGGTTGAAGCTCATCCAGGAAGTATGTTACTTGCAACTTCTTGACTGACCACTAGGTGCTAGCTCCAAAACAGAGCAAATCCCTGTTGACCATTGTTAAAAGTACCAACTTTGCAGCAGAATTAAGCATATTTACAGCCTGGTACAAAAAATAAATACATTTTTAATTCATGGTTAAATATTAAATTCATGATAACTATATGGGGGCTTAATTTGTATTTAGCACATCAGATAAATTTATATTAAGCAATAAAGCTCTGCTGTTGGCTTTGACAGCTTTGTCCCACCTCTTGACAAAAAAATGGGCTTCAAAGGCTCTCTGTGCAAATCTATGGGTCATGTCATGCAGTATTTTACAGTCAATGGTCTTAACAAACGAGCAGTGTGTCAGTGATGTGTTGCACTAGAATAAAGATTAAACCAAGCTAATTGCTGTATCAGATTCTCTTTGAACTCAGTTTACTTTATTTGAATGGCACCACTTCACAACAAAAGTCATCTGAAGGCACTTCACACTGAAAAGTAAATAAGTTCAGTGCTTGAGTCTGTGCCGAGCATGACTCTGGACGAGAGTAGGGGGATGAACTTCATTATTTGTGGACAGTTTGTCAGAAAGTCTTGTATGAAAGGTAAGGTCTGACAAGTCTATTTATCAGTATGTTGGAGGTGATTGTGTTAAAAAAAAAGAAAAAGAAACTGGACTGCTGTCGGGGAAGAGCATTGTTACAGAGCTTCCACCGTCTTCCAGGGCAGAGTGGAGAGCGGTGATGATGCCGCCGTCTGTCAGTCTGTTTGCCCTGTAGGCTAACTGATGTGGGTCACATGTTAAAAGGAAGCTTGCTTTGATGATGTGCTTTAATGCCAGCCTCTCAAAGCACTTCATGGCTATGAGAGCAACCTGTTTGTAGTCATTCAGGCTGTCAGGTATGGGTTTCTCGGGTACAGAAACCCATCCCTGACAGCAGGGTACTTTCTTGAGTTCACTGGTCTAAGCACCCGTCTCACTGTATTCCTGCACAGTCAGTGTGGCGGTGCTGCTGGTGTTAGCGAGTCAAAATTGGGCCTTTTAGACTGCTTCCTATATGGTTAGTGATGTTTGTGGATTCCCTTGTGTTATTTGTCAAACATGATTCATCGTATATGGTTTATATGTTTGATAAAACCTGGGTACACTAGCTAAGATAGCTACCTAGATATCGTCAACACAGGTTGAGATGTAAAACAAAGCGGTTGTTCAAATAAGGACTGTTAAATTAGTACAAAGACGTCGGTCTTGATAATTTTTGTCCAAATGTGTTTTCTTTCTGACAAATGTGTATGCTGGTACAACAAACAGTGAGAGATGGTCTAACTTGCCTCAGTGCAGATGCTTTATGTTTGAACTGACACGTATTATTTCCTCTGGAGGCACGTTGTATTCATGAATAGCTGTAACAGTAATATAGTCCAAAATAAGAATAAAGATAAAGAATACCATTGTTTATCATTTTTTCACATATTTTTAATGTCATAAAACAGATCTAAATCTTATATTTTAATCTTTTTTTATGATTATGTACATAACTGTCACCAAAATGTATTGCTGTGTACCAGGAATGAGCAGTTCAGAAGAAATGTTTTCCTATAAATACGAAAACGTACAGAGGAAGTTGAAAGACAGCAGGTGACAGGAACAAAATCAAAAAAGCAAGAAAGAGAAACTCTTTGCGGCTCCAAACTGATGATCAGGTGTGGATGAGTGTCTTGCGACCACATGTGATCGTTCAAACATGGGGAAACACATTTGTGCACAAAATAAGGAAGAAAAGAAAAGGAGGAGAGGGGGGTAAAACCACCAGAGGAAGATCCTGCTTCAAAAGCCTTTATTAACTCTACTGACAACTCCCACTTTTAACCACAGCTAGGTCATGTCACACATAGTGGGGTGCAGACGTTCACTTACACACATATTCATAAACAACAGAGATGAGGAGCCTGCCACCAAATTGGACAGCACCCAAGACTGTTGGTGGCACCTGCACCATTGTGCAATGTTCCCACTTATTTAGCCGTAGCATCCCTCTCCAAAATAGCTGTTAGCACCCTTAAGACACGTAGACGTGTGCACGATTTTGGTTTTGCTTGCAGACTGTTCAGCAGGAGACAGTGTGTATTACCTGTTTTAGTTGTGGCCAAGCTCAGGGAAAGAGGAGGGGCAGGATTAAGCCTGCTGGCTGACATTGTGCCAGCACTAAAATTAAGCACACACACACACACACACACACACATATCCTCTCACCACGTGCACGCACGTGTCCACCATTTAAAGTGCTGCTTTTGTTCAAGCCTGTCTCTGTATTTGTAATCCCACAGTAGCGTGCATGCGGACACGTGTACATTTTAGCACAGGTTTTTAGTGGCGTGTAAGTGTGTAAAAAGCATCTCCTGAATTCTAGTATGTAAATAAATTAGAAAACGCGCACCTTTTGAGATTAGTCGGAAATTGGCTGACGTATTAAAGTAGCTTTACTGTGGAGACGCACAGCATTGGACAGGCTGAAACAATGTGTGTGTGTGTCTGTGTGTGTGGTGGGTGTCCAGTTTCCTGTAAACGATGTGAAATTGCATATTGTTTGTGGGGTTAAGAGGGGTTACCATTAGCTTCAAGTGGTGTTTTCTGAGCTGTGCAGTTTACAGCAAAGATGTTTGCTGCCTGTAGAGAATTCAATACACACTAATCATACAGAAACATACACACACCTACACACACACACACACACACACACATACAGCTCCTGCAGACTGCATAACTGTCTCAGGCAGGAGTGGGAGTTTAACTGGGGTGCAAGTTTTTGCAGTTAAAATTCCACTCTTCTCCTCTGTTTTTATCTTAATAATATCTTCTAATTGCTATTTCTTTTATTGTTCAAAAATTACATTTTTGCTGTAATAAGGTGAATTTCACAATATCACTTTTTTTTTTACAACATCGTGAACTACTGTGATAAAATCCCAAATTTCACAAAAATTGTAACCTTTTGTTCTAAAGTCACATATTTTTTCTTGTAAAATCAAATAAAACAAAAAATGTTAATTAATTGCCCAATTATTTTTTTAATCGTACAATATCAAATGTCTTGTTTTTCCTGAAATTACAAATCTTTGTTATAAAAGAAGTTATGTCTTTTAAAAATCACAAGTTTAGACAAAACTTAGCAATTTTTTTCTAAAGTTTGCTAAATCATGACTTTTTGACATAAACCAGCTGTTCTCCTTCTTTTTAGTCAGAACCGAATCAAACAGGCAGTCGCTTTGACATCTTGTCTTTGCACGCTCTCATGGGTCAGATAAAATGAAGGGTCTGGCCAGATTTGGCTCACGGGCCGTGAGTTTGACAAATTTTTACAACTGTTAGTTTTTTCAGTGCTTCCAAAAGTTCTATGAGACTTCATTTATTATGCTTAACTGCACCTCTTTTTTACCGTGTTTTTCCTGCGTGCACTTCTGTGGTCACAAGGCGATCTAAAGGGCCACAGCTCAAACACAGACTTGAAAGTAAAGTGCAGAGTCAACACAGCAGCTGCAGAATGATGCATTGTTTGTGAAGAAAAGCCAACGTTGTTGAATTAAGGCGGGGAAAAAAAAAAAGAGCATGGCTTAATTACTGTCGCATAATACCAATTATTTTGTCTCCACACCCTTATCTTAATTACTTCAAAAGACCAACTTCAATTAGGACGTGAAAACTGAATCTAGAACTGGCAGTCCAATCCCCAGCTCCCCGTGGAGAAAACGTCACTCTATTACAAACACGCACACACATATGCACCAATTTACCCTCATAGACATGCTGAATCTTACCAACAAATTTGACGATAATTAATCGACATGCCAGGCATAATATTCAGCATAAATAAATGAGTGTTGTTAAGAAAACGAGAGTGAAAGCATGCCAATTAATTCCCTGAGTCGGTACATCATGAACCAGTCGCCGTCAAAATCATCACTACGATGAAATATCAGCAATTTATCTCATCAGCAGATTCGATTGTGCAGTTTTACGTTTTAGAGAACGACCAATTCGCTCCAGGTGTCTGAGAGGAGGAGCAAACACTAATAATATCTTGATGGGGATTTTCTTCTTCTACTGTTGCTTATATAAATCCCTTAAAGCTCCTGAGTCATTAGGTAATATTTTCAGCGGACAGTTATAAAAGAGGCTCTCATTTGATGCTTTTATATCCACGAGTCCTGCATTAACGTGCAGACTCATGCAGTAAAATGGGTTGAGTCATTTAAAGGAGAACCCAGAGTCTTGGATAATGCATTGGTGTTAAAATGGTTTGAAATATAATTCTTGGAATGTAAGTGTACCGGAAAGGATCTTCCTCTTCATTTTTAGGCTTTTCCCCACAGAGGTCACCACAGCATCATCCATTTTCATCTTCTGCCTCTCCTCTGTCATCACATCTAGAAATCTCCTCTATGTCTGTCCTTTTTTCTCCTACCTTGCAGCTCCATTTCCAGCATCCATCTACTGATGTTTATAATTCCTCCTCTTTATGTGTCCAAACCATCTCCAGATTGTCTTACTTTATTTCCAGGACATCTAACCATGACTGTTCCTCTGAGTTCCATGCATCCTTGTAAGTCCCAAAGGAAATCTTAATATCTTTAATTCTGTCACCTCCAGCCCTGCTTCCTGTCTCTTGGACAGTACTACCATCTACAAGCCATAGAGAAAGGCTGGTCTCACTAGCATCAAGTGAAACAGATGTGTTTTATTGGACCTCCTCACTGAGATGTGGGGGGGGGGGGGTGCTTCGGGTGTGTTTGAGAAGAGATGAAAGGTCATTTGGACCATTGGGTCACATATCTGGCAGCATGACGAAGGGCTGGGAAGCATTACCATCTTTAACCTGGAGGGGGACAGAGGGTGGGTGACATGTTGGACACAGGGTCTTATAGTGAGTGAATATGGCAAAAGATGGGAGGTGGAGGTGGGGTTCTTCTCCCTGACCCATGTCTAAGTGGCGCTGCAGTGTTTACTGTGAGGAAGGAAGCTGTCAACTATGTTTGCTCCCATCTCAGCAGGACGGAGAAACCCTCAACTCCCCCTACCCCTCCAAATATGCACACAGACATGCAGACACCAGTGTGCAGTACATTTCTGAACACAGAAAATCAAGAGCAAGTGAATGGATAATTCTTTGACCAGATCCATTTGGTCTGTGTTGGTCTGTGTATAAGAGTGTATGTCGAGCCAGAGACGGGCCTCCCCTGCTAGGGCCCAGAGGTGATTGACAGGCTTTCTACTTGAGGTTTAGAGTTTCCCCCTGGTGTAAAATCCCTGTGGCTGTCCACCAAAGGGTGAATGCATTCCTGACCAGGTCATGAACTGACCACCTTTACCACTGCCAGTCCCCCCACACCTCCCCCGACAAAGCTCCCAAAACCCCCACACACACACACACACACACACACACACACCACACACACACACACACAGTTCTACACAAACATAAACTTCCTCTATTCTGTCTCTTAAATGCAGTAGGTATGAAATAGGTATAGGTATAAAATACACTACAAATTAACTATAAATAAATAAATAAATAAAATTAGGATGTTGTGATTGACCAGTCCATGTCACTCAAGACAGTTGGCCTTGAGGAACATAAAAAAAAAAAGATATTAATTGCAGATCTGGAGATGATTATTTGAGCTTTTATTTCTTCTCAGCTTGATTATTGTAATTCTGTTTTTACTTGTTTTAAGAAGAACAACTCTAAATCGAGGTCCGACTCGCTGCAGCAAGTCTTTTAAATGTTAGCACGGTAGACTAAGAACAGAGGATAAGTGGATTATTCAACAGTTTACCTCTTCTTTTTGTTTTCTGCAGGAACAGTACCGGTTCTGCTACGAGCTGGCCCAGGAGTACCTGGACTGTCTGGAAGTCAGATAGCACCTGTCGCTTTCCCCTTGTCCCTCCTCGAGGTGACGGTCTGGATCCTGGATCCTGGATCCTGCATCATGGATCTTTGCTCCTGTCTCCTTAGTTCTTCTACACAGCTCTGGATATCATCTATGCCATGCCTGGAGAAAACATCACCTGCCCGTGAGGCTCGCTGAGAAAGTTTGCTAGAGAATTTGTAACATAATACCGACGACGCCCCTTTAGTTTTCCCTCGGCTCTCTGGTCCGACCTGTACTCTTCTCTTCTGCTCTACATCTGCTGAAACAGAGGACTCTTGAGCTCTGTCAAGGCAGCCTGACTTCATGTTGTAAACCTCACCAACGGGATTTAAAGACCCCCCAGTATCCTGCCTTACAATGAACAAACACTGGAAGGGAACTACAGTTGACTCCATCCACTGGCTGATATTTAGTGTTTGTTTGTATCACTGTAAATGGTGCAATCTGCTGTTGGTGAACATCCCACATTGTACTGTACTATATTTTAACTTTATTGTGGATAAGACTGAGGTTTGAGACTTGGGAGAAAAAAGCAGTCGATCTCACTTTAGATGGACATATCTGTACAGTGGATTTGTCTCTGACCTGATTTCTCTTTATTTATTCTTTATGTATATAGATGGTTTCTTTTCTTCTTCTCCTGAGTGTTTCTAGTTGTTCTTAATGTCTCATCAGTGTGCCACCCATCCTCTCTGTGTCTGGGGTTGGGGTTGGGGTTCAGCATCTGCATGCCCAGTGTTACGTGTTTCATCGCAGTGGCCCGAGTCTGCATCATGAACCCTGAAGCTGCTCCTGAGAGAGCGCCGTGAGAATACCAACGTGTTGCTGTGAGAGTATGGCCAACATCTGTTGCTTTCTAAATTTGTATTTATTCAATGTGTTTTATTTTCTAAATAGTGTAAAGACAAACTGGAAAAGACGAAATAAAATATGCGTTTACTAAACAGCCATGCGTTTTGAACCTTTATTGGGTTTCTTTCTACATAAAAGGTCATTGAGTTTACTTTGTACCATGAAAGTAACTGAATGGGGCCGATGCGTAGTCGAGTGGTTAAGCAGGTGGAGCAGGTCAGGATCTTTTCTCCTTCTCTGGCTGCAGCTGGGAGGGGCTGTCTGTTGAGGACTGGTCCCATTATGAGTGTTTTAAGACAAGGAAGGACTCACACATGGCCTTCATTGTTGAGAAGAGTAACAATATGTGCTTTAAAGTCAGTCCACAAAAGTCCACAATAACACCAGAGAAAGTCACTAGATTTGTAGTTTCTAGTCACTTAAAAAAGTTTTTTTTAAGTTAAATACACCAATTAAGCTGTTTAGTTGTCAACTCTGCATCTATCAGCAGAAGTTTGATACTCTGACGTCAACGGAAAGTGCTGAGTCATTCAGCACTCAGTGAGCTGCTAGATCTCAGCTATGCCCCGCCTCCTCTGCTGTTGATTGACATGGCGCTGATCTGACACTCATGTGAGATTAGGGACCACAAAAAAAACAAAACAAAACTGAAGATTCTTCAAAAATGAGGATGGTTTTAGAACTGATAGAAGAAAGAAAAGCGTAACTGAGAAAGATTGTTGGCCTCCTGGGTTTGATCCCAAATACGTTTAGCTCTGAATTCATGTTATTATGTATGTACAACCTCACTTCCACTGTGTAAAATGTACATGCAAACAATGAATGCAGTGAACTTGCTGATCTCATGAACCCATATTTTATTCCCAATAGAACATGAAGAACATAAATGTTGAGAGCATTTCATGGAACATAGTCGCTCATTTTGACTTTGATGGCAGCAACAACCAGTTTCTGGAGTTTTAGTGGAGGAATGTTGTCACATTCTGGTCTGATGCAGGATTCCAGCTGCTCAACAGCTCTGGGTCTTCACTACCAGATTTTTGGTTTTCTGATGCTCCAGATGTTTTCTACTGGTGAACGTTCTGGACTGCAGGCAGACCAGTTCAGCAGCTGGACTGGTGACGGATGCAGTGTATGGTTTAACATTGTCTTGCTCTTGCCTTGATTTAGTCCCGCCCCCAGACGCTCAGCTTCTCTGGGGGTGGGTGGAGCTGTGGGCTCTGGACACTGAGCTTCTGCATGATGATTGGAGGATCAGTCGAAAGGCCGAATCCTATTTTAGTTGACAGCTATATTGAGATTTACGCTACAACTCAATCACTGGGAGCTCAGTCCCATCATGGATTTTTCAAGTGAAGTCAAAAGTCAAACTACAACCCATTTCTTGGTATTTTCTTGGTGAAATTACGTGACCATTTCCACACTCAAGGTATTTCCTTGTTTAACTTTAACATCATTTCAACATTTCCTTGTTCAGTATAATATTGTTTCATTAGTTCGTCCACAGACCATTTTCCTGAAAAGGAACAGAGGGCAGACTCACAGACATCCCAAGTCTCTGGGAGTTCTGGGAGTCTACCAAGTTCAGAGAGCAGCTCCCTGACGCCCTCAAGTCAGATAAAATGTCCCAGAATCTAAAGCGAGCGGCCAAGAGTGAACCTAAACACTCACTCTGAATTTACTGTAAATAAACTGACAAATTTCATGACGTAAGTCTCTTTGAAAGACCAGCAGCCTCCACTGCTGTTGAGCGCCTGGTTCAGTAAGATGATCTCATGTTTGTCTCATGTGTGTTACAGACTGGCTGACTCCTACTCTAAACTGGTCAACATGTGGGAACTTTTTGTCAGTCATGTAAAATAGGGATACAATTCAGTCTGTAACTAACTTCATTGTGACTTGTGTTTGTGTGATACCAAACCAGCACCAGACCAGACCAGGATGCCTTTCTGGACTTGTCCCCTTCACTACTGAACCCACTGAACTCTTCCCTCAGTTCTTCCCCTGATCCACTTTTACGGAGCAGATCATCATCCCATCAGACTACCTTTTTCACAAACTTGTAATTATGGACTGACTCAGCAAGATAAATGTTTATTTCCTTTAGCAGCGAAATAGTATTGAGCGAGTGGTAAAAATATATAATCAAATCACAGGTCTCTCTGACAACAGTATGATTTTAACTGTTAGAAAATTATCTAAAAAGCATCTACAGGTGCTTTGTCATGACCCACACAAATTCAAATTCACAGGTATCCTGAAGAAAAAAATTAATACAGTTTGAAAATGAATTGCAGAATCTAAACTGGGATCGTGTGAAACAAATTCACGACTTCATGACTTCATGACATTCTTCTTGTGCAACACTGATGAAGGAAATTACAAGTATAAATCAATAATACACTCAGGTATTGAAACCCCCTCAAAGCAAAAGAAGTTTACCATGGATAAATAAAGATATTCAAAAGAAGAGACCTTACATTAAAACATTCATTATCAACAAAAATACACTCAGATATACTTGTTTTCAAAGGTTAAAGAAATAAAGTAGTGAGAGTTGCGTAATGCAAAAGCCTCCTACTTAATGCAGCTGACTGCAGAAGTAGAAGAGAAAACCTCACTAATACAGAAACACCTAAATGTTTTAACTAATCTGCTCCTAAATCACAAAGATCAGTGATTGAATTAAACATAAATAGTAGAGGTGGAAATCAAGAACCGGTTCCAGGTCAGAAACAACTGTAAAGCGCTATATAAGTGCAAGCTATTTACCAAACCAGAACCAGTTCCAACTGACCAATTCCATCAGAACTGTATTGATTCTTAACGACTCTCTCATTTCCTGCCATGACGTTTTACGGTTTTCCTGAAATTTTGCGTCGTAGTACATTTACATCACAGTCTCTGCGCCAGCTCGGACCTTCAACCACCTTCAACCCACGAGGCAGCATGATGGAGAGGAGGAAGCGATCTGAAGCCTGGCTCCATTTCACCAAACAAACTGAGAATTCTGCCTCGTATGATATCGTGTGAAGGTGCAAATACCAGTGACGTGCAGGAACATTTGTCCACCCAGCATGGAATTAAGTACCAAGAATGTCATGTGTGCGACCACCTGTGGTAACGCTGGTCAAACGAGCTCCACTGTGACCTCCGTTGACAATGGGATCGTCCACATTAAATAACTGCATTTGCGCGCTGTTGCCTAGCAACTGCAAGCAACACATTTATTATTAATAAAGTCAAGTTGCATACAGATATATTCCAGTTTCATGCATTTTAGGAATCAATAAGAAAATCAATTCCCACCCATAATAAATGGTGCCATTAGCAATGACAGAACTAAGACAGCAAACAAATCTGCAAAATCAGTGCCACTGATGGTGTTGCCATGTGCTCAGGGGTCAAGCTTTGGGTTTCTAAAGCGCCTAGAGATGACTTGTCGTAAATCGGTGCTATATAATTGAAGTGAATTGAATTGAAACTCAATAGTTTCTTCATCCACTCTGCTGAGGAACTGGCTGCAGATTTCAAACCAGATACATTATGAGATCAATCAATGTGCTTTTTTATGAAAAACATTGATCAAACGGAGACTGATAAAATCATTATGCACCTTAGGCAATCTACAAGGATTACTTTGGTTTAGATACATCTTTTATTAAAAATACAACAAAAAAACACACACCTCTTCTAATAACACATTTGATTAACTTATCAGTCAGCACTAACCAGTTTCCTCAGCAGTGGAAAACTCCAATTTTTAATCTGGGACATGTGATCAGGGGCCTCATTTATAAAACCTGTTACGCAAGAAAATGTTGCGTGAAGCCGGGTGAAATTTTAACATTCCAGTATGAAAATTCTAACTTTTTGGCGTTAGAAAGCAACTGGAAAGATAGTTGCTGAACTACTTGTTGATGACCTTGAAACTAACAATCATCTACACCCCAAATAATGCGGGTTTAGACCAAGTACTCAACAGAGCTGGAACAGAACTCGTTATCTCACTGAAACTATAAAACGGTCACTTGATGAAGGCAAAGTAGTGGGAGCAGTATTTTTGGACTTAAAGAAAGACTTTGACACTGTTATCATGAAATTCTCTTCAATAAATGTTAAATATCCTCCACTCAGTCACCTGATCAGACTTATAGAACGGGAATACCGCAAGGCTCAATCTTAGGCCCTCTACTTTTTAGCGTATATATATATATATATATATATATATATATATATATATGTAAATAGCTTACCCCACAGTTGTAGAGGAATGCGCTGCAATATGGGTACAGATATAGATGTGTCGCCAGTGGCTT
>JBAMYA010000016.1:10735447-10747568 GCA_037176975.1 Arrhamphus sclerolepis
GTGATGTTCCTTGTTACATTTTCATTGCTGGATTTATGGAAAAACATCAACCAATATTGCATATCCATAATTATTATAATGGATATAAATAAAGAACACTTACACTATAACATAAATTAGACGTGAAACACAAAAAACTGTATTTTTATGCCTATTTTGAATTTCACTCGAATACAAATACAAATACACCCCCCCACCCCCGACCCCTCTACAAATACAAATACAGATACAAATACTGGCTGCTTTGCACGCCCCTAATTTTAACATATTGTATGTGTGAAACACCAATAGTTTCACTAAAGACAAAAGTCTGCTTATGTATTCACAATAATACATTTTAATTTTAAAAAAGGCAATGGATTCTTATGCTGAAATAGAGCTGTTTCTATGGTAACAAAGGCAAAAACAAGGAAAATCACAGCTAATAAATGTGAATTTACTGAAAATATTGCAAAACTAGCAATGAGAAGGAATATATGAATTTATCCAAGACATCATGAGGAAGTAGGAGAACATTTGAAAAAGACTTTGG
This sequence comes from Arrhamphus sclerolepis, assembly GCA_037176975.1. Lineage (NCBI taxonomy): Eukaryota > Metazoa > Chordata > Actinopteri > Beloniformes > Hemiramphidae > Arrhamphus > Arrhamphus sclerolepis. Next base: position 10,735,980 of record JBAMYA010000016.1, read on the forward strand.
AGAAAAATGTCACAGAGCAGCGTACTTTTCAGAGAAACACCAAATTTAGACAAATGTCAGTCCGGCTTTCACAAAATACACTATACTGAAACCGCATTACATTAGTCACCTTAAGATTGCCGCTGGCTCTGGATAATCATGGTTGTTCTTTTATTGATGCTCTCTGAAGCTTTTTGACACCATTGATTATAAGATTTTGATTCAAAGATTCAGGGATGTCGTTGGTCTTTCTGCAGTGGTTTTAAAATGGCCCACTTCATATCTTTTAATGGAAGTTTTCGTGTTCTCATGAATTGGATTCTGTCTGAATCAATTCAGTTGTGGAGTTTCTCAGGGTTCCATCTTGGGGCCAATACTTTTTCTTCTATATCTCCTTCCATAAAGATGCTTTTTTATTTTATTTTATTTTTTTATTTGCATTATTTGTATATATTTTGTGAAGCACTTTGTGATGTATATCTGTAACAAAGTGCAGTACAAATAAAATTTATTACTTATTTTCTTAGTTGTACTGTTGTGGAAAGAAAAAATCAAAAATTCCCCTGATTACATTTTTTCAACCACCTGCTGTCTAATTATATCTAAGTTAAATTTCAGTGAATTTTAATAACCATTCCCCAACAGACTGATGAAGAATAAGCAGAAGGAACAGCAATACAATTGTTTTAACACAGAACACTCCAGAACGCATGAGACCAAATAACTGCAGTTCACAAAACAAATCCCTACATCTGCGTGAGAAAGTGGGAACTTAAAATGTCAAACACAAACTGGGTGTACACATAAAGTGAATGAAGAGATTGGTATAATATTAAGTTTCCATCACGTGTACAAGTCATTCATGAGCTAAACAACTCTACAGAACAAGAGAACTACTAGCTTAATCTATTCTATGCTTAATGCAGCCCAGATGTTGAACATCGTATTAGTGAAGCGCATCTAAAAGGATATTTAGCCCCATGTCATGTCATTTGATTTGCTTGTACTTTGTGTGTTTAAATTTAAGTTTCTATGGTACAAATGGGCTCCAAATGTAAATTTTGCTTTTAAGTTCTCTATGCTAAGGCAGCACAAAGAAACTTTTACTATTATTTATCTTTTTATGGTCTCCCTGTACATGCTGAAAGTTAAGTTGCTTTTACAACACTGTAGGTCTTTTGTTTTGAAAAGGTCTGGAGTTGTCTCAACGTAAAGCACAAAGCTAATCTGGCTGGTTTTTGTTAATAGCAGGGAAAAAAGATGGTGTCCAAGTCACACTGTAAGTCTGTAAAAATGAGGGCTTGAGTCAGACTCAAGTCTGGGTTCTGGATTACAATACTACAAATCTGCTTACTCCATTTCATGATATTCGCTAATACCAACTGCCCCTATTCAGTGCACAATTTGCAAATACGTCTTTAATTCAGTTGACATCAGGTCTGAAAGTGAGTTTTATTAGCTGAACTGACACTGAGATTCTAACATCCAATTTTCTGGCAGGTACAGTAATTTGCCAACAGTTTGGAAATGTCTACCCAAGTTTGAGCAAGTTTTTGTAAAAAAAAAAAAAAAATGTGACTGCTAATGTAAATGCTAATTTACATATGTAAGACATCTATCCTAATGATTGGTTTTGACTAATATAGTATGTTCCAATATTGACCAAACCATAAATTGAATGCAGAACCCCAGGTGTCCAAATGGACCAGTGAATGAAGTAGATTCTGTTCTTTCTTACCGTCTCTACATCCAGACTTGTAATTCTTTACTTATGAGCAGAAAATTACAAATACACATGCATTTTACGTTTTATTCTACTAGCACTTGCAAATACTACATGGGATCCCTATAGCAGCCCCGTCTCTGCTTCTGTTGCCATTGTTGTGCCAGTGGGTGGGATGGTGAGATGGATTAATGTGTTGTTGTTAACGCTTTGTTCTTTCTTTTTAGCCTGGAAACATGTCTGAGCCTATAACCACACCATTTCACCCCATACACTCCCATACTACCACACATACACACACACACACATTGACATTCATGCATGTGGATACACCCCAAGCCCAACCCCAGCATCTTTCTGGCCTACCTCTGGGGCCTGAGTGTGATGAGCTGCACCCAGCCCCGCTGTGTGCACTCTCAATCTGTATCTCGACCCCAGCAGAAAGCCAAGGAAATTACGTGCCTTTTCCTGGAATGTGATTAGATTTCTGATGTTGGCAGCCACACATCTCTGTTTTTTAATTGGGTTCCGAGGCGCGACGAGATTAGCCTCGTGACATCATTGATGGTCTGTGTGTGTGTATATGTGTGCATGTGTGTTTGAGGGGGGGAGAGTTGGTGTTGTCTGCTGATAAGAGATGGCATGGGGGCTGTCAGGGGTTGTGGATGAATCCCCCACTCCCCAGTGGATGGTGCTTACTAATAGGATCGATGAGTGCCCCCCCCTCCTCCCCTTTAACGTATGTGTGAATGAGCTCACATATGCATGGAGAAGAAATGATTTGCTTTTGTTTGTTTGCATTGCCATGTTATAGTGCATTACGCTGTAAATCATTCATGTAAAATTAGTCACATCTCTTTAATGTCAGACTGGTAATAATTGCTTCCATAGAAACAGTTTAAAAAAAACAAAACAAAAAAAAAAAACATGTAGCATTGCTCGCTTCAACCATAAATGCTATTTCCACAATTCTGATTTAAATCAGCAGTTATTAAAAGCCCACATAGATCCTCCGTTACACACCTACAATCATGTTACAGTATCTGTCAGGCCTACGGCTCCAAGGAAATCTCATCTTAAGTCGAATCCTTTTGGTGTTGTGATCAAAAGCAGATACACTTTTGTGCGCGTTATGACCGCAGCAAATTTAGATAAGCAATAAATACACATCAAGTCCAAGTCCATCATAAACATAGTCATCATTTTCTTGGGATTTCAAAAGTTACATCACAGCTGGAAGGTTCCTAGTTCCAGTCTTGGCTGGAGCCTTGCTTTGTGAAGTTTGCATTTCCCTGTGGTTATGTGGGTTTTAACCGGGTACTCTGGTTTCTTCCCACAGTCCAAAAACTTGTTATGATTGGCTAACTGGTGGTTCTAATTGAAGTTGAGTGTCCAGGGTGTACCCCTGCATTCACCCAAAGAGAGCTGGGATAGGCTCCAGCAGACCCCAGCAGGTTTATTCATAAGCTAAATGTACAAACATTTGAGGTATTATTAGTTAGTTAGATTAATTGTGCTGATCACTGGGCTTTTTTTAATAATCAGCCAACACTCAAAATAATCTCAGTGATTGATAGGCAGGCATATCTGTGAGCACTGCCTTTTATTTATTTATTTAAATGTTCTTATTGTATGGAGAGAGGAAAAAAAGAACAGCACATTCTCTCTCTTGTGGTCCGTCTCCTCAGCCCTGGCGAGCTGGTAGCTTGAGCCCTCTTGGAAGTGTACCTCGCTGTCCTCACCTTCTTGCTCAGGAGCGTTCAGTTCAGGCGTGTTGAAGTCGGGCCTCAGAATTACAATACACAAACTACATCAGTGCTTTTTCATGCAGTCTCTATGGTTATAATGCAACATTCTGCTGGTCTGTACCCTCATCTGCATGTGCACAATACTATATCTATATTTTGTCATGATTTTGTAGAATATAAAGGATTCAGCCTTCCTCAGGCCAATGTAAAAGCAGCATTCCACCGTTCCACTTCTTATCTCCATGCCACTATGCACACAGATCTCGAGGGGCGAAGGAGGGGCAACAACTTGTGACATTTTGTTTTTGTGTGGTTCGATTTTAATGAAGGCTTAAGCCTTGATTTTGTGCCTTCTGCAGATTAAATGGTCACATATCTCTATGTTTTAAGCAAAGTCATGAGCTACATCATGTTGCAGTGAAGTCTGCACATCTGTGTTCTCAGAATGTGAAGCAGGTGTTATAACCTGAGAATTATCACTTGTCCTGCCAAGAAACTTTCACCTGCAGTCAGCACTGAAGGTCATGGATAGTTGGAATTAGGGAGGTGAGGAGGGAGGGGGAGGTTATGAGGGTCTCCCACCGCTCACCTCCTCAGCCCTGCCGCCCCCCATATCTCCTCCCCATTAGCTTCCATCCCCTCCTCCTCGGGCCAGAGAACAATCAGCCTGGCGTCTGATACTTCCTGCCCAGCAATAATTACCCCACCTAATTAAAACTTAATTGCTGGCCTCTCCGACCGCCATTTTAAATGAGCAATGGGAGCCGGGGCGGGGGCGTAAGCCTGCTGGGATGTTTGTGTGGACAGCAAATTGGTTTATCCCTATCAGATTCCTCAGTCCCTGGCCCCGCGCACACTACTGCACCGCTCTACTGCCCAGAAACAGAAAGAAAGGCTTAATGTGATGGAGGCCAGACAAGGCCTAATGAGATATACTTTTTTCTTTGCTTCTTTAAAGCACACTTTTACTCAGAGTTTCGATTCGTTGACTTAAAAGGAGAGGGCACGGGCTTGTCTAGACAAGTTGGGTTTTCTTTTTTTAGTAAGGGATAAAAAGTGGGCCTTATAAGAATAGAAAAGAGAAGGCTTTTGGGGGAGAAAGGAAAAAAAAGGAGAAAGAGACAGCGATAAGGCGGTTAGGATTCATGGCCCCACTACAAAATTATCGGGGGGTAAATGAAAGAGGAAATGCTGTGTTAATCGCTATGGGTTCTCATTATTGTTACGATTAAATTTCATAATTGACTAATGGCCAGCTGCGGCTTACATTACATGCAGGATAAATACATCACATTAAACATGCAAGCTGAGAGGAGATGAGTCGAGATTGATGGGCAGATAGGACAGGATGGATGGATGCATGGATAGATGGATGGACAGACATATGCAGCAGGCTTTATGGGCCTGAGTGCAGTGAATGACACATGAGTGAGAACCACAAAAGTGAAACGGGCGACAGTGATGGAGAAGAGTGGGGAGATTTGTGAAAAGGGGGAGACAAAAAAAGATGGAGGTGTAGAAGAGCAGAAAGGCTAGATTCATGGCCTCAAGGGGGCATTAGGCTGGGTGCCAGGGTGTGTGTTTATGTGTGTGGGTGTACTCGCTTCCTTTCTGTAACACTCCCCTCTTCCTGTGAACTCTGGTTCTCTCTCCATCCTTCACTCTCAAACTCTTTCTGCTTCATCTTCATCATGAAACAGGCAAATCCAGTTGCGATGAGCAGATAGCAGAGGGGAGGGGTGGGGGGGGAGGGGGGCGACGGAGGAGAAAGGAGGCAGAGGTGGAGAGAGAAAGTTGGAGGGTGATTAGAAAGAGATGACAGGTGACATCCATAAAGGGATTACGGAGCAGGCCTCAAAGACAGGGCCCTAATCCTGGCTTTGTACAGGCACAGATAAACAGCTCCACCGATGGCTTGCTCTCTTAAAAAGTGAACATGAGCTACACAAATAACTTCCTAATTCCCCCTTTGTAGAAGTGAGTGCACGCTACAACACAAATAAGTTCCCTAATTCTTCCTTTGTACAAGTGAGCCCGAGAAGCACAAAATAACTTGCTCTCGAGGTGTTTGTGAACAGGATGCTCTGTAAGAGGCGAGAATGACTGTGGGTGTTTTTGTGTTTGCGGGGGGCCCACAAAGTGTCGATGTGCTCTGGTGGAAATGTGAACTTGTACTCAGAAGCATGCCATTCATGAGCATTTTTGAAAGATTTACAGACTTGTCATCTTGTAAACAAACAAAATGTCTAGGAAGGAGAATTAAAGAGGAGATAGTTTTATGTTTCTCACTTGCTTTTGAAAACATACACGTTCAGACGAACACACACACACACAGTTGTCAGTTTGTGGTCTAATTAAGCGTTACCTTAAAAACTGAGAGGAAGAACGCACATACACCACACACACCTGTGATCCACAGACAGGAAAGACCACCAACTGAAAGTCTGGTTTCCCATACAGACGTGTGTGTGTGTGTGTGTGTGTGTGTGTGTATGTGTGTGTGTGAGTGAGTGTACATTTGCCAAAGACTTAGCAGAGTGCTTTGACTATTTGAGTACAGATTTGAGAAGTGGCTGACTTACGACAGTAAACATAGTGATTCATAGTCTGATCGCTTTGTTTCAAGCTCTCACCTCCTTATCATTCATTTTTATTCATGACTGAGTCGAGATCATTCATGAATGGTACAGACACACAACGTGGATGCTCATGTTTCTCACCACTGGTGCTTCGATGCAGATAAAAACCACATTTCTCAAAGGTTTCTGCCACCTTCTCAAGTGAGATGTTTTTTTTTTTCTTCCTGCACCTAACTCAGCGGTGCAGAGCTTTCTGTAAAAGTATCAAACTGCACCCTAAACGCCTGGTGCACATGTGCATGCACCAATCATCCTGCTTCTTTCTATGGAACCACTTTCTCTGTGGTAGCAGGATTTCATATATTAATCACCTCTCACGGCTCGCACGACTAACTTTCAACATAAGATGCACGATATGCTTCTGAGCATCAATGTGACTTTTAAGTGACTCTCACATGAAAGACAAAATGGAAAAAAAAAGAAGAAAAAAAATGCAAAAGGTTCAGTGGGTAAATAGCATCCGCTTGCCACTTCCACAATCTGTGCGAACTCTCCAATTCACACCTTTATGAACAAAAGACCTTACTAATGTAACTAAGGACATTACAATTCATTGCAAGTAACTTAACAGCCTCACATTAAAATAAAAGCCAGTCACTAAAACCACCATCTGCTGATCCGACACATACAAACATGGACTGACCATGGCACATATTTAAAAGAGACATAATGCAAACAACAACAACAACAACAAAAACTTCTTCTGGGCTTTTCCAGACCCAAGTCAGGGTTGTAATCTCTACCCAACATCAGATCTTATGATGCCTTTGCTCTATTCCAGAAGTGGGTCGCTCAAACCAGTCGCGCCATTTTTTAAAGAGGCACACTCAGAATAAGGAAGTGGCTGATTCCACCTCCTAAAACCGGCAGCTATGAACAGCGGAGAAAGACATGGTGGGAGATAATGCTCTTGTGCTGTATCCCTGCAGAATTTTAACCAAAGCATGTCACGGACTTTTAATTAATATCTCAGGAAATTGTGTCAGATTTTAATAAGAGGGATCATATGTCTCCTTTGACACATTACTGAGTAGATTATTTTCAGTCTATAAATGGCATGATGGGAAATGAGAGGTCGCCTTCTTACATATATTCATTAAACCGCCGAAATTATGTGTCAAACAGGGGTGCCCTAACAGCTTCACATTTTTATTTAATTTTTTAATTTTTAAAAATTTTTTTCATGTAACTTAATGCGTGAGGTGAATCAATAAACCCTCAAAACTACCTTTTTAAAAAATTATTTATTTATTTATTTTTATTCATTTATTTTTTGTGTATCAGTATACATGAAGTATTTTGAATTTCTATTTCCAACAGAACATAAGAACATTTACCATTTCATTGAAAAATATTTGCTCATTTTGAGTTTCAGTAGAGAAATGTTGTCCAATTTTTTTTTTGTCTGATGCAGGATTCTAGCTGCTCAACAGTCCTGGACCTTGATTTTTCATTTTATGATAATACACGTCAACATTTTATGATTTTATGTAAGATCTGGACTGCAGGCAGACCAGTTTAAAACCTAGACTCTTCCTCTGTGACGCCACATTTGTTGTAAAGGATTTTGATTCATCTGACCACAGATCCATCCATCCATCCATCCATCCATCCATCCACCCATTATTTATCCCTGTTAATTCCTGTGCAGGGTCACGGGGGTCTGCTGGAGTCTATCCCAGCACTCCTTGGGTAAACGGCAGGGGTACACCCTGGTCAGGTCGTCAGTCCATCGCAGGCCACAGAGGAATTTTGGGTGAAAATATTCCTCAATCTTTTAGACGCATTTTATTGTAGGTCGGTGAACATCTGCCCATCTTTAACACTGAGAGGTTCTGCTGGTCTGCTCTTCCTCATTGCACTTTGTTTTTATTTATTTTCTGAGATGTTGATGAGGGTTTGTTGAGATGACTTCTTTATTCTTTCTTTTTGTCTTTGTGAACAGACACAAATTAAATGTGGCATTTTGTGAAAATGAGAGTAAACTCCATTCCAACTCCCATCAACAAATCCAGTAACGTTGGGGTTATATTTTGGCATTAATCCATCTGGTTTTGGATAATAAAACATAACTTCTGCGGTGGGTTTAAGAATTAGTGTGAATAGTGCTAGAACCTTATGTTGTTCCCCATCTGCAAAAGACATTGAATGAATCTAAATAAATAAATAAATAATTCTGGGCCTCATGGAAAAATTAGGATCAATCTGTGTCCTTTTGCATGAATCGAATGATTTTAATTTCATGCCTATTTCTCAACTTACCATCAGACTGGCCTGCAATTTCCCACCCACATGACTTTCTAATTGGTTCTCATTAGTTTGCGGTACGTAATGGTTTTCCCGTCACTGGAGATATTACATGTAAATCTGCTAATATATATATTTTAAAAGAAAAAACTCAGTGAATGTACAATTATAATCTGGAAACACCACAGATCTAACAAATCTTGTCTGTTTCACTGAAACAAATGTCAGTAAAGAGCCCTTTTTAACTTTAATTTTTAGAGCTCTGAAGAGGGAAAGGGTACATGGGAATACAGATACGTATGGGAATACGTATCGAGCTTCAAGATGTTTCATTTCAAACGCAAAATCTCTCACTTACCACTGCATTCTGTACGATTTAGTTGGCTGGACACTTGTAGACAACACTGGTATATGTTCATCTATAAAGCTTTACTGGATAAACTCCCAGAATACCTCAGTAGTCTTCGGGCCGATTTAGTGTTGACTTGTTAAAACTAGTAAAAACAGAGATAAAGTACATCAAGCCGAGAAGAAATAAAAGCATGAATAATGGATTCCAGATCATCAACTGATAGCACTTTTCTCAGCTTGGAGATGTTCTTCAAGTGATAAAAATAATGTTTGACCAACTGTCTTGAGTGACAACGTGGAGAGGTAGACTGATCAAACATAACAGCCAGGTTTCTGAGGCTCGACTGGACTGAAGAGCCCAGAGGGACATAAAGGGAACAATAATCATAAATGATAACTCTAAATGTACATTAGTGGGATCAGGCAGAAGAGCAGCCAAGGTTTATCCATGGTTTGTTACCAGGCATTGACACACCTTTCTCATTCACAGATAAAAGTGATCGTTGAGCATTTATGTTGCTCATTCACAGTTTCCTCTTATATATTTCACACTAGGCATTCAACCCTGCAAGGGGCAACTGTGCAGTGTCACGCCAATTTTAGTTAACAGATCGCGTTAAGATTGCAGAGCCACTTATCAGACCGGCTGTGATCGCTGCTCAGCTCCCTTTGGCCTTCTCTTTCTTTCTTTAAATATGCAGGTCCAAATCTCTATCTGCCATTTCACACCTTCCTTTTCATCACCCTCCATTACCTGGTAATGAAGCAGTCCTTGCTCTTTCTTCTCTCCCCTTTTTTTTGTTAAGTTCATGCAAATTCAGCCATAGTCTCTCAGCCGCCAACATGTCAGCAGTGACTTTGTGAGGTATATAAAAGTGAAAGGGAGGTCTAGGTAATGACTTAATTTTCTTTTTCATGCTGCTTTCAGTGCTTCAGCAGCTGGATTCCTCCCCTAAAGCGGAACGTCAGTGACACTTTAATGAAACATTTGACTGTAGATGTGTGAGGTTGATGCAGAAACGGGTCAAGCACGGTTATTTCAGGCATTTCTTTCTTTCTCTCTTTTTTTTTTTTCCAAAAGCATTGATACTGGGAGAAGTTAAGTGTGGATGTGACTGGGGAATTGGAAGAAAATAAGCAAACTGGAGCTACAAACACACAAACACACACACACATCTCTGTCACAGTCTCATGCTGCACACTTGTACACACACCTCAGCCCCCTCTAATAATCCACTAATCCTGTTTATCATCAGCCAGCTCTTCTTAGTGCGAGCGATACATGAGAGAAATCGCTCTCACAAACACACTCCAATGTGCAGAGCCGAGATACAGTATAAATACACACATCTCTATTTCTTGATTTCTTCCTCAATCTTCATTCCGTTTTGCTATTTTTCCCTGCGCTCTGTTATCCATCAGTTATGCAGTTACACATCACAATCCCACATCAATGGCCAGCCTCTCAGAAATGGGAGTGCTTGCTTCTTGCGTCTGTGTCTGAAGAGTTTTAAGCTGCGGAGAGCTCCCTCGTTCTCTCTCCTCGTTGGATTTTAGCTCGGCATCCACACAAAGATTCAGACACTTCCTTGTGGGACGTTGCAAATAAATTTGGTCCTGAGCTACGGCTGAACTTTTTCTAAATAAAATTAAAAAAAAAAAAAGAAGCATATTCTCTGCAATATTTCTGTCTGAAAATAGGAATATAAGGTATAATCGCAGATGATCCAGGCTTGGATACCAAAAGCAGGGACTAAATCTGTATGTTTATTTCCCACATTTCTCTTTTGGGATACTGATATTAGGAAGGTCTAAGTAAGTTGTAAATGTAGCCATAATCACCGCTTCTCATTTCTGCTGTGCTTAAAGGGTCACTGGAGGAATCGTTGTTAGGAAGCACGGAGCAGGTTTACTCAAGCTTACGATTGTGTAACTCTCGCATGACATATCTACGAAGGAAAAGAAGGAATTGGCTCATTTTTTTCGAAGGCAAAAAGTGGTTCAGCATTTTTTGCTCTCACCCAAAGAGCTTTAACTTTGTGACCCTGGAAAACTTTGCGCATGTTGTGTCGGCGTAAAGTACCAGAAATGCACACAGACCCACGGAATAGAGACAATGTTGTCTTATTTCTTTTATTCTTTTTTTTTCCCTTTTTTACATATACTATTTGATATCGAGCCCCACCTAGCAGCAATCAGGTGTAATAACACACAATGGCAATACTAGATATCCCTTTTATTACTGCTGAAGTCTATAATAACGTGATCAAATAAAAGCCATCAGTGACTAGTCAGCAGTTTCAACAGTTTTCAGTTTAGAGCAACTGTAACCTGTAAACACTTTTCAAATGAAGAATTCAGATTAGCCCTTTCAACTTTTGCATGTAATCTTTAAGTGCATATGTTATCACCATAACAAAACGAGGTCAGACAGCGTCCATAACAGTCTGTGAACCACATGTCTGCTTTCCCTCTGAAAAAAACAAAACAAAACAATGTTTAAGTCACATAATCATTCAGTCAAACAAAATCTGCCGACAAAGTTGGCAGGATCTCGGCAGGGACAGAGCGGGGGCAGGGGTGCTGAAGGGCAAGTGGGCAACCTCAGACCGCACACCAGCGCCATGCCTTGCCATCTGAGAGTTTGTAGGTCCCGCCAAGACCTGGAGGGGCTGGGTGAACTTGTAAGTCCAGGCTTCTGTATCCTCACATAGGAGCCACACTGAAATTTAGGGGACTGAGCAGCGCGACACCTATCTGTGTACTGTCTAGTCTTGGATTGTCGCCATGCTACAATGCCTCTCATATTCTCACACACTTTCTTATAGTGATGGGAAGTTCGGCTCTTTTCAAAGATTCGGCTCTTTAGGCTCGGCTCCCTTAAAAGAACCGGCTCTTACGG
>JBAMYA010000016.1:10747668-10793807 GCA_037176975.1 Arrhamphus sclerolepis
AGTCCTGCCCCCTGCATGGTTTCTCAGCAGAAACTGAGCAGGAGCTGCTGTTGCCTGAAGATTCGGCTCTCCCTGACAGGAGTCGGCTCTTCTCGTTCACGACAAAGAGTCGGCTCTTTGAGCCGGCTCATTCGCGAACGGCACATCACTACTTTCTTAGGAGATGAATGAGGGGGAGCCCGGTTTCTCATGTTAAATTTGGTACGAACAGGACGGCCATGCAAGAGTTCAGCTGGGGAAACTGAGGTTACTGCATGGGGTTTAGCCCGATAAGCAAGGAGAAAGTCAGAGACATAAGAGGCCCAAGGCTAACCTTGAATGTCAGCTGTTTGTAAACAGTTAACAGACACCCTGTTCCATCTCTCTATTTCACCATTACTCTGAGCATAATAATTGGAGCTGCGGTAGTGTTTAATGTCACGAGCAGCTCAGAAGCCATTATCAGTCACCAATTCGAGGGGGTTACCTTCACGGCTAAACAGTTTTTTAAAAATGCAGTAACAGTAACGCCACTACTGGTCACTTACTGTAGTAATCTATCAGAGTGATAGCGTAACAACAGTCTGGGGAGCAGAGTGAAACCGTCCTACTATGCTGTTGTTTTGTTCTTTATACCTTGGTGGGTATCATGAGCTGAGACCGCAGAGCTGGGGGAATGTCCACACCATGGGTCCACATCTCAGGTGGCCATTCATTTCAGCCAGCTCTGTCTGGATGCGGTAGTAAGAGCCAGGTCGAGCCCTTTAGTGTTGTAGGGATCCACAACTCAAAGGGAATTGTGGGCACGCCAGGATTCTCTAGAAACGCTGGAGGTGGCGATATTCCAAGCAAAGCCATTCCTCGTCGCCTGTATGCTGTGTCAGTGTAAAGTAACAGAAATGCACATGGACCCACAGAATAGAGAGAATATCATCTTATTTCTTCTCTTCTTCTTTTTTCCCCCTCTTTACATATACTCTTTTATATGGAGCCCTACCTAGCAGCAATCAGGCGTAATAACACACAATAACATTACCACAGTGCACAGAACGATCTAAAAAGTGATGCCCCACCTACCAACCCCCAATGCTACTGGCAAAACCTCCTATGACGACCCTGGTACAGAAGTCATCTGTACCATCTGTTTTGTCATCATTACCACCTACGTTTGACAAACACAGATGGAAAACTGATTGCATTGTCACTTGCAATCACTCTGCTGAAAATACTCACAAATGGCAATTTGAAAAGGAAAGTGTGTCATATGTGAATTCATCTTTTTTGAATTCACACACTCATTTACTCCACATCCAAGTCAAATTTTCCGCTTTTGAAACATCTGCGCTCTGTTCTGCCTCTCTGATTGATGTGAGTGACGGTTTGGCAGCAGCTGAAGTGTTTAGTCAGTTATCGTCAGCACCTACTTCATGACAAATTACATCCATAATTTGAGCAGGATAGATGAAGGGGTCGATAAACCTGCACATGGAGCCCTCTAAGATTTGTGAAGAGAGAGATGATCAGCTTCAGCTTGTGTTCGTTTTTCTTTTTTTTTTTTTCCTTTTTTTTTTTCATAATGTGTTTTCTCTTAAGGTTTTCACACTTTGATGTCAATCCAAATGTGCTGAGGGGGCAAAGAAGCCTCGGGGAAGCAGAGAGGTCCGGTCACTTCGGGCTACCTATGAGCACCAGGGGGCCGTTCCATTTCCTGAGTTCAGGAAGCCCGCTTTTGAGGAAGCTCTGTGGGTTCGATTTCTCTCATTTCCTCCTCTGACACCGTTCCTGGTTGGAGTGCAGGAATGCAGCCAAGGAAGCACATCGTCGGCATCCTATGAACATTTCCTGACTCCAAAAAATAAGACATCAACACAACACTGGCGGACAGCAATAAAATAGTACCTTGAGGAGAGGTCCAGAGTGCTTCACAATCAGCATGTGTACTCAGTCGCAATTATGCTTCTAAGATACTTTCTAAACTTTAATAAGTGAAAAGAAGAAGGCAGTGCGGTGTTAAATACAGCACATGCACCATCTAAGCTGACATAACCCTATTATACACACATGCACTAACCGTCACATACACATTCCTTGACACACACACACAGTAATTTCCTCAGATGGCCTGTAATCTCGCAGGCCTCCATCTCAGCAGCTTAGCCCAGTGGACTGGGGCAGCCGCTGCCAGCTTTCTACCCAGGGCGGGGGGCCCGGAGGGAGGGGGCACAGGGGAGCTGCAGGGCCTGGAGGAGCCCCACATGGATTGTATTTGGGAGCCTGAGGCATGAAATGGAATAGGTTTAATCTGTTATCACCTGCAGGGGAGTGTCAGGGCCAGCCACTGACAGACATAGTGGTTAAGGTGGTGGCAGCGATGGTGTCGGGATGGGGGTGCACCTCAGTAACTGAACTGAAATATCAGCCACGGCAGAGGGAGAGTGATATTAGTTTAATTTCTCTGAAGCTCACCTCTTCTGCCTCCCTGCCTGCCTGCCTCTTTCCCTCTCCAACTATATCTCTCTTCCTTTTCCGCTCATTCACGATTCTGCGCCCGCTCTGAGAAGTCGGCTCTGAAATGTGGCTTTTTGGTCTCAGCGGGGACACATACATACACATGCATTAATGTACAAATTGTTGGCAGGAATCCGTCTGAACTGAAATATCCTAAAACATGCACTAAGACATCAGTTTTTTTTTTCTTTCTCTCCTTTTAGTTTTTTTTTCTCCCCGAGACTAGTTTTGCGTTCCATATTTAATTTGGGGTGACACCATACCTGAGCTGACTGAGGCTCAGTAAACAAGATGGAAAACCCGTGGAGTTTGCTCTCTGGCGAGGTTAGCTAGTGATAGCAAGTGCCCACAAAGCAGAAATAAAATCACCCAGTGATCGTTAAATAAAATATTATATGCTAAATCAAATATTCAGTAACTAAGCAATACTTCACAACCTAAATGCACAATACCTGTATATCATATAATATTATAAATCAATACAGCTACATATAACATCAACATAAAGCACATAATTTACAAAGAATTATAAGCATATAATAAACTCCAAGGTCACACAAACAATAACTGACCACTTCAGGACTTTAATGCATAGCATAATCATGTTGGATTTTATGCTGCAAAATAAGCTGCTGAACTGCAGCAACATTTGCAGGATCAAAGCTAATAAAGTATAACTACTACCTAGAGTTGTCATGGCATGTGTACCTGTTACATATTGGATGAATGCAGTCATACCAAGAATTTATGGTGTATTTATGGTGTTTTAATGAATGAAGGGCAGTTGCACATTTATGAAGAATGAGCTTTGCTAATGGTTCTTGAGCCGCATAGCTGCTAAACGTCCTGCTGCTGAACACCAAACATACTAACCAGATCTTAATTTCCCAGCTGATGCCTCGCTGATGCATCACCCAAGCAGCAAAGCCAGGAGGAAAAGACAGAAGCAAAGGTGTTTTCCCCGCAACTTTCAAGTTCGTGGCATAGTCAGAGTGTGCAAAACCAATAAGTAGAAGGACTACCATGTCTGGCACTGCAGGTAAAACATTTTTTCCAAGTCATAAGCACCTGAAAGCACATATTTTTATGTCTTACACGACAGCCCGCAAAGTTGTTGTTGCCCAGGTCGGAAAATGTTGCTGTTCCGTGAAACGTTCAGATTTGTGGGATACTGTTATGACACAAAACCAGCAGAAAACATCCTCCCTCCCTACACCCCCCACCCCCCCAGCTCCATTCCATGCTGTTAAATTATCTTTTCTTTTCTTTTTTTTAAGCTTTGGTAATATTTACTAAACCTAAATAGGAGATGATCTAGTCATGCTCTGCCACTACTTGGCTAATATTTTGCTTCTCGTTTTGGTTTTCTTTTTTTTGTTCTGCACAAGGGAGTATCAGTTTGGAGTGTGGTATTGTGAGCTCGGTTTATTGTGTCTTCTATTTTATTAAGTGTATCTGTGTTCTTCATTTGCACTTACATGAAGGAACAGAGCTGTGCACTGATCTCATGCAGGAGAAGATGTGAGTGGAATTGCGTCTTGTTCCATCCATTAAAAAACAGCTGTAAATGTATGAGTTTGGGTACCATAACTCAGGTTTTTTGGGGGGGTTTTTTGGCTTTCATTGGAAGCTTCCAGCTGGCTTCCATACTCCAACATAACAGACTGAGTACAAACAGTCCACCTTTATTCAATAAAACATAATTAATCATTAAAGGGAAATTTGTATAGCTGTGAAAATATGGCAAAGTATGGGTTTTCTGCAAATCAAAGAGTTTCAGATTTCTGGAAACATAATGCTTTTTGTAGCATCACATTTGGGGAAGTGTTTCTTTTTTATTTAAATTATACATATGTAAAGTATTTCAAACCAGCTGCTACAGTTCTCGTACGAGCTATTATTTGGGACAGGTTTTCTGAAAAATATGACTGACTTGCCGTAGTTTGACGCCGCTGACATCTCCTCAACCGCAACTTCCTGTGAAGGAATGAGAAAAAGAAAGAGAGAGGTCTGGTTTGAAGGGGTTGAAGGGGGGCAGTGCTCTTTCTTTCTTTCTTCCGCTTTTTTTTTCTTTTTAAAAGCCACTTTCACACCCCTTGAAGTGGCTCGCTGAGTCTGCTACTGTTCTGAGCAGAAGACATGAGTGAAGGGAGCGGGTGAAGGTTATGAGGTAAAAAATTGGCAACCAAAGGAAGGAATGTTGAGAAATTGTGGAAGAAAAGCTACCTGTGAGAGCAGAACCTTCATCCTGCGATCTTATTTTGGATATTCAAACTATTTAAGGATGTTATTTTTTTGGAGACAATTAACCACCTCCCCTTTAATAATGCATTTATATCTACTGTATATAGCATGTGATGTTGTTGTTTGTTATGCTAAAACTGTGTGCAGATTTTTACCACTGGCACTGACACACTGGCAAATTCACTACTTTTTCTGTTTTCTTTCCTTTTTTTTTTCTTTTCAAGGCAAGTTATTTTTCGGTTTAAGCTGACATTGCTCTAAAAATAGGTGTGGTTTGGAGGCTGATATTCTCACCTACGCATATTTTAAGAACTCCCACTGCTTACCCATCCACGCTTTTGCACATACACATGCCCATGTAGCATATTCACATGCACTGCTCTACTTTGCCAGCAACCCACACAAACAGATGTGGCACAGGAGACAGAAAACATTCCATTTCACACATTTTTGCTCAAGTTTGTTGTTGCTGAGTAGCACCAGGAAGCCTTTATAGGTTCATGACACCCGAAAAGAAATGCAGTTCCTCCCAGCAGTCATGGTGAAAAATAAACAGCTCGTCACACAACATGAATCCACCCGGCCTGTGCTGTCAGCGGCAAGAGGAAGCACTGATCAAGCACTGCTTTGCAGGTGTGAACCCTCCTGCCATGCACACACATTAGTACATACTACTATCTTAGCTTACAATGTGTTTCTGATACATTTGACAAGAGTTGCATCAATTGATCTGCCTGTGATTGGAACTGGAGCACTGGGAAGGAAACGGTGAGAACACACATCCACCATTTCTATAATCAAGTGCATTTTCAGAGAATTTCTAGCAACGCTCTTGTCACGTCTTACGTGTGCGGCACCGTCACAGAAGAAAAGAGAGCAGAAGAAAACATTTTTCGTCATTCACTATAAAGAAGTAAAAAATAAACAAACCGGAGAAATACAGGGTCAGATTTTAAAAAGAGTGTTGAAACAGTTGAATGAACGTGAAGACGCTCATTCAAGTCATGTTACAAGCTAATTAAAATGCTTGAAAGAACATTTTTCTTGTTGTTTTGGCTTGACCACCACACATTGCATGTCAGGGGTCATGTCACATGTGAGACAGGCGCAATCGCACTTTTGTTTCGGGAATTCTGCTTTGGGTGACATCACACAGGGTTTGTCTATTTATTTTTATACAATCTAGTGATGGACTGATCTGGTGCAGATAAATCCATTATTCTTTCTCGCATTCTACGCAGAGCTCTGTGGAATCTATTTTGTATCTTTGTGGGTGTGTGTGTATGTGTTTGTGAGTATGTGTGTGTGTGGGTATGGGTGGGGAGTATCAGTACTTAGAATTTTATTTCCTGTTCAGTTTCTTCATATGTAGTGAAATTCAACCACTGAGTGCAGAATATTCAAAGACTGCGATTAATTCAACATATGAAGCAAAAATAACCCTTAAAACACTTAAAAAAAAGCGTGAGACTCATCAGTGCAAGCTAACAAAAGCTATGGGGCTAATAAACCCTAAGCTATTAAAATCCGTTTTATCCCAAATGTTTCCTTGGAAAATAAGTGAATGCATCTCCTTCCAGAGGTGCAGCTTGGAAGTAAAGACACTAGTTACATGACATTGGTACAATTTAGAGGAGACAACCTATTATTTTATTTATTTATTTTTTAAAAACTGCATTAGTTGCTCATTGTGAAAAACAACATTATTGACCGAAGCACATAGCCTGCAGCCGCTGCTATTTTCCCTCTAGCAGATTATGTAATTGCACTCAGATTCTACTTGATTATGCATCTTTAAGAAAATTAAAATGTTCCAAGAAAATTGCAATCGGTGCATCAGCACATTTAGCTCCCATTAAGGGAGGAAGACAGCAGGAGACCAGGCGCCCCTGACTTCCAGGATGTCTTCTTTTGGTGGGGAAGCGAAGTTTACAGAGTGACCTTTGCTTGGCTCACCACATGGCTCTGTGGCGACAACACAGCAGGCCTGCTATTGTGATTGCAATCAAGCATCCCTAGACAGCTATCCCAAGTAACTAATTACAGGATTAGCTGATCAAACAAGGCTCCTCCAACACCACTGCCAACCCGCCAACATGCCAATGTGTATTTTGGCATGTGTCACTGCTCACCTGTCAGTCTCACTGAGCAAAGTGCAAACAATTGAGGATTCTCGGGGGGGGGGGGGACAAAAAAACAATCCAAAACATAAAAATGTGTTAAGACAATCAACTCTAATGTGAGTTTCTTCCTCTGAGAAAACTGGCTCTGGAGTATTCTTTCTGCAGTTAAATAGTTATTTGTCAACTGACAGTGATGACACACGGGTGACACCTCTTGCTTAACGGCTGTACAATCAATTGTTGATAGATGGAAGGTAATGAAGCCCAGCAGTGGGGAGCAGAAGGAGGAGTGTGGGTTAGAGAGGGCAAGGCCTGCTCTGGCTGTACGAGACACCGGGACTGGGTAAATGGGGGACTAGTGTTACAGTGGCATGATGCCGTATCACTCTCATGTTATCTCCTTCCAGATCGTATGAGGAAACCCCGACCAGGAACAAGATTAGTCAGTAATCATATGTGATGTGATACTCTTTACACCCACTCAGAGGCCAAAATGCAGACAGGTTGTTTGAATGGAGCCAGTCTGTGTCCTGTAGCCAAGCAGAGAAATTTACCTCTGTGGTGACAATAAAAAATGCTGAAATCAAAAAGGTCTAAAAATTCATTTGTGTCCACAAAGTCTTTGTCAAACTGTTAAAAGTTTACAAACCTAAATGATAATTCTTATTAAAGTGGTACGGTGTAAATGTGAAGTAAGCTTCCTTTGTTTTATGTAGCTTTGTCACAATGGGATTTTCAGAACATTTCAGAAGTTCATTTCTTTTGAGGTTGTAGTAAAAAAAATAGTTAGAAATAAAAGAGGAATTAAATTAAAGCCAAGCTAAGATGAGATGAGGATATTCACGTTAAACTATAGCTGTGCTAGTCACGGTTGGATGACGGTTTCCTTGATGATACTCATAATTTACTAATCCTAGCCAAGTTGTTTTAACATTCTTAAATCAAACTAGAAAGGGAAAATAAAGATAAACCATAGCTGAAAACAAAACATCATGCTCCAAATGAGATGGAAACCTGGGATTATATCCCAGGTTTTCACAGAAAGTCTTCAATTTTTCTTTAACTTACTTTCTCTTCTCTCGCCATTTTATTTCAGTTTAATCTCATCGCTTCACCACTTTTTCATGTCTCAAATCCTTCTCAGAACACTTAAGATGTTTTGGTATGAAAACAAGCATGAAATATCTCAGGTAACAAACAGGAACATCTTTGGAAATAAATGTTAATATGAGTAATTTCTAAAAAAAAAAAAAATAAATAAAAAAAAAAGATCTGTAAATACATTTAGTTTCCTATTTATGTGTAAAATAAAGCCCGAACTAAAACTTTGCAAATATTTTTTTTGTTTCTGTGCTCCAATTCTTCTTGTCCTTTTGTATGTTCTCCTGAAGTTCGTTCTTGCTGTGACATCATGACTGAGTTTCTAACCTCAGGACAGACACATGTGCCTTCTGGTACATGGGACGCCCCGCATCATGAACAATGTGTTATTGAACAATTTGTGCAGAACCTTGACGGGGTGAGAACGGAGAGAAAAGGAAAAAAAAGAAAGAAAAAAAAAAGCCTTGCATGTTACAGTGTAAGAGTGTGTGACAGCTCAGCAATGAGGGCAAGCTGCTGACGAGAATCTGTCTCAGCAGCTCCAGCCCGGTTCTGTTTGGATTGTAAACATGTCAGAAAGTGTGAGAAAGTCTCTGTGTGCATGACGACGCCGGGCTCCTTTGTTTTGGTTCTCAGGGTAATAATAGCTGATGATGAGCCAGGTTACTTCAGCTGAATTGCAGGTGTGCAGGTGTTTGGTTGTGGACTGGGTGTTAACAGTGTGGAAACGGCCAAACTGGTCTGGCCAGAGCAACAGAATTGTCTTTTTGTTGGAAAACTATGCTGACGACCACTTTTTTTTTTTTTTTTTTGAAAAAGCAACTACAAAATGGATTCATAGCAGACTTTCCAGAAGCATCTAACAAATAGAATTGCATATTTTCCATTATTAGACTGAGATGCTGATGAAAGAAGATAAAGATGATGCACTTTGTAGATGTAATTTTATAGCTGCATGCAGGGAAAATTAGAAGGAAAAAAAAACTCCTTGAAAGCAACAATAGCTGATAAGGCCTCGCTCTGCTTTCCAGTTCACACTCTATAATTATAAAATTACATAATGTCATCATGTCATGCTACATTACTAAACCTCGTTAGCCCATTACCTCCTTGCAGCCAGAGTGATTAGTCATGGAAGGCCCCGCCCTTTCCTGAACTCCCACTCACTCTGGGAGGAAGCAGGAAGCTGCTCACATGTCAGTCATCCCCAGACAGGAAGTGCCTGGGAGATGGCTACTCTTTAATGTCGCAATTATTGTAACTATTGTTTGGATTGATAATCACGCTCATTACAGGGAGAGAGATGGGAAGAAAAAAGGAAGGAAGCTGGAAGCTCTGAGGCCACTCGGTCCGGGATGGGGTGACGGGAGGGGACGAGGAGGTCCGCAGGGATGTGTGTTGCCGCCTGGGTGCATGGGAAAGCTTGTTTGTGAGAGCAGTTTGCATTTGATTTGGGTTTCTCAGGGTAATTATCTGGGCTGGTGCTTCCAGGGAGAAGAGTGATTAGCCCATGCTTGTGGTTCAGACAGGACGACACTGCAAAAAACAAAACTACGGCCGTTGTTTTAATCCACCGCATGTATACAGCCACTGTGATCAATTATTTATCAATTTACACTGTTCATCTTGATACAATTGGCAGGTCTTTGCTTTTTTTCTTCTTTAATTTATTTTTTCAAATCTTGTTTACAGTTGCTCAACGTCAGCTACTCCTGTTTACATCATCATGGAAACTAATATTAAAGCCCAAATTATCTTCCAAAAATCGACAACAAATACCAAATTTGTAGTGTCTTTTTTTGTATCATATATTTAATTATGGTTTTGATTATTTAATTATGGTTTTGTTTTGTTTTCTTACAAGAAAATACCAGCCTAAACTTCATTTGAAGGTATATTTGATTATTTTCAAGAAGAGTTGTCTGGCTCTTCCATCCCAATTATCTCCGGGGACAACTGCTTATCACTCAAATTTCTTCCAACTAGGCACAAAAGTAATCTGGGTGTTTGTTTCTGAATGATGCTTCTGATATTGAGAAAGCCAGCTATTTTCCATACAATGTAGGGAAGCGGATGTTTATTTCTAAGGTTCGTGTCACGATATGACCACAGTGCCTGGTTGATTGAAATTCTTCCAACTTTTTGTAAACGTGTTGCTGCAATCAAAGTGGAAAATTTTCCATGAAATGGTAAAATGTCTCAATTTAAAGATCTGACATGTTCTTTATGTTCTACTGGGAATAACATACGAGTTTCTAAAATCGGTAAATCACTGCATTCAGTTTTTATCCATGTTTTGAATAGCATCCCAACTTTTTTGTAATTGGGGTTGTATGTGTGAGCCTTTGGTCAATCATAGACAGTGATGTAAAAGTGACTTAACCTCCACACCTATAGGGGGAGCTGCAGAGCTATAGATCGTTCCTTTTAATTAGTTAATTAAACCAAGGTTCAAACATTGACACACTGAAAAAAAATCACATTATTCTTAAATCAGCTCTGATCAGTAAGAGCAGCATTTAGTAACATCACATTTAAAAGGAAAGGAATTTAGAAAACTGCTGTTTTTAAAAAGTAACTTGCATTGCAACAAAGTTGGATAAATTCTGTGCACCAGGTTTTAAATTACATGTTGTATGGCAGTGTCTCTTGTTGGTACAACCTTGAATCAAATGAAAATGAAACCATAGCAAGCAAGAATAACTTTGTCTTTGCCTTTGAGAAAACAGTTGTCAGTCAGCCCACATATCACACCTGCGCGTCAATTACATGCTTGTAATTTATACCTGTATGCAGGTCTGTAAATGAGGAGGAGGAACTGCTCGTTGAGGAAATGTGCTTTGGGGCAGAAAAAGAAAAACAAAACGGCATTAAGAGCAACTAGTTGGAGTTGAGCAACACAGCAACACTTAGACAAACCTGTAACAAGAAATGCTTTCAGTTAGAAAATATTGTTTACACAAGACACTCCAGTGGTAAAGTATTTGGAGGTTATTTTTGTAAAGTTAACACTAATTTAAAATTACACTGACACTAATTTAGCGTTATTTAGGAAGCACAGGTAAATTAAGTTCATACTTAAGTGTTTTCTGTTGCATTCATACTCTGCACAAGTTCCTCTGCTCCAACTGTTTTAACTGCTTATATATTTTTAAGTCAAATACAGTATATTGGTTACGTACGGCAGTTTACTGACCACAATAATGTTTGTTTTGTTTTTTTTGTTGATTGTACACATCAGAATGTCTGACTTCATTTGACTGAACATAAGCAAGTGCATAGGTCGCATTCCTCAGCGTGTTAGGCAGAATATATAAGGTAGCATGCTTTTGCATGCATGACCTCTCACCCCTGCCCTGAACGAAACAAGCCCGTCCAGTTATAAAGATGCATGCCCCCCCCACCACCACCGTCTCCACGTGTGCAGCCTTAAAACAACAAAAGAGAGACATTAACATTTGACCCCCTGTCTAATCCTGGGGCCTGCTACTGTTCCTCACATTGTTTCCTAATTGTGTCTCTTTTTAATGGCTCCTTCTATGACCAGGGTGGATTGTTGGCCTTTTAGACTGACTTCTCCCAGAAACTAAAAAAATTGTACTTTTGTGTACAGAGAAACCATTACAGAAAATCGTTTCTGATGTAAGTTAAGTTTAGATTTTATTTTTGTTTCAAGATCTGTTGGAACCTCACCCTTTTTCCACGAGCGTACCTGACTTTACGTCAGTCCTACAGCTTTGGGATGGGCTGTACGTGCAAAAAAGATTATACTTTTTGGCTATGTCAAAAGCCTGGTTGGAACATCTGGGAGAAAACATTTTTGAAAGAATTCGCTGAACTGAAACTTAAATCAGGTTGGTGCTGTTGAAATACAGGTTACATTTCCGGGTGATTGAAAACGTGTCTTTAATTCCTGTAAAGCATTCCTTTGTCCCGAATGATCTAATATTCCAAAGTAACCATGGTGGGTGCACTGAGTTTGGATTTTGTTTGTTACTTTTCTATTCTTTGTGATTTTACTCAAAGGGCCGACAAGTTTCTAAACGGGTGGTTGAGACAGAAGAATGTCTTTGATAAACACATTCATGGCCCTTGGGATAAATGAGCTTATTAGGCAAGCAGGAACACACACGCGCACTCATGCACGCGCTCACATTGCCGTGGCGTCAGCTGATTACAGGGGTACATTAGCCCCCTGGGGGCTCGTCTATTCACAGTGGGGTTAGCGCACACAAATTTATGGTATTTACATCCATTTGCATACCTAAGGCTCTGACTTGAGGCGTTTGTTTAGTCCTGCTGAGGGTCACCAGTCCTCCCAATTTATCCTAAAGGAATGACAGGACAAGTCTCAGCCCGGGGTGTCGCTGTGTTTGTGGACCTTACATCCAACTACCCTAGCTTTATTTACATTTAAAAGGCTGCAGTCTCTCCTGGAGCTCTTTCGTCCACCTTCACTTGAATTATTCTCTCTTTCTTTCTTTCCTGCTCGCGCTCCCTCCCTTACTTCCTTATAATAATGCCACACCCCGTTACAGTGATTTTTTTTAAACTGCTAACTTTGATCTGAGCTCTCTGACGTCATTGGTACTTTACAATAAGGAACATAAAATGCTACCTAACTATCAATTATTGAAAAACAAAACACATTAATCATTACTTAGCCATTAGTTAATCATCAAGTTTTAATAATGTTGCGTTTAGAGCCTGAAATACACTCTTTATTTTACTTTACTTTACTTTTCTTCTGATGTAGTTGCAATTCAATGTATGTTCAATTGCAAAGTGTAACATACTATAAATTAATTATCTACCAGTTTAACTTTGTGCAGTGTGACTTGAATTAATCTTAGGTCCAGGCTCCATGAAGCCAAAACAAAGTTGTGTCCGTCCAAAAGCAGTGACCGCACTCGAAAAATGCAGGCGTCCAGATGAGCCAATTGCATGTCCACTCCACTGCATGTCATTTAAGGTGTCATTTGCTGTCTGATTGCTGCTCTCTCTGCATGACATGCGTTCATGTCGCTGGTGCAGCCTCTGGAAAGTACCAGTCAAATCCAGAGGAGCCAAACCAGTTCTTTGTTTCAATGAAAAAAAGAATTTGAATAAAAACTTCCAGAACAGTGGCTGCTTTGCTGCTTACAAAAGGGTAGAAACAAGCCCAAATCAGAAAAAGTTAAGACACTATAGAAAACAAGAAAAGTAAATTAAATTTAAAAAAAAAAGTGTTACACAAAGTGTGTTAGTTGCCACCATTTGACACTGTGCCGCATCATACCAAGACTTGATAACCTTATGTTGATTTAAATATGTTAATTTCATTTTTGCTTAATAGCAGATACAGACTATCCCAGGTTTGTTTGTTTTGCTTCCTGTTTGAGTAAAGTTAATATACATAATCATCTGTTTAAATCAAGACTCAGACCAGTATTAATAAATTTAGTTCTGTTTATTATGTGTTAAACATTAAATTTGATTACTCACCATGTGTTCCAGGTTCATAAGGAGGAAGAATAGATCACCTCCTGTATTTATAGGGTTTGTCCTAATTAGTAAGGTTACGGGAAGTGACCAAGTATGGAGGGAGATTTATTATGTTTAGTTACAGAAATTGTTTGATTTTTCTATTGTTTAGTTGTTTATGGTACCAAGATTCAGTTAAGTAGTTATTTAAGTTTACTGGGAGTAAGTGACTGAAATATGATGATAAATCAGTGTATAACGAATGTGCTTACCTGAATGTGGTGGATACTTAGGGTGGCTATTTTGTGATTAGTGCATAAAGTTATTTACCTTTTTACCAAAGGTTATTTGACTTTTTGTGTGTGGAAGGAGAGGTTAATGCAGCAGGGTGCATGTCAGATTAATTTAGGTTTGTTTGATTTTGGTTAGGTTTAGTTAAAAACTATTAAGTTATGTCTTCTTTCTTTGCAATTTTTTTCATATATGTTTTTGTTTTAACGTGCACCTTGGTTAAATAAATTAACATTTTAGACATTTAGACATCTGCCTACTGCCTTTTTTTTGCCATTCTGATCAAGCAACCCACAACAAAATGATTCATACATTTAATATGTTGACTTTTATATATTTGTCATATTTCATGTTTTTTTGTTTTTTTTTGTCTCCATCATCTTGGATTCTCAAAGTTGGCCCTGACGTCATTTAGTGTTTTTTTTTTTTTTCAATAAATGTATCTCCTTTGAATCTAATTAATTAAATGGTTAAATTTTTTGTTGCTTTTAATGTCTATGCATGCATTTAATATACATTTAATAATAAAATGCTTTTCTTCGTTTTTGTGTATTAATTTATTTACATGAAATGCTGATTTTAATTTATTTTATATTTCTTTTGTTTTTATATAGATTTTTATGGTCTTTATTTCATGTTTTTAAATGTGCATTTTTTTCTTTAATTTTATTTTATCTTAAGTGTATTTATATATATGTTCAGTGCTTTGGTATGTGATTGCTGTTTTTAAAGTGCTTTATAAATGAAGTTTCTGATGATTGCCATGCTAGCCATCTTTTATTTGAACATGGCAACATTTCAGTCATTTGTTCCTCACACCAACCCACAACTCTGTGGTCTCAAGCCCATCCTTGCGTTTCCAGGTTTTGCACACCCAGATCTCTGAAATGAAACACAAGGACCTGTTTGGTTAACAGCCCAGCAGCTTGATGCAACTGGTTAAGACCTCAATCTGCCAAATAACGTAGCTGGAATAAAACCACAGGAGCTGAATTAACATGATGAGTGTTTGTCCTAGTGTCCCTCTTCCTGCACGGGTCTCACTTTATGGGCTGGTAGTTGGCGTCAGGGCCCCCTGCTCAGCTAAAGACACAGAAAACAAATAGCCAGTCTGGTTTTATTGTGCTGCTGCAGGGCCACTTAACTCCAGGGACAGATGACAGAGCAGTTAAACACAGAAACACAGGAGGAGGTCAATGCAACTAAGTTCAGCCAGCACACGCTGCCAAAAAAAAAAAAAAAGTGCAAATAGAGACACACTCAGGGAACACTTCAGGGGTTTGCACTGGCACTTGGAGGTTTACACAGATATGTGTTCAAATTGATATGTCTCAAAGTACTTTTTAAACTCCTAACTCTTTTACACTTAAGGTGCTGTCTTTACAAAAGCAAGAAAAAAAACTCCACAGCACATCAAAAAACATACATTCTTCGTTTGAAGTGAAGCAGGTAGAAGTAAAAACCAAAAATAAATAAAATAAAAAAATACAAGTTCTTTGAATTACATTTTACCTGGATTTTTTGAGACTTTTTGAGTATAAATATAAAAGAGTTTTTTTTTTTATGCTTGTTGTTGGAATTAGTAGCATATCGTCTATTCTTTCCAAATTTTAACTTCAAAAGTTCCCAAACGTTATTCTTAAAACAAAAAAATTGCAAAATTTAAATAGACTTAACACTCTCGTATTTCCACCTGTCAACACACCATTTAACATTCCCATCCTGTTAAACGTACGCACTTATGAAGTGATAAACGCCTCAGCAGGCACCCTGGAATACATGTGCTGAAACACAAACACACACTTAAGGCCATAAACAGGCCGCTGTGCTGACTGCCACGACAGCCGTTAGCACCAACCACAAAGGTGGCCATCAGAGTGACCCCTACAGTACCGAATCAAGCTGAATGAAGCGGCAGTAAAGTCTCTGCTCGCCACTGTAACCGGCTCTTAAGGGCCACGATGATTGGCCCCATAAACTATATGAGGGGTCCCTATCGGCGGTGTTTGAGCTGGCTGGGACAGATGGACTGCTGCGATGGCTTAGGTAGGGATGCATGCATGTGTTTCCAGCAAAAAAAAGTCAGACCAACAGATGGAGAGGAATAGCACCACCCTCGCCCCCCGTCCCACTCCCATCACAATTCCACAGAGGACTGAGGCTGGCAAGCACAGGAACGCCAACTGCATAGTGTGTGTGTGTGTGTGTGTGAAGGCAGCCCGGGGTGTGTGATAAGCACATGTTCCCCTGAGTGAGTGCTTGAGTGATCTAACAGGGGCAATTAATTTGTTTTATATACGATTTAACTCCTCCGAGCTCTGACAAAGGAGGCGGTCCTTTGGGAGCTCTGAATGCTCTCTGATACAAACTGGGACCACAGGGGAGATGCACAATCATCTCGCAATGAGAGCGCCCGCTCATAGCCGAGCTTTCATGTGTGCTGAAGAGGGGTGAGGCGGGGGGCGATCTGCATGTAAACTCATTTTCCTGCATGAATATGTAATAAAACTGATGAGGCTAATGACTTGCAGAGGTGACCTACTTATTTATACCAAGAAAAAAAGGGATCTGAGTCTTTTCTGCCGTGCGTAAGAGAAATGTCAGATTATTTATGTTCAAGTGATGCTCGTGATACCCCAAGGGACACTATCTTCTCAATGACTGCGTCCTTTTCAATCTCACTCTCCATCTCTGAGGCCTGAGAGGACGCTGCAATGTGACCCTTCCCATCCCCCTGTCAGTACTCAGACATGGAAGAGGGCGTCTGTAGAAAATAAAATGACAACTATCTGAACTTAAGTGAAAATGCCAAGAAAACCATGAAGATGAAGTACATATCATGTTTTTGGGTTGTTTTTTTTCTCCCCTGAATTGTATATAGATGGCACCATGAGCTGAAACTAAAAGGAAAATCCCAAGAAGAAGAACTGAGCAAATTTGCTGAGAGCTGCATGTTCAGGCTGTAGCACTTGTTGCTCACACGAAGGGCTGGGATTTTGGTTTGTCAGGGAAAATAAGCAGTGAAGGACAGTTTATTTCTGTTTGTTGTTTTATTTTTCTTCATTTAATCTGTGGAGAAGGTTAAGGTAGAGGCGACCTGCTTCAAAGCCAGATCATCTTATGTGGACTTTCTCTCAGGCTGCCTCCATCATTTCAACTGTTATTCTCACTCTCAAGCTTTGACAGAGTCAGAACAGAAACACATGGATTTCAGTACTTTCTCGTGCCCTCTGTACCTCTGTTCAATAAAACTGACGAGAGTCAACATCAAAAGATAATTTTTTTTTTCTTAATTTTGTGTAAATCAGTAGAGCAAAGGTTTGTGCTCTTATTAACTGATGACAGCTTTCATGATTGTCGGCTTTCAGTCTCAAAAAGGAATTTCCAACTGTAATTTCCTGACAAGGCTTGGAGTCAATGACCATTTTTGGCAGCTTGTTAGAGTTAATTTTATTTAGCTTTTTTATACCGTGTCGAATTAAATTCCTGGCAACATGTCATCGGAGGCTTTCACTTTGGCTCCAAAACCTGCAGCTTCCCTGCACACACACATACACACATACACACAAACACACACAAGGAGTAGCTTCCTGGCCATGAGTGCCTTAACTGTCCCACATCACAACTTTTACCCTTTTTTCACACCCTTTTATTCCTCTCTGGCCCTCATTTAGTCTCATTAATGCACCGGTCCTCCCCTCCACCCCTGCTCTCTCCCGCAAAGAGATGCTATCTGCCCATCAGCACATATTGGTCTCTTGAGAGACCCCCAAAGCGTTGGGAACCAGGACCCCAGAATGGTTCTCTGGAGAAAGAGAGAAGACAGTGAGACAACAGGTCCGATGATGAAGGGAATGACCTTGTAAAAACAGCTGGATGCAGAGAGGTGGGCATCACAGATAGCAACAGGCCCCTTTGTGTCCCAGCCTCCCTTAATTAGAGCAACAAAAAAAAAAACAAGCTGGACCTGACGATAAGGACTACGAGTGTCATCAGCCGCAGATATTCAGAGGAGAAAATGAGAGGAGACAAAGGAACAGAAGGTGCAGACCGTGGGAATCATCTGACAAACTCCAGTAAACAGGACAGTAGGTAGATCATCTCCAAGCTGCTGTTGTTCTCCTTCCTGGTCAAACCTATGAATCCCAACACCCCCACCGCCCCCCCGCTACCCCCTCCCTGCGGTGAGGAAAAAAAGCAAAAAAAAAAAATACAACAGCATCTTTTGAACATAAATCAGATGTTTCCTTCTCTCAGTCATAATCCCAACAAAAGCACGCTTATCATTGGAGTCGATTGTTTTCTGTGTGTCCAGGGTAACAGTGGAAACAGGAACTTGCTTCGGTAATGCAGCATGACTTTTCATGGTGCATCAAAATAGAAGCAACGGCAGACTGAACAAATAGGGCTCAGGTGTAGCAGACAGCCCACAGTTTCCCTGGAAATGTTATATTTTCTGAAAGCAAATCGCCTATCTGATTCCTGCTTCTGCTGTTATTTTACTTAAGTTGTAGCCTTATTGTGCTCCCTGTAATGCTGTACATTTCTTTTGTTGTAACAGTGGAACCTTTACCAGTTCAAACCAGGTTTGAAAAGCTTTCTGGCACAATAGGTGACACTTATCCTCAATAACCTCACCATTCAGTTCAATAACAGGACATCGGTGCCTCAGAGAAAAAAAAGAAGCTATAATGTGAATGTTTTGAGAGGGAAAGTATTTGCTCATGTGACACATCATCACAGAAAGCCAAGCCCAGGAAAAACTGTTAGCTGTAGATACGACGTTGAGGAAACACGGACTCTCCTCCCTGGAAACGTTCATCAGGCTTTTACTCATTTAGCCTGTGTCTTAATGAGGCGAAAAGCCTTGCTGATTGGAACGCAGACACACGGGTGAATAACACCTTAAGGAATGCTGGGGAATTAAAGCACATTTCAGCATGAATCATTTCTACATAATTATACACAGAAAAAAAGAGGTTGACAGGATTTGTCAGAGAACGAATCCGCCCGCAATCAAGCCAAAAACAAAACTATTAAAAAACGAAAACGGAGACTGTTAAATGGTTTGACCTTCATAGACTCCTGTACCGCGAGATCCAAAATAGTCCAGGGATATTTGGCATACCAATGGAAAGACATTAAAGTTATGGATAGAAAAAAAGAGTCTCAGACAGGGAAAAAGGAACATATTAACTCCTTTCATGCTCTGATTTACAGCTGTGTGTCAAGTTAGTTGACGGAATTTAATATAAAGTGATCGATGTATCTTGGCAACGTCCAGGTATGACGAAAGCCTCGACATGAGCAGGTAGATTCCCATTCCTGCGTCGCACTGCGCCTGCCAGTGCAAACCACTGTACCGAATCCAATTTTTTTTTTTTCCAGTGTTTGTAAATTTTGTTTTCTACCACGGATTACCTGACAAATATGATTTTGTCTTGTTCCACGGGTGGAGCGAGACCATAAAGATGCATGAACTATGTGCAGCATGTATGCATCTAGTCAATGCACATAGTAATCTAAGATGAATAAGATCACATCAAAATAAACTTCCCCTTTCTTCTGCATTCATTAATGCAGCACTATTGTTCAAGGCAATATATGAAAACTCTAGTGCAGCTTGACTGGAATCTGAATAAGTCAAAATAAATGAAGGGCTCTGCCTTCATATGAAGAAATAAAGTTGTTAGGAGAAGTTTGCTTATGATTATTGCATGACGATGTATCATATAAATTATATCTCATACAGTTTATTTTGTTTGAATTAAAATAGAAGCATGCATAGTTATACAAAAGCAAACAGAAATTTAGAAATAAATGTTGTAAAATGACTGGTATATGTGTTTATATGTACATGTGTATGTTTCTTGAGGCAACTTTGATCCATTATTAATCAGTGTAACAAATGCTTTTCTCTAAATCAGGTTAATTAAATTTGAGATCTAAACTCATTGCGGTTTATTTAAAATGTTTGTTTTCTTTGTTATCCCCATCGACTATAAGAAGAACTGGACAAATCCTCTGAGAAGTCACCCATAACTTTTCTGAAGAGATAGTTTGAAGTGTATGTTTTAAGGCTTTGGACGAATCTGACTCCGTAAATGGGAGGGAAGAGCAAGCCTGGAGGCCTTAGGCTGATTACCACGAGTCTGGTACACACACACACACACACACACACTGGTTAGCGGTCTGGCTGGTCAACACTGGAATGATCCAAGGCAAAGGTTTCTCAACCAAAGGTAGCCAGCTGCTCAGGCTGCTGCAAGAGGTGGAAGTTGAGTTAGAGAGTCGCTGTCTGGCCATCCTCCTGTTGGTTCTGTTATTCCTGCAGCCTTTTTTTTGTGCCTTGGACAGTTCTATATTAGGACTTTCAGACAGACACAGATCTGGTTCTGGCTCTGGTTCCGTTCTGGAGTCTGAGAACCTCGGTGCTTGCTGGCAAACCAGACCATGTTCACACCAGTTTAGAGGGAGAAACCAAAGTGGGAGGACGTTACTCTGCGTTACTACGGCAACAGTAAACAAACCTGGTTTGCCGGTCTCTGACCATCACGCTGTCCAACAGTTCTTTTGACGGGTCTGGATCCCCACGTCCAGCTCTTTTCTGCTGTCTCTATATTCTTCCTCGAGTTTTTGGAGTTTATCAATAATTTGATCAGGCGTGCAGGTGAACCAGTCTTGGTCGTCTCCTCCACCAGTTCAGCATGGAGCTGCTTTTCCTTGTGTTTGTTTCCAGCTTTGTTTGAAACTCAGATGATGCCCAGTTGGCCACCAAACATCTGTTTTCCTCCGTGGACCACTTCTATACTATAAACAGACTATAAACAGTCAAATATAACCAAAATGCCTGAACAGGTGAGTAGTGATGTCCATCTGAGGTACACAGTAGTCTCCCTATTAAGCCCTAATCAGATCTGGGTTGGTCTATAGAGTTAGTAGAAATGGTGGAAAGGGGTAGAGGAAGACAAAAAAAGGGATTCCTCCGGCCCGAAAACAAATGAAATAATAAATGGGTGAGTAGTAAAATAAAAGAAGGTGCATCTTAAGCTCAGGGAGTGACATACATTACCGATATACTCCCCCTGCTCCAGCGACCCGAGTGCCAACAGTAGACCAATAACATCTGAATGAGAACACAACAAAAAATGATGGGTGGGTATAATAAAAGCCATTATGCCTCCATCTAATATAGCAAATGAGATGTCGCTTTCATATTAAGTTTAACAATGTAAATGAGAGACGTGAACAGTTCAACTGGATGGTTGTAGGTAACCTAAAATGCTTTCATGGGGACAGAGAGCAAATGAATTCCAGTGCTTTTTTGGGGTCTGTGAACTCCCGTCTGTCGTCTTCAGGGAGAGAAAAGCTGGATACATCACGGAGAACTTGATCCGACGCTTGTGAAACAGGCATTTGCATTCGTTAAAAGCAGCCCGTTTCTTGGTGACAAGTTTGGACTAGTCAGGAAAGACCACGATGTGGTGTTTATCCCAGTGCACCTTTCCCATCTTCTGTGCAGCTTCAGCGATCCGTCCCCTGTCCTGGAATCTCAGGAAATGGGCAATGATTGGTCTAGGGGGCTGACCGTCAGGTCTGCATCTGGCAAGGGTCCGGCATACACGGTCGATTTAGAGGTCAAGAGAGGTCAATTTCCACCTCGGTTTGAGTGGCAGGGGTTAGTTTGTAGCACCTGATGAGCATCTTCAAGGAAATCTATGCGAGACTCAACATTAGTCAGGCGTGTAGCAATGTGACAGTTTGGCCTCCACAGCCCGAGTCCCTGACTGAATAGCCTTCAGCTTGTGCTCGTGAGACTGAGGTTTCTTTCAAAAGTGCATAGATGCTCGCTATGTTAGCCGTTTGGTTGGTGGGTGTAACCCCTCATTTAAATAAAATAAGCTACCAACTGCAGAGCCTCCGATTAAGCTGCCAGCAGCATCACGTGACTCCTTGAAAATGCATTTTCAAAAAGATCTTAAAAATACAGTATTTAATGGTGAATTTATTAATTACACAAAACATTTTAGAAATGTTATTTATGTGCTTCCTAAGGAATTTGAAATCCAATTTAATAATCATTTTAATTACATAATTAATAAATGATTATTATTATTATTATTATTATTATTAGTCCTGGTCCTCCACATGAATCAGCTGAGAGTAAAGAATTAAATCTGTTAAACGTCACAAACATCTAGAGAACAACAAAGCTAGTTTAGTTTCAGAATATCAGCTGTAGCTGGTGATCGTTAAGACACTTTCAGAATTCATTGATCTGTTAGCTTGGTAGCATTCCTGTCTTCTTGAGAATGATAAGATGAATAAGATATTTAATATTTCAGAAATTATTTGAAAAACAAATAAATGCTAGTGTAGTTATCCATGCGTGTTCACCTCAATCATAGATGATAGAAGAAGAACTGGACACGCCCCCATGTGATATCATGTGAGTTTTGCTGCGTCCCCAGATCAAGACTTAATGACAGAAAGATAACATAACACAAACCATTTTAAACCGTTAATAAATCATGTAACATTTCTCATTTAAAGTTGAGTTTTGTCGCTGCTCTTTAATGTCTTATTTCCTGTTTCCTGTGTGGCGGCATGCTGTGATTGGTCAGCCTGGTGGAGGCAGGGCAGCTAGAGCTGGTGACGGGCGGCTGGGTAATGGCAGACGAAGCCAACTCTCACTACTTCGCTCTGCTGGATCAGCTGATGGAGGGCCACCAGTGGCTGCAGACTCACCTGGGTGCTCACCTGTCCTCCTCGTCAGTTGCGCCCTTCGTCCTCTCCACCGTTGCGCTTATTCTCAAACTCTGTTCACAGGTGTGAAGCCCAGCAGTGGCTGGGCCATTGATCCCTTCGGCCACTCCCCCTCCATGACCTACCTGCTGAAGGGGGCAGGACTTAGCAACATGGTCATCCAGAGGGTTCACTATGCCGTCAAGAAGCACTTCGCCCAGCAGAAGACGCTGGAGTTTGTATGGCGACAGAGCTGGGGTGAGGTTGCTGCTCAGCCACAAACCAATAGCAGCTCAGTTATCCTGATACATACATAAACACATAAAAACAGTCGGGTAACATGAAGGTTCAGAGAAAAATGAAAAGATTATTTTAAATCAAGCTGCAGCTGTCTGACTGCAGCACAAATTTTAAAGACTTGAACTTGAGCGCCTCAGACTTGGACTTCAGTGCTTTAGACTTGGACTCGGATTTCAGCACTTCGGACGTAGATTTCAGCAGCTCAGACTTGGACTCGGACTTCAGCACCTCAGACTTGGACTTCAGCGCCTCAGACCCAGACTTGGACTTCAGCGCCTCGGACTCGGACTTGGACTTTAGCGCCTCGGACTTGGACTCGGACTTCAGCGCCTCAGACTCTGACTTGGACTTCAACGCCTCAGACTTGGACTCGGACTTCAGCGCCTCAGACTTAGTCTCAGACCACAACAGCCAAAAAGATGTTAAAAAAAACAACTGTCATAAAATTTGCATTCTTTACAACGTCTGTACCCGAGATCATCTTGACCATAAACTTATCACTGGAGATAAGTTCTTTTTTTTTTTTCTTTTGAAGAATTTTTGGAGGGAAGATGGGTCACAGAGAGAGAACGAGGAATTATAATTATCACAAAATTATTCAAGTTAAAATGTATATATATTTTTTCAAATGCAACCAGCTGCTGTTTGATCCCACCCAATTCTTGTGTCTCAGACCCCTCCGCCCGCAGTGACATCACATGTCACATGATGCCGTTCTACAGCTATGATGTGCCGCACACGTGTGGTCCAAACCCAGCCATCTGCTGTCAGTTCGACTTCCACCGCCTGCCAGGGGGGCGTGTCTTTTGCCCTTGGAGGATCGCACCTCAGCCAATCACAGATCAGAATGTCAAGGAAAGGTGAGCAGGGGGAGGAGCCTAAGAGAAGTCACTGCTACAGGTTTACTAATCTTCTGTCCTTCGGTGCAGTGCATCATGGTCCACATTTGTCTTTGATTTTCACGGTGCATCATGGGGTACATGGGGGTGTAGATAAGCCTCAAGAAGCTGCTCGTGTCAGGCAGTATTGGAATGAAATGACTGATCCCTCTGATCAATCAGAGGTATTGATCTGACTGTGGTCCTCTTAGAGCGCTCCTCCTTCTGGATCAGTACCGCCAGAAGTCCCGCCTTTTCCGCTCTCCTGTTCTCCTTGTTTCCCTTGGTGATGACTTCCGCTACGTGGAGTCCAGCGAGTGGGATGCTCAGTTCAACAACTACCAGAAACTGTTCGACTACTTCGACCAACACCCGGAGCTACACATCAAGGTGAGACACCTGTGAGGGGGCAGGGCTGAAGGGGAGCGGCAGGACACCTGTGGGGAGGTGGGGCTTGAGGGGAGCGGTAGAACGCCTGTGAGGAGGCGGGGCTGCAGGGGAGCAGCAGGACACCTGTGAGAGGGCGGGTTCTGGAGGAGAGCAGCAGAACACCTGTGAGGAGGCGGGGCTGGAGGGGAGTGGCAGGACACGCATGAGGGGGCGGGGCTGGTGGGAGGATACAGACTTTTAGATCAATTGCCCACGTGGGAGTTGAAGTCTCCCAACAGAACTATTTAGTTCCCAGTCGGCGCATCTTCCAGTACTCCAGGACTCCAAGAAGGCCGGGTACTCTGCACTGTTGTTCGGCCCGTAAGCCGAAACAACAGTGAGAGACCTACTCCCCAACCCGAAGGTGGAGGGACGCGACCCTCTCGTTCCGCAGGGAAAACCCCAACACATGGCGGCTAAGCTGGGGAGCTATAAGCAAGCCCACACCAGCACGCCGCCTCTCACCGCGTGAAACTCCAGAGTAGTAGAGAGTCTCTCAAGGAGTTGGGTTCCAGAATCCAGACTGTGCGTGGAGGCGAGCCCAACTATTTCTAGTCGGTACCGCTCCACCTCCCACACAAGCTCAGGCTCCTTCCCCCCCAGCGAGGTGACATTCCATGTCCCCATAGCCAGAGTTGTTGTCCTGGGATTGGGTCGCTGGGGCCCCGCCCACAACTGCCACCCAAAAAAGATTTTATAATTCATTTTATGTCAAAAAAGTTGTGATATTGTGAAATTAGAGATTATGTGGTGATCCTCTTATATGACAAAAAGTTAACCTTCTGAAATTTGATTTTTAGAAAATAAGGTTTTAAATTTATGTTGAAACATTTAGAAAATATTGATATGTGACTGTAAAAAGTTTTCATATTAAGTTAAATAGTTGCACATTTCTGATGTTACGACAAAGTGTAGTGATTAGAGCACATAAAATTGCAGTTAGACAAAACTCAAAAATTTGTGACAAAGTAGTTATTTTGTCAAAAAGTCTTGACACTACTTTATATTGTAAAATGACAATTTGGAGACATTTTTTGTGATAAAACATAAAATACTCAAACCTGCATGTACAGTTTGGATATAGTGGGTCTAGAGTTTGGATCTATGGTCTTGGGCTTGGGTCAAGGGTTAGGGTCTATGGTTAAGGTCTAGGGTCTGGCTCTAGGTTCCAGGGTATTAGGTTTGGTCTAGGGTTAGGGTCTGACGTGTCAATGATTGGGTCGTCAAAGGTCTTCTGTGGTGTTTTCAGGCGCGTTTTGGAACTCTGGCAGACTACTTTGCTGCCCTTCATCAGCGTCTGAGCGCCGCAGACACAACCCTTCCCACTCTCCGTGGAGACTTCTTCACATACGCCGACAGAGACGATCATTACTGGAGTGGCTATTTCACGTCGCGACCATTCTACAAGCGACTTGACCGGATGCTGGAGTCTACGCTCAGGTGAGTCCAGTGGCGGCGGTGCTCATACCTGCATTCATGGTTTCCGCTGGTGTTAATCCCTCATACCGCCATCCCACCCGCACAGGGCCACGGAGATCCTCTTCAGCCTCACGCTGGCTGAAATGCGCCGTTTCCATGGCGACGATCGCCTGGTTGCAGATTTCCCAGCACGTGAGCATTTCCAGCATCTGACGATGGGCAGGCGAAGCCTGGCCCTCTTCCAGCACCATGATGCTGTCACTGGAACCGCCCGTGACCCAGTCGTTGTTGACTACGGCACCAGGTAAATGCAGTCCACTTAAAAATGGGTTTCTTTAAAAATGGTGTTCCATTTGAGAAAGAATTCTAGTCTTCACTGATCTGTTAGGATTAGGATGTTTGAGGCTGAACGTGAAAAAACTAAAAATACAAAGATTGATATAAAAATGTTGGGCTGGCATCCATGATTCAGTGGTGTAGGACCAAGAATGTGTTAAACTCCAGGCCCGCGGGCCAAACCCAGCCCACCTCTTCATCTTATCCAGTCCATGAGAGCGTTTAAAGACAATCATAAAGTTCTAACTTGAGCATTTCTGAGGAAATGTTTGATTCAGTACTGACATCAAAAAGTGGAATAACTGAGGTGGAGAGCAAGTTGATCATTTTTGCCTAAATGACTTTTGTAAAATTTACTTTTTATAGAAAAACTTGTGATTTTAGGACAAAATGTTGAAATATTACAGTGTGTTCAATTTTACAGCTGTTGTAATTTTATATCAAAATGGTAAAAGTTAATATTTTCCAATAAAAAAAAGTAACTTTATGTTGTTTTTTGGGTTTTTGGCGGTTATTTGCGATTACAATTAAAAGTCTTTGTAATTGGAGAAAAAAAGTCTCAATCTAGAAAAATGTCTTTAATATTTACACATTTATTCACACATTTAGCGCCAAAATAACAATACTGTAACCACGGCCAGCACAACGTTCTTCTGTTTTAAAGCGTTTTCAGCTTATAAAAGCTTCATTTTCACCTGTTGTTACTCATGACATCATTCTGCGTCCATCCACACCATTTTTGTTGTATAAATCATAATTTTGCATAATCGCCAATTTTTAACATACCTCAGAAAACAGACTTTCACAAAATGGCAACTGTTTTGAAATAAAATTACATCTTTAGATCCTGAAATCAAAAATTATTTTTAAAATTCCCAAATGTCTCAACATTTTCGTTTAAAAATGTGTCTGAGATTGTTTTCTTTTTAGACATCAAGTTGTTACTTTTCATCATAGAATAGAAATGCGTAAATATTAAATACTTAAATATTTGTGTAAATATTAAATATAAATATGTAAACTACTTGGACATTTTTCAGAGCAGGAATGTTAACCGTTGGATGGCTTAAAGTCTAGATTTAAGTCTCGATGTCTAGATTAAGGGAGATTAAGGGAGAAAGTTTCTACAAACTCTTAACCACTGTGTGTATGTGATAACACTCAAAGTAAATATTGGAGGCCAACAGACATGCTAAGCTAAGCTAAACTGCAGCAGTATTTATTATTAAAGTTGGCATTTTTGTTAGCTTTTGTGTAGCTTCTTTAGCGTTAGCTTTTTCTTGTCTCATTTTTTCCTTCATGCTCTCTGTTGAAGGATGGGGTCACCACGGCAACGGTAACAGGTACCATCTCGTTTACTGTGACTGGTTAGCCTTTAGCACTAGCCTCCCGTCATAACACCACTCCCCATCACTCCCATGTAGCTAGTGTATTGTTAGCATGCTGTTAGCATGTTGTTAGCAGTGAATCTTGCCCTTATTCAGATGGTAGCTGACCCAGAACCTGTTTTCCAGGTTGTTTCACGCCATACTGAACCTGCGCCAGGTGCTTCAGAGCTCCGCCCACTGGCTCCTCCTGCTGGACAAAAGCCAGTACCAACACGACCAGTCGAAACCCTTCCTGCAAATGGTGACCTGCGACCTGAGCTGTGTTTTTGTGTGTGGTTCAGGTGTCTCACCCTTTGGTCCCACTGTGGTCCAGTTTTACCGCTGCAGACCTCAGCCCATACCATGAAATTCCCGCCATAGTTTTAAAGATGGCGCAAACGGAGGACATTCAGGCTCCTAATGTCAGACTTAAAGCAACACAACAGAACTTGATCTTAGCAGTAGTTCAACTTATAATGAAACAAATTGCACCTCTGCCAAACCCTGAGACCGGCTCTACTAGTATTGTGTAAGTTGGGTATGCAACCTGATCCAGGAGGAGACAGCACTCAGCAGCCAATCAAAAAGTAGAAATAGTTATACGACTTGTCACAATGTTTACTTTGTGTCTAATGTTGTAAGATGAAGCTGTCTATCATACATGATCACAATGAACTTCATGGCAGAGGTAGTGAAGAAAGAGAAGCGTTTTTGTTTTTTTCGTTTTTATCAAAAGAGGCAAGAAAAAGAGAACGATCAGCAAGATCCTGTACACCAGTCGGTACTGGACTGACATACATGAATTGGAACAGGACCGGCGTACACGAGTAAATACTGGCCTGACATACACAAGTTGGTAGTAGACTGGCATACATGAGTTGTTACAGAACACACTAACCTGTTTAGTGAATTATCTAACCAAGGTAATCTCACTAGCTAAGTTTAGTAAGCTAACATAGCCACTAATCAAAAAAGCTAACATTGCTTACTTTGCTAATTTATGAAGCTAATCTCAGTATCTCAAATAGTTAACCAACCTAACTAACCAATATAACTTGGC
Source organism: Arrhamphus sclerolepis (assembly GCA_037176975.1). Taxonomy (NCBI): domain Eukaryota; kingdom Metazoa; phylum Chordata; class Actinopteri; order Beloniformes; family Hemiramphidae; genus Arrhamphus; species Arrhamphus sclerolepis. The sequence goes on from JBAMYA010000016.1 coordinate 10,775,912, forward strand.
AAGCTAACCTAGCTGACTTAGTTAGTTAATTTATCTAACCAAAGTGGTTATATTCTAGCCGGCTAACCTGGCTAGCATATCAGGATTGTGGAAACATCCAGAGACAAACAAACTGGAACCTTAAGCTAAACCTGACAGCAGCTTTCCTGAGGACGGTCTTAGGTCGGGGTAAAAACGCTGTAAAACCGGACCGTGGTGGTTCAGTTTCCTGGGCACCCAGGACTTCTGGTACAACATCTGTCTAGAGGATGTTGTTCCAGAAGTCTGGTTTCTTCTTGAACGTCAGTCATGTTCTGGTTAGAAATGAGAGTCGCTTCTTCATGGTTTCAACTGTACCTCTTAAATTGTTGGACAAAATTTCATTCCTGTTGGTCTTTCAGGATGACCTGATCTCAGCGCAAGATGCTCTGCCTCAGAAGGTGCCGCTTATGCTCAGTGACGAGCCCAGGTAAAGAGGTGGGGCTTAAGCGGAGTGGGCAGAGCCTATACTGAATTCCATCTTAGTTGGCTCACAGGTACTTGTGATATTTCAGGTCATTGGTCGTCTTTAACCCAACGGAGCAGCTTCGTACCTCTGTCATCAGCATTGTCGTTGATTCTCCGGATGCTCGCGTTGTTCATGCAGAAACGGGTCAACCAATGGTTGCTCAAATCTCTGCAGTGTGGGCAGAGCCCAGCAAAGCATCCACCGAGTCTTTCCAGGTGAAGAACGGATCAGTCATTGGTCTTTAATCAGAGCTTCTCATTTTAACCGCCTCCATTTCTTTCTGTTCTTCCAGCTCTCCTTTGTTGCTGAACTTCCTCCTCTGTCGCTTATCGTGTATCATGTGACCAAAGCACCATCTGGCTCCACCCCCAGGGCCCGCTACGTCATCCACCATGGCAATAGCCCGCCGGCCATGCACTCCGAACACTTCCAGGTGTCCCCCCTCGAAGAGGCTGTAGTCAAGAGTCCACTTTCACTGAGCAACAAGCACCTTCAGATATGGAGCTCCCCCGAAACCGGCCTACTTCAGGTCAGAATTTTCAAAATAAAAGTCAGTAGAGACAGAGATGTGTAAAATTGACAGTTGACCATTTTAAAAGAGGTTTTGACAGAGAAACTAGCCTCTAGTGGTGGGTAGAGAAACTCCAGCCTCTAGTGGTCGGTAGAGGAACTGTAGCCTGTAGTGGTCAGTAGAGGAACTGCAGACTCCACTCAGTCCCTCCAGGATTTTGCGATCACAATAATCAACACAAATTCAAAGTCTGCTACATACGAAGAGGGTTGCAACTTTTCTAATTTACGACAATATCTCAGCAATTTGTGGTCACACAGCGTGAAAATGGTACAGAAACAGTCCAACAACAGAGAAAAAGAGAAGAGAACTACAAGTCCCACAGATCTGGAAGGAAAACTACAAACGCTAGCTCCACCAGTTATCAGACACGTATTTTATCAATCTGCCAACAAAAATAATGGCAAAAAACCAAAAGCAAAACAATTTACAAATGTTATGCGTGAAAGTAGATGTTATTTATTCTATACATCGTTGCACATTGTGGTGGAACACAAACGAAAATCTTTGCTGGATGGCCACTTTTCTACAACAAAATATTTAAATCTGCTCCAATGTCTCATGAAAGAGAATCAACTCTGGAGTTGTGGTGTTCACAAGATGTGTGAGAGTTTGTGGTTTGAATTCAGGTAAATTCACATCCAGATGAAATGGCACTTTTCCTTGAGGGAAACTTGAGCAATTTAGAATTGTCTGACTTCAGTTTTATTTTATTGGATTTAACCCCAAACACAGCCAACAATGAATTTCATAAAATAAATACATGCACCAATTATTCTTTTTGAAAGCTCAATCAGATGATTGGTTTTGGTGATTTTTGTTTTAAATTTACTTATTTATTTATTGGGTGTGTGTTTATATAAATGTGTTATGTCAAAGAAGAGAGATCTTGTTGGTCGTATTCTCCAAACTTTCTACAGGGACAACAGTTGAAAATTAGCTCTGTATGTTCATTATTGTGTATTAAATAAACTGATAAATAAATAAAATCTTCTGTTAAACACAGAAACTCCACACAACATTACAGTTAGCAGGTTAGATTTAAGAAACTGCAGCAATAGCTGAATAAAATTTAGTCTTCAACAATATTCTGCTAAAACTGGGTTAGTTTTATAAAATTTAAGGTGCAAGAGAATTCAGTTTTTCCTCTTATATCCTCTTACTCTTGTAAAAAAAAATGCACTTTGTTTCATTTGTTTAAAATAATTTAAATAACATGCATTTTATATACACTGTTTTACAGTTTTAAGACTGAGGTTTTCAAGCCAATTATATTAAAAGTGAGACTGTCTCTCGTTTGTTGCTATTTTTGCCTTAATTTGCTTTGTTTCCATTTTTAAAAAAAAAAAAAAAACACATATAAAGCTTCACAAATTGCACTTCAATTTTTGTGAAACGTCACAAAATCAGGCATCTTTGATTGCAGAAATCACAAAAAACTCTGTGAGATCCTGGAGGGACTGACTAGTGGTTGGTAGAGGTACTGCAACCTCTACCCAGTAGACATGCCCCTTCGGGGCCCTTGTTTGGCCCACTGTGGGCCTGGGCCCTGATATCGTGAAATGTGGGGCACACATGAGGGTTGTGTAGCGAGGGGCCTAGATGTGGCCCCTGTGGGAAGGCCACTACTGTGGGTTAAAAGTGGGCAGTCCACAGTAAACAGACTGGTTCATGGTGGGGCCCTCAGTATACCCATTGGGCGGGAATGGGCTGCTCACGCAGGCCCCATCTATGGGGCCTGACCCAAACACCCCCGTTTCCATGAGTGAGGTTCCTCCAGACGGGAACCTCTACCATAATCCCCTCAGTCCTTCAGTCATCGTGTTTCCATGGTAACAGCGAAGACCGCTGCGGTTTTACTTTGTGTGCAAACATCACAGTTTGTTACTCCTCCTAGAGTCAAATTAATACCTATGATTGTGAACTTTTGTGCTGTTATTGGTTGTGGGATGAAATCGGATTGTGATACCTGCCGTTTTTTCTTCTGAATACCGACCGTTATCACACAACAAGGACTTGAGAGCAAGGAGGTTTCAGCAGGGAGAAAAGCAGCTGGTTCTCTCAGATGTGCTGGAAAGCAGCATGAAATACTTGCGTCTGTGATCTTCACTTTGTGAAGATGATGCTTAAATGTATGCAGCATTTGTTTTTAGAACATAGAATCATTTACTGTTCCTGTGGCAAAGAGCTTTCTACACAGAGTCGATGCTATATGCTAAGCTACGTGCAGCCTGCCCAGCACTGCGGTGGAAACTCACGTTGTTCTAGTTCTTTTCATTGTTCATTATAAAAGAGAAAAAGGGGAAGAAAAAGAAGAGCCAGTCTTTTGAACGGCTCCTCAAAATCAGAGTTGTGTGGAGCAGTTTGGAGCGTAAACAAGGTTGTTGACCAAATCTACATAGCTGATGTCCCGCTATTTGTCCCGATTCTTGGAAAATTCTGTACTTGGAATTAAAAGTGGGTCGATGAGGTAAAAAAAAACCTGCATTTCTCCTTATATTGAGCCTGATCCACTGGAAACAAAAGTTTTAAATACTTTCCCGTGATATTGTTGCTCCTGTTGTTTGTCCTCCAAGAGGACGAAGAAGCAGCTACACCGTCATGATGACGTCATTAGGACCACCCTGTTGCTACCATTCTGCCACATGGTGGTCTGGAATGGTAGTTGTGCTAGTTTCCATGGTAGTCTGGAATTTTGCTCTTTGGAAAAAAAAAAGAAAAGAAGATGTTGGCAAAAGAAATAAATAAAAATCATAGAAACAAAAAAACTAGTGAAAATACTGGAGGATCTAAAGGTGATGGTAGCATTTGCATAATAATAATGGAGGCGCTGAATGAGGAAATACGACTTCTATGTGAAGCAGACATTAGGATGAATTCTGTCCACGCTGTAGCCAATCAGAGAGTCAGCACCCCAGTCCCTCCATCCGGTTGTTTTTCTGAGAACCTGTTCTACCACAGGAACCTTATCAGAACTGTAGAGGTTCCTAGAAGACTTTTTAGAGGTTCCTGGTAACGGAGACATGTCTACGATCCTGAAAAACTACCCAGCATCCCCTCTGGTGATAACACAGCTGACTACTGACCTGATGAAAGATGTTTCCAAACTAAAATCTGGATTTTATGTTATGTGAAGATATTCCCTCTTGTTTTGACCATAAATACGGTACAATCTTTTTTTTTTGGTCGTTTGGTCTGTTATTTGTTGGATTTTTGTCAAACCTGTGAAGTTTCAAAATTAAAATGTTTGTCCAGAAACTGAAGAGGAAGCAAGAAGAATGTATTAATTGTAAAATATTTTCCTTTGCTGAGAGACATCTCATCAGTTTTGTTTTTAAATACAGAAGCTCCGCCTCCCATCTGGCCTGGTCCGTGAAGTCCAAGTCCAGTTCCTGTGGTACGGAACCAGAAGCGGACCAGACAAGAGTGGAGCCTACCTGTTCCTGCCGGGGCAGGAGGGCGCTCAGGTGCAACCAGGACCTCAGACCAGGACTCCCTCTCACTCTGACATGTGATTGACTGTGAATGTCTCTTGTCTCCAACAGCCGTACTCCTCTGAACTGCCATTGGTCCGGATCTCCAGAGGTCCCATCTTCTCTGACATCACTTCCTGTTTCCAACACTTCACTCATACAGTCCGACTCTTCCACCTGGATGGTAACCAGTTTTGTTATTTTTGGTAGAATGTCTGGGTTTGTTTAGTCAGCCTGTGTGTCGCCAGTCAGGAATCAGAACTCCCACTGAACCTTAACATGAAGTCTTCAAAAGAGCAAAGAAGCCTGTTGAACTAAATTACAGTCCCACATGCAAATTCTTTTAAGCAGATATCAATCACCTCGACAAGGTTCTGTGTGTAGTAGCTAAACATCCACAGATCATGACACTCTCACCACCATGTTTCACTGAGACCAGCATTTCTTCAGATTGACCAATCAAACGCAGCACCGTTTTGGACTCATGGGACCAGAGGACAGACTTCCAGAGCTCACCGCTAAGTTTCAGACTTCTGGTTCCCACAGAGACCTGCAGAGACTGGACTGTTTGTGGTCACAGAGACCGGACTTCAGGCTTTGGGGTCCTCTGTGTTCTGGATTTATTTATTAAACTAGGAAGGGTCCCAGTTGCAGTAACTCTTCTCTCAGGGAGTTCTGGCCAAGTCTGGCAGCCATAGTTACAAACACACGTAGGACATACTAAGCCATAAAAACAAAATATTAGCATACTAAACATGCCAGAATGTAAAGTCAGTGACATCACACTCAGTACGACACACAACAAGCTAATACAGATATACTATTAGAGACACCAAATTAAAAGCAGCGACACTGTTCAGTCCAAGTTGATTTTAAAAGATTTTCAAAAGTATTCTGGATTTAAGGTGTTTTAGAGTTCATTCCGGACATATGGTGTATACGACGAGAAGCTCTGTTCTTGTTGATTCAGTTATAGTCATTTTTCTGATGACCTTGTACTGTAAACATTAGTATGGTATGTAAGCAAATTAAAAATATAAAAGGGCAATTTACCAATTAGTGCTTTCACAATAAAAACCAATGAATGGAGTTTTCTTCTGAGGGAAGAGAGGACCATTGTACCTTTTCATACAGAGTGCAGTGGTGAGTCCTCGCTGCTGCTGCTGTGATTAAACGGATGATAGATGGATGAGGACCTTGAAGGCCACCACGGCGAAGGTCCCTCTGAACAGCCTTCATGAAAGAAGTAGTTTATGAGAGCGTGATCTTGGGAATAGATTGGTCAGTTTGGGTGATCGACACATCTATTGAACGTTCAGAGCGAACGGAACCTGGTACGATCATTTAGCTGAGATTTTAAACTTTAAATGGGAAAGTAGCGCTTTACTTAACCCTTCAAACCCAGATACGGTACAGATGCTCGTTGGCTGATAGGGAGACACTTGAATGAAAACAGTCACTTGGAGGCTCATATCTTTGACCTTAACTGTAAATACGATTGTTATCTGCGGTTTTATTTAATAAACATGCTGAGACCTGATCAGATGTTTTACAAATGTTATCATGTCACTTTGGAGTAATGTTTTTTTTTATTTATTTATTTATTGTTTTAAAAATTCTTCTGACCCAGGGCATGCTGGGAAATCGCTGGAGATCTCCAACAGAGTGAACATCAGGTCAGAGACCAACCGTGAGCTTGTTATGCGCCTCGTCAGCGACGTTTCCAGCGGCAACCGTTTTTATACCGACCTCAATGGCTTCCAGGTTTTTTACTTGTTTCTTCATTTTTCTGCTTTTATCTTGACATCAAACTTCCCAGTCAGACTCTTTCATTGCTGTGATGTCACACGCTGACACTGGTGGTGATGTTTGCAGATGCAGCAGCGCCGCACGCTGGAGAAGCTCCCTCTTCAGGCCAACTTCTACCCCATGACCTCATCGGCGTTCCTGCAGGACTCCCGCAGCCGCCTGACGCTGCTGGCGGCGCAGAGTCAGGCCGTGGCATCGCTGCGACCAGGTGAGGCCGCTCATCTGCTGCTCGTCAGTTTAAAGTCAGATGTATGTGCACTTTAATCTGGCAGCAGATGTTTTTCTATGTGTGTGTGAAAAATCTAAGTTTAAGGCGTTAAAAGTCTTACATTCACTGCTGTTGGGGTTATAATAGTTATAAACAGCTCTTAATTTTCCAAAGTCCATTCTCTGCTCTTTCTTTTCATTTCTTGTTTGTTTGTTTCCGTAGCATTGCAGTAGCTAGTTAGCTAGTTCAAAGGTAATTAAAATATAAACAGACGTTTTTTACAAATGTCTTTTTTTAAACAGACGTGTTTTTCTCAGGTTTCTCTGTTTGGAAGTTCATCAGCCATCATCAACCTTCTGCTAGAGTGCTGATGCACATCCTTGGTGTCTTTTTCCAGACATCCCTTTGTGTTTTAGTGTCCTCATGACTCACCTGTGCGCTCCGTTACCTATGCAGGTGAGCTGGAGGTGGTTCTGGACCGGCGGCTGAATCAGGATGACAACCGCGGCCTGGGTCAGGGCGTCACGGACAACAAGCTGACGGCCAGCCTCTACCACCTGCTGCTGGAGGACCGAAGGGGCGGCGTCCAGGTGAGGGGGAGGGGTTAACTTTAAAGAAGACTGATGAAGAGGTTACAGATGATTATGTTCAGTGTAGGTCACACGTGTCAAACCCGAGACCCGTGGGCCAGATCCAGGCCCCCACCTCATTTATACACGTCCATGAGAGTGTTGACATGCATACATCAGTGGAACCATCCAGGAACCATCTGCTGCAGCTCCACCACCAATACTGCTAATGGCTGATTTACACCGTTGTAACTTAACTATAGTAGTACTTATTATTAATATTTGAGCTTCTCTTCCCTAATCTCCACCTTCATGTGTAACGGATGACAGTAAAACAACATTTTATGGTCCATGTTTGACAGTGTCATGTCCAGAGTCGTGACTACTGATGATAATGACTATGATGATCTCCACAACATCACAGCAAACCGTTTTATTGTCTCTGGTTCCTCATAGGAAGTTGTTGGACCCTCAGTCGAGCACATGTCTCTACTCGCTCACCTGTCCTCGCTCTCTCTCTGCCATCAACCCATCACCATGGTTGCCCCTGGAGACAGCCAGCTCCCTAAGCTCCGCCCCTTCCTCCCACTACGCTCTTCGTTACCGTGCGACATCCACTTACTGAACCTGAGGACGCTGGAGGATCCGCAGGTAAGAGCTGCACCAAGTGACCAATACCGGTCACTGTAGAGGAAGTGTCGCCGCTAGTGTTCATTAGAGGAACTGCAGCCTCCAGTGGTCCATAGAGGAACTGCAGCCTTTAAATGAGGTCTTGTTTGAACGGGTTAGAACAGTTTTCTGTCCTTATTAAAAAGATAACAAATGTTTATTTGTGCAAACAGGAAGCAGGAAGTCCTTCACAGGAAGTGGCCCTGCTCCTCCACAGGAAAGGTTTTGACTGTAGCTCCGTCCCTGAGCCGCTCCCATCATGCACTTGGAGTGAACATGAGGAGGTGCATGAACACGCCTTCACCTGTTGACTTTCATATGTCTCCTTCTTCTTCTCTGGCTCTTCAGCAGTTGTTTGGCATGTTTGTCGGTTGCAGGTGAACCTGGACGACCTGTTCGCTCCTCTCCAGCTACGGTCCATCTGGCGGTCCGGTCTCACGCTGCTGCGCGACCACGATGAGCCTCAATCCGCCCAGCAACCACCGCGCCTCGCCAAGCTGAGGCCAATGGAGATCAGCGCGTTCCGTGCGCAGTTGGACTGAAAGCCAGGACCAATCAGGATCCAGTTCTTGAGAACCACTGCAGCCAATCAGGCTCAAGATGGAAAAGTGGAGAGACCAATCTGAACTTCCAGAAAAAAAAACACTGTCAATGTTCTGCACCAAACAGGAAATACGACAGCCAATTTTTTCAGAATAAAGCCATCAAAGGTCAGATTATTTATTTGATTAAACACTGAAGTTAACTGTGTTGCCATGGCAACACAAAGGGACCACGGGTGAATTTTGACTGTGTATGTGAATGTGAGAGAGCGTTTCTGTGGCGATGTTCTGTTAACTGCTGTTCTGCCTGTGAGCCTGGGATAAATCAGGGTGATAGTCATTGATCAATTGATCGATTTATCGGGGTTATTGATCTGTCTGTGGTGACTAATGTTTGTTGCTGTGAAAAAGGAATTCTGGGAAAACCTTTTCTACTTTTAAATTTCAGAGATTTTCTATATTTTCTTTAACCTGAAGAGGAAAAATCAGAATTTTTTTTTTTTTTACTTCCATGAATTTTACTGAAAATGTTCAATTTTTGTGGAAATGTTTTAATATGGCAATAAATTATTCTTTAATTTTGATTTTGTTGTATTTTTTAATGCAGACTTGAGGTGAGTTTGAGTTCTTGTCACCTCATCTGGACCTTGTTGGTCATATTTATTTATACACATTTTAGAACAACAAATGCGAGACAAAAACACATTCATACACGATTATTAATAATAACTAAAAGTACAACAGAAATGACCCAAGAAGGAGTGTTTTTGTGTTTTTTTTTTTTAAAGTGGGTTTCAGTGTTGGTTCTGCAGTGACCTGGAGTCTGGCAACATTTTAAAACTGCTGGATTCAGGAGGTCACAAGTTTAAAGAAGGTTTGGTGTTGTGGCCTGCTGGCTGAACATGCGTTCACATGATATTTTATTTTGATAATCTCTATCTGCTTTGTGGAAACGACTAACGACTAAACCAAACCTGCTGCACGTCAGAAACCTGGACATGTTCTAAAAGAGGATCAGGAAGAGAAGCTGACCAGAGCTCTTTAAATCGATAGTTTAAACTAAAGTGGACCAGAGTGTTATACTTTACTCTGTGGGATACAAGCGCCAACCAATGAGCTTCAAGTCTGAAAACAGATGATTGGTCTGATAAACTAAGCTTCAGGAGGGGAAGAGAAAAAGGTTTGGTATGAAGTTTGTCTTCCTGCTGCAGAAATTCTGGAGAGACTCAAAATCAAAGTCTAAGCTGGTCTGAGAACCCCCCCAGTAGTCACTTCAAGAATCCCACTTAGTATTACCTGTAAAAGTGTTGCTCCAGTATCTCCAGTAACTTCAACCTCTAGTGGTGACTAGAGGAACTGCAGCCTCTAATGGTGAGTAGAGGAAATTCAGCCTCTAGCAGTCGTATTAGTGCTTATTCAGTTTGATGTATAATCTGAAAAAGTAGTTTGTGAGTGTAACAGATGAGTGCGTGAGCATGGATTAATTAGAAACAGCTGAATGCCAGTAAAGGAAGAGAGGAATGAGGGTGGTGTGGGAGCTGAACTGGTTCTGGGAGTTATACTGGTTCCTGATGTGTTCCTATTTATTTGTCAGCTCAGAACATTCATTTCCACTTCGTCTTCGACGCTCACTGACGAACACACTTTCATCAAGTATGGGAGTTAAGTGTTTAGAAAGACTGATTAATGGATGTGGTATCTTGGAAGAGTGGCCTTTCTCAAATGAAAACATAGTCGTGGATGGAGGTCTTTATTATCATCTGTACAATCAGTCAGGTCTGGACAAGGAGAAAGGTGGAGACTATCCTGAGTTTCAAGTCGAGGTTGAAGAATTCTTTAGAGCTTTGAAAAGCAATAAGCTCATTCCACATGTCATTCTGGATGGAGCTAAGATGCCGCAGGCTCGCCAAGAAGCTGAACCTCAAAAACGGAATCCCTCAGGTGCGACGATTCCTCCTCTCGTCAAAGATGTCTTCATCCAGATCTTACGGAGAAACCAGATAGACTTTGAACAGTGTTTAGGATCAGCAGACCTGAGGATCACTCGGAGAGCTAACGAGCTGAGGTGTCCTGTACTGTCCAGTGACTCTGACTTCTGCATCCATGACGTGAAGGAAGGATACGTTCCCATCAAACACTTCCAATGGAAACAGAAACCAAATACTGCCAAGATCTACAGAATTTCAACATTTTGTAGCCATTTTGGATTGAAGCATGACGTCATGCCAGTGTTTGCTGCTCTGGTAAAAAATGGAAACGGAGAAGACATAAAGAACCTTGAAGAAATACTTAAATCATTGAAGGGAAAAGACAGTAAAGACACTGAGAAGCTTCTAAAGGAACATCGTGTGGAAGATGTCCAAGCTCACATGGCGACTATTGAGGCGTACAGAGTGGAGCCACAGCCTCCTGCTGATCTGCCTCCATGGGTGACAGAAGCCGTTCAGAAAGGGAACCTCACCTCCTTCGCCATTTCTGTTTTGAATGACTACGTTCCTCCACTGGATGGCCCCAGTGGAGACATTAGACAGGCCTTCTGTGGACTGCTGCAAGGGATCCCTCCAGAGGATGAACTACAGCTGCAACATCTGGACAAGGTCTGCTGATATCTGCTCACACTGACAGGTATGTTTTCACTTCACCATCACGTCTGATACTATCGGTGTCTCTGCAGGCTTCGAAGGAGCTGCGTCTACAGAGATTGTTGAAAGTTCTTGACGTTGTGGAACCCACTGACATCCCAGATCCCCTGAGGCTGGCGGTCTGTGTGACCCGTTTCTGGTTCCAGTACTATGAGCAGCGTGACTCAAAAGAACCAAACATGGTGTGTTTGGATGCGCTCCTGCTGGGGTTTGTGTTTGGGCAAGGTGAGTGTGATGTCATTGTAGTTTACGCTCTACTTCATTCTGAGCTCATGTTCCTGTTTCCAGTACCAAGTCAAGTCAAAATGTATTTCTATAGTACATTTGAAATAAAGAATGACCAAAGTAGATAACACCGTAACACTTCAAATATGGCCTGCTCTTGGATTTTTCCTTGCAAAGGTGGAGAAGGAGGCAGCAGCACTGGTACCACAGGTGCTCCTGCAGAACCAGAGAGCGTTCATACGCAGAAACAGAGCAGGACCTACTTACTTACACTGCTAAATTTAAAGAAGTTCATTTATTCCAGTTTTGATAAATTTGATTTGATGCCTGAAAGTAAAGTTAATTATTGAACTTCTGAGCTCGTATTTCTTTCTCTTTTTTAAAAATATAGGCCCATGTTTTGTGTGTCCTATGGCTGCTGTCCTCGTGGGTTTTTGAGGATTCACTCATTGCTTTAACACTTGAAAACAGGGTTTTCACTGAAAACCATATCTTCAAATAGATAACTTACTGGTCACTCCTAAATTTCTTTTAATTATCAAATTCCGTTAGAATACACAACTAGCGGTATGGTGGTCTGCATGAGAAGGGTGGCCTGGAATGACATCAAATTCCCGGCCTGAATTATTTATTGTCCCAGTCCGCCACTGGTGTAAAGAGCTTTGGCCCTGCAGAAATAAAGTTGTAAAGTGTTATGTAAGTGTACGCACGAGACTTTTATTTATAATAAATGAGCTCCAGTGGAGGGAGCCAGATGAACCTGGTGAGGAAACCCAGATTCAACCAGCATTAGTTTTTTTTTTTCATTTTTTTTAGTGGTGGAAAACAGTTTGAGGCAGAGAATATTCCAGTCCCAATATGAAGAGGTGGACAACATCGTGTGATGTGTAAATAGGTGCAATATAAATAGATTGAATTCAGTTGAATATGTTGTTTTCTTTTCTCTGCAGAGAACACGTTTGTCAAGAAGATCAAAACTTTGATGACAAGAGGTGGAGTCACAAACCTGCAACCAGATGATGCTAACCCATTCAAGGAGTGGCAGAAATGCATGAGGCAGAGCTTCTACCTGAACCAGCTGCTGCGTTTCCCTCTGGAGCAACCGGAGTATGCTCGGTAAAGATCACAGCTCTCCACTCAGCTGCTCTTTATCTTCCACTCAGCTCATCTCTCAGACCAGACAAACACCTGCACCCATAAAACAAGTCATTTCTCCTTAAAGCCGTCAGTAGGGAAACTGCGGCCTCTACTGTTCGGTAGAGGAACTGCAGCCTCCAACCTTAAACAACAGGTTTATTCTCAGGTCTTCAGCTGACTGATTCTCTTCTTCTCAGGCTTTACAGTGGACCTCTGCTGCACCAGCTGGCAGATGAACTGAAGTCTTCACAGCATCCAGAACTGGATTCAGAACAGAGAAAATTATTTGACAACTTAAAAACTTTCTGTATAAACCCTGATAAAAATCCATGGACAGTGCAGAAAAGTAAAAAGAGAAAGAATACAAAAATGGAGAATAATCCCAAGAAAAGGAAATAAAGAAGGTTTTAGCTGTGGGGACAGATCAGTCAACAAGAACTAATACATGTGATTGATTATCAATACTTGTAATTCAGCTTCATCAATAAATAGCCAGGCTGAACGTTAGACTCTAACATTTAATATGATCAGTGGGGCTCTGAGGGGTTTTCTTTCTTCTTAATTCCTTTAGAAGCATTACATGAAATCTGGGCTAGACTCACCTGGATTAGTTTAATCTGGACTAGACTCACCTGGATTAGTTAAATTTGGACTAGACTCACCTGGATTAGTTAAATCTGGACTAGACTCACGTGGATTAGTTTAATCTGGACAAGACTCACCTGGATTAGTTAAATTTGGACTAGACTCACCTGGATTAGTTAAATTTGGACTAGACTCACCTGGATTAGTTAAATTTGGACTAGACTCACGTGGATTAGTTTAATCTGGACTAGATTCACCTGGATTAGTTAAATCTGGACTAGACTCACCTGGATTAGTTAAATCTGGACAAGACTCACCTGGATTAGTTAAATCTGGACTAGACTCACGTGGATTAGTTTAATCTGGACTAGATTCACCTGGACTAGTCTATTCTGGACCAGAGTCACCTGGACTTTTACTTGTTGTAAATAGGCGCTATATAAATAAATTGAATTGAATTGAATTGGACTAGTGGAGTAGATTTACCCGGACTAGTTTAATCTGGACCAGACTCACGTGGACCAGGTGTTTGCTAGTTTTTTCGTCTTTGGGGAGGTTCACGTTCATCTTTTGTTTCTTTGATATTTGGATGACTTAGTTTATTTCAGGTCCTTGGTTTTCTTTGGTTTATCATTTTCACTCCATTTGTCATCTTTTGTTTGTGTTTATTATGGTAATAAAACTTTTAAATCATTTAAATAAAAACTTAAAATGAACAGAAAGTAATGCTGTTTCTGGTGGATGTGGTTCTACTCTTTTCTGCTGCGGGGGTGGATGGGGGGTTGTTAAGGCTCAGGTGTGCCAATCAAGGTCCATCTATGTAAGCAACACCACTCTGGGTTTTATGCTAACAAGTACCCGAGTAGCTGGAACATGCTACACACTCATTTGGGTACTAAAGTTATCAATAACTGCTCTCAGATTCAACCCGACCTGTCGACAGATTGCCTTGCCAGAGTTGCCAGATCCCCTAAGAGAAACCCAGAGTCAGACAAAACATGTCTGCACATCTTTTCCTTTTTTTTTTTTTCTTTTTCATTGATGTGTCTCAGACTGGAATTTCAGGACATGAAATACATTCACAGCTAAAATAGACACACAAACTACCAATATTTGTAAGCTAATTTGCAGACAGACGAGGAACTCAAACTGGATGATAGTAATCCAACATGGTACCCATGGTAAGACTGTTTATGTGGAGTAAGCCTGAAGCTAACTTTAACCCTCACAAGGCCTTAACTGCTTGGGTCAAAATGACCCGAGGTTGGTGCATAGGCAGAGACATAGGTGGTTAGGGTTAGGGCCTAAGGCCTTGTGAGGGATAAGATGAAGCTATCTAATGCACACAATCTCTATGAACGTCATGGCAGTGACCCTAACCCTAACCCCACTGAGTTTTCAGGGTAAGAGACCAGTGACAACACCTTTACACCTGGTTGTAAAGTAATAAATCACAAAGGCTGATGGTAGTTTGAGGTGTAGGACAATACTAGGTGAGATATGGACGCTTATAACCCATTCCTGAGAAAAATTTTGCAGATATTTCACCAATAAAGTGGTACCTGTTAGGCACAAAATAACTCTAACGCATAATGTTTCTTCAGCTTCACTTGTTACATAGATCCCTACTGCTATGTTTACGCATTTTGAGTCTGTTCTGTTCTCATCTCTCTATAAAGTGGTAAAAGGTCTGATACCCACAAACTGTCCTTTAGACACTGTCCCAGCTAAACTGCTGATAGAGGTTTTTAATGCTGCTGCGCCAAGTCTTCTGGTTCTTATGAACTCTTGCCTCAGTACAGGATCTGTTTCTCTTGCTTTTAAATTCTGTGGTTCGGTCCATCCTGAAAAGAGAACACAGCTCGATCACTCTGTTTTATCAAAGTTTAGACCAATATCACACTTGCCATTCTTTTCTAAGATTTTAGAAAAAAATGTTATTACTCAACTTCAGTCATTTTTAGGGTGCAAGTTGAGTTTCAATCTGGTTTTAGACCTCAACACCTGTTCTGCTAAAAGTCCACAATGTCATTGCCTTATCTGTTGACTCAGGACAGCCCACTGTACTGATCCGACTGGATCTCTCAGTTGCCTTCGACAGCGTGGACCCCAGTGTTCTTATTTCTCATCTGAATGATCATGTTGGCATCCCTGGAACAGTGTTGAAGTGGTTCAGTTCCTACCTGGCAGATAGAAGTCACTCTGTTAAGACTGGTCAAGACCTCTGCTTCTCAAATATGTGTCTTACCTGTGAGGTGCAACAGGATTCAATTTTAGGGCCAGTTTTCTTTCACTACACCTGTTACCTCTTGGGTCACGATTTGCCAAACACCATCTGTCTTTCCACTGTTACACAGATGATTTACAAGTTTACCTACCAGTTAAACTAAATGACAGTGCTGCTGTAGCCTCCTTACTAAACTGTATCAGATGTAAAGCAGTGTTTGGCCCAAAACTTTCTGCTCTTAAACAAGGACAAAACAGAAGCTCTTTTATTTAGAACCAGGGGCATACCTGGCAGTTCCCATTTAGGTTGTGGGTCCTTAGCCTCTCACTTTAAACCTTTTGTGAAAAACATAGGTCTTTTACTTCACAATGATACATAAAACACCTATGTTTTTAACAAAAGGTTTAAAATGAGGGGCTCACAGGAGATCTCCTCCTTGAACCGCTACCTTATCGCTGTGGAGGGGTTTGAGTATCCAAATGATCCTAGGAGCTATGTTGTCCGGGGCTTAATGCCCCTGGTAGGGTCTCCCAAGGCAAACAGATCCTAGGTGACCGATCAGACTAAGAGCGGTTCACAAACCCCTGATTTGAGAAATACAACAGGAAACTCGTGCACGTCGTCCAGGGCCCCACTCTGGAGTCAGGCCTGGGGTTGGAGTTCACAGACGAGCGCCTGGTGGCTGGATCTTTGCCCGTGGGACCCGGACAGGCTCAGCCCAAACAAGGGACGTCGGCGCCTCTTCAAGTGGACTCACAACTTGCATGAAGGGCCATAAGGTGCCAGTGCAGTGTGATTTGGGTGGCAGTCGAGGGCGGGGGCCCCGACAATCCAATCATAAGACAACAACTCTGGCTATGGGGACATGGAATGTCACTTCGCACAGTCTGGACTCTGGAACCCAACTCCTTGAGAGAGGCTGGACTCTCTACTACTCTAGAGTTGCCTGCAGTGAGAGGGTCGCGTCCCTCCGTCTTGGGTGGGGGGTAGGTCTCTCACTGTTGTCTCGGCTTATGGGCTGAACAATAGTTCCGAACAACTACCCGACCTTCTTGGAGTCCCTGGAAGAAGTACTGGAAGGTGCTCCAAGCAGGGACTCCATAGTTCTGTTGGGGGACTTCAATGTGGGCAATGAGTGTGACCTGGAGGGGTGTGATTGGGAGGAACGGCCTCCCAGAACTGAACCCAAGTGGTGTTTTATTGTTGGACTTCTGTGCTAGCCACAGTTTGTCCATAATGAACACCATGTTCAAGCATAAGGCTGTCCATCAGTGCACATGGCACCAGGACACCCTAGGCCAGAGGTCAATGATCAACTTTGTGGTTGTGTCATCTGATCTCCGGCCGTATGTCTTGGACACTCAGGTGAAGAGAGCTGTCAACCACCTGGTGGTGATTGGTTGGATCCGCTGGTGGGGTAGGAAGCCGGACAGACTTGGCACACCCAAGCGCATTGTGAGTGTCTGCTGGGAACGCCTGGCAGAATCCCCTATCAGGGAGGTCTTCAACTCCCACCTCCATGAGAGCTTTGACTAGATCCCGAGGGAAGTTGGAGATGTTGAGTCTGAGTGGACCATGTTCTCCACTTCTATTGTGGATGCGGCTGTTCAAAGCTGTGGCCGTAAGGTCTCTGGTGCCTGTCAATCCCCAAACCCAGTGGTAGATGCCGGAAGTAAGGGATGCTGTCAAGCTGAAGGAGTCCTATCGAGCCTGGTTGGTTCGGGGAACTCCTGAGGCAGCTGACAGGCACCGACAGGCCAAGCGGACGGCAGATTGAGCAGTCGCAGAAGCAAAAACTCTGGTCTGGGAGAAGTTCGGGGAGGCCATGGAGGAGGATTACCGGTTGGCCTAGAAGAAATTCTGGCAACCATCCGGCGCCTCAGGAGGTGGAAGCAGTTCTCCTCTAGCACTGTTTACAGTGGAGGTGGGGAGATGTTGACCTTGACTGGGGATATTGTTGGGCGGTCGAAGGAATACTTCGAGGATCTCTTCAATCCCACTGAGATGCCTTCCCTAGAGGAAGCAGAGGCTGAGGACTCAGAGGTTGACTCATTCATCACCCAAGCTGATGTCACTGAGGTAGTCTGGTTCCCTCTTTTTAAAAAGGGGAACCGGAGGGTGTGTTCCAACTATCGAGGGTTCACACTCCTCAGCCTCCCGGGCAAAGTCTATACCAGGGTACTGGAGAGGAGAGTCCGGTCGATAGTCAAACCTTGCATCCAGGAGGAACAATGCAGTTTTTGTCCTGGCTGTGGAACACTGGACCAGCTCTATACCCTCCACAGGGTGCTCGAGGGTTAATGGGAGTTTTCCCAACCAGTCCACATGTGCTTTGTGGACTTGGAGAAGGCTTTCGACTGTGTCCCTCATGGCATTCTATGAGGGAGTGAGTATGTGGTCGACAGCCCACTACTACGGGCCGTGCGGTCCCTGTACAACCGGAGCAGGAGCTTGGTTCGCATTGCCGGCAGTAAGTCAGACCTGTTGCCAGTGCATGTTGGACTCCGGCAGGGCTGCCCTTTGTCACAGGTTCTGTTCATTATTTTTATGGACAGAATTTCTAGGCGCAGCCGGGGGCCGGAAGGGGGTCAGTTTGGGAACAACTGGATTCCATCTCTGCTTTTTGCATGTGATGTGGTCTTGTTGGCTCCTTCGAGCCAGGACCTCCAACATGTGCTGGGGCGGTTTGCAGCCGAGTGTGAAGCGGCTGGGATGAGAATCAGCACCTCTAAATCCGAGGCCATGGTTCTCG
>JBAMYA010000016.1:10793907-10812348 GCA_037176975.1 Arrhamphus sclerolepis
GCAATTTTGGTTTTTTTTTTTTTTTTTTTTTTTTTTTACAAAAGGTGCAATTATACGATAAAGAATTGTAAATTTTAGTACAAAAATAAATTTTGTGAAATTTCAGTTTTTTGACAAAAATTCACTTTTCTTAATTTTATTTTAAAGACTGAGTCCAGGAAATCTGACAACATAGATGGTTGAGAAAGTATAGAATAACCAGCTCTTTAATGGTAACCATGGTGATGATCTGGCCTGGGATGAAATAGAGCTTGGCACCCCTGATCTAAACCTAACCAGTTTCACTGCCTTAACTTAACCAGTAAAAACACCACAATTTCACCTGGAGTCAAACTTACTTATACAACTTATCCACCACATGTTCCTCTAATCTCTTCATATCACTTTGAATGAATATTGTATGCATTTGTGTTCCTGAAAGCCTGTTTTTCTATGGTGAGTACCAGCTCAAGAAACTTACATTCATTACTGTGACATCACAGACCCCAGACCTGAGTAAAATTGTTTAACTTGTTTATACCCATTTTTCATTTGGCTGTACCCGTGCTGTGCAGGAACATCACATCCCAACTCGTAACTGTTAAAACTTGCTCAGGTAGAGGGGTGTGACTATACCATTTTATTCCTCTATCTTATTGTTTATGCACAATTCTTCAAGATAGTACTTGTGTAGTAAGTCATCAGTAACTTTTTTTTTAACATTATTTATATGGACTCCTTCTAGCCTTGGATGTTATTGCATTTTTTTTTCCATGGGAGCCATGCCACTATTGCCTAGGCAAAAAAAACCAACAAAACTTGGGCATGAAGTGGAAGCCATACCCATATGAGATATCCTTTTCACAGTACAGCATATGACATATGCACAACAACAATATGCAAACTTTTCCAGGGAGCTCACCCTCCATCTCTCTTTTATAAGAAGGTTATGTTCTCTGTTCTGGCTCATCTATCACCCTCACTGTGTATGAAGAGAGGGAGACACAAGAAGTGAGAAAGATGAGACATAAGAGGAGTCTGCCAAGCTCCTCGCACCTCCTCATTGCCCCCAAGCGCAGATTTAGACGTCCTTTATTGTGCAAGCATTTCACATGTTTATTGTCCCGTTTAGAAACCATTCACTCGGTTCTCAGGCATTAGTGAAGAGATTTCTTCATTACCACTGTAGTTTACCACCAAAGGAGATGCACACAGAAATGTCACCAGGACGAGCTCAGCACTCAGGCTAGTAAAGTTAACAGCTGCAGGTTACGGTTGATTCTGGCTGTTTAAAACATGGCAGGTTGTCATTTGTACAAGGTGAACACCAGGTCTTTGTCTTGTTTCACCCTAAAGGTTCAGACATGTTGTCACTGTTTCCTCCTGTTCTGCCAGGGATACAGAAGCAGTCCCGATACCTAGCTGTGTTCATGTGCAAAAGCTTGACAGTACTCGAGCCATTTTAGGAAAGAAAAAACATATTCCATCACAACAAAAAAATAGCATTTGGTACATCAGAGATCAATCATCATAACAGAAGCTTGTCTTCTGCCAGCGGCAAATGTCAAAGAAGTATCTGCAGAACCACCCATGAGCTCAGTCCATTTTTAACTAAGCTAAAGCTTGGGTTCACAGCTGTGTTTTCACTTCCCTTATAGTAATTTTTATGCAGGCAATAATATTTCAACATCATAAGACCATTTTGTCATCGAAAAAAAGAAAGAAAGAAAGAAACTACCAGCCTGAGCTTGTTTCACGAGTCAGTTGTTTTTATCAGATTTATTTGCTATTTTTGTTGAAGCAGTTTTAGTGTTTAAAAAAAAAAAAAACTTGCAAGGAACAATTATATCTTCAGTCTGTCACAGCTAGACCAAAACAGAGACTGTCAAAAAGAAAAGAAAAACTGTCACTGTTAACAGTTTTTACTTTACAAGAATTATTTCTGGTTTCACTATGATTTTTTTTTGCATAAACTGATGCAGTTGGGTTAAACAGATGCCTGAAAGAATAACCTTTAAGACAGAGTGTCAGGCAGATCAAAGCCATCTGGAAAAAAAAAAAGAGTGTAGAAAATGAGGGGTGACAGAGTACTGCCTGTAATTCAGCAATAATTTGTCAGAGGGAGCAGTTGCCTCTGGACCACTGCCAAGTCTGAGTAGTTTACAGTTGCAGGAGGGCTGTCATTATACCTTTTATTAATCCTAATAAAACCTGGCAAGTGTGATTGGATAAGTCGGACCACCCACGCAAACAGTCAGTCACACAATCTATCATCTTTCAACCTGAAGTCAGTCAAACCAGAAATAAAAGCTTTGGGTGGGGTGCTTGTGTGGATGAGTGTGTATTAATAGTGACTTGTTCACATTTGTTAAGTCTGAGCATCTTTGTGACATTGTTACACTTCATAATGTGATAATTGTGTGTTACAACTGTCAGTTGTTTAATACCTTCATAAAATGTCCAAATCATGACTGCCCCCGACCCCCCCACCCCCCAAAAAAGGTTGCACATTAATTTTTTCTTAGAGCACCTTTAGCTTTGATTACTGTACATGTTCACCACAACAAGATCTTTTATTGATGAAAGACCGCTGTATAAAGTCTCCAGAACATTCCTGATGAAACAGAAATATTTCAGCCTAATTTTAAGATTTATGCATTTCAAGTGCATATAAATTTTCCGTCAATTTGAATTGCATAGTATGTATACTCGTCTGTGTATTCAATACATTGAATGGGTCTTAAGTATTTGAAACAAATTAGATTTATTCAACTTTATTTATTCAACTTATTGTGTTTATTGATTACACAATTCTTACTTGTTTCATTTGCATTTGAGTGAGAAACTACCTTCATGGGAGAGGGGAAAAAAAATCAACTTGGTCAGTATAACCATGTCATTAAGCATTTTTGGGGCACATAAACTGAACCTTAGCCTGTAACGATACTCATTCAGCTCATGAAAATCCTCCTGGTGAAATGGGTCTGGTACCCGTCTTCTTCAGTCATTTCTAGTGGTATAGAACCAACAGGTTTCATGAGGTGACTCACACAGCAGTATCCAAGCGACACAAATCAAAACAACCAAGATGGCTGCAGAAAAAACCCTCGGATCGGACGGAAGTTTTCCGTCACTCACCTTAGTCGCTCTGTTTACTTTATGAAGAACAATACTGTGACCTTTCTGAAACGTAGTTTTCTATAGCCACAGGATGCGTCCGTCTTCTGACATGGACGTTTAAGGGCTGAGAAGTTACTCACAGCATCACTTTGGGTTAAATTCATAAAACATACTGCCAACAGAGAAGGTTAAACAGTGTTGTGTGTTTCCAAAACAGAGGCTGATTTGTTTTTTGCCAGGCATTATAAAGCTATTTATTCTGGGACTTTGTGAGAAGAAAAGAAAAGAAGAGAAAACACAAACCTGTGTGAGTATGGAATAACTCATCAACAAGTTCTGAAAGCTACTGTCACTCAAATCTTTTTTTAACTTTCTCAGTAATAGTCTGAGCTGTGTTGTCGTCACATGCCAAAAGTCACATCTCACCCAAATGCTTGTCAACTTTGTCTAACTGACTGGAAGTGCGTTCTAAACATAAACTATGTCACTCTTTCCACTGAAATGACCATTTTCACATTTCTCTCTCACCTTTTTTCAAGTGTTTACAAAAAGTTGGACTAAAACTTATTCAAAAAAGTCTTTGAAACTGTAATAAACCACATTATAATAAATAAACCATACAATATTTCTTAATTCTACACTCCCTTATAATTTATTTGTTCTAAACTTTCACAGCAGTTCAAGAGATTCAAATAATTTATTTTTGTCGTTTTCGTTTTTTCTTTTTGATGTATCAGTGGTTATGACTGATCTCTTGGCTGATTTCCTTTTGCATGCTTCTATCACAGTAAACACCGTGCTACACCCGGTTAAATGCAACATTTGAAAAGCTACACATGAGAACCGCAATTTCAAAATAGACATGATCTCCAAGATATTTACTGAAGTGTGAATAAAGCGAGTAACAGTTTCCTTCCTATTAATAAGAACATTTCTGAAGCAAAGGAAGTTACCTATGAAGTCTGAAAAGCCGTTTATCTCAAGACCTTTATGCTCAGTTTGTGACACAAAAGCTGGGTGTAAAGTCTAAAAAGCAATGATTAGTAATTAATTCTGACTTACATGATCTACTTTTAATCTTTAACAATAGCAACTTACTTTACATTTTGAGCTTTTAACCCACAAACCCCTTTAAACCTACACATAATCCTCTGATGTGTGTGTCCTTGCAGGCATGTGTGCAACAGAGCCTTACTGGTTCTGATCCATACATGGGCCCACATTCCCATTCTCAGTTCCTTTCCCACTGTGTGTATTTGTGTGTGTGTGTGTATGTGTGTGTGTGTGTGCTCGCAGGAGGCTGGCAGTCGGTGTAGCCACAACTGGCACCGGGCCACCCCTCCACCCCCTAGTCCCTCTCCCCGCTCCGTCTGAGAGCACAATGGTCGATCCGGTAAAACAATACATGTCCAGGAACAAGGCTCTCCACAGAGCGAGCAACACAGTATCCCTGAAAGAGAAACACTCCGAAGCGCAGGGCGGCTGCAGCAGAATTAGAAAGCTCACTTTCAACTCCCCTCATCCTGTTACATTCAAAGCAAAATAAAACATGAATAGTTGAAATCATAGCGCAATTTACACTTCAAATGTTTATCAGCAGTTTTTGTTTTTTTGTTTTTTTACAATTTGTGCAACCAAAGAACCAAACACTCTTAGGATGCAGCCACGCTAGGGAGTCCGTACCGTTCCCAAACAGGGCTGACCCCTAAACTCTGCTCCATTTGAACCGTGTGAGTGTTCATTTTAAAAATATTGAGGTGTAGTCCAGATATCCGATCATATCATCTTGTTTTTTTTTTTCTGTATGGCTTGTTTCTCTGTTTGGTTTTGTTCTGTTTTACTTCTTCTGTGTTTCACCTTGATTGTTTGAATCTGTGTCTTGTTGGCCCCTTGATCTATGTGTTGTCCCGTCTTTCCCTTCAGCCAGGTTCACACCGTATGATATCGGCTGTATCAGACGAAAGATGGGCAATCATGAGAAAAATGATCCATCGCAGTTCAAAAACGCTGGTGGTAGATCTCACAAAGAGACAGGAGCAAAGATGAAAGACAGAGCCGTCGGGCTGCAACAAATATCAAGCAGCAGAAACTTGGAGGAATCGACTCAGAGCGGTCGCTGCTTCTACGATCTCTGTCAGCTAACCGACCAATAGAAATGCACCATGAAATAACATAAACATCAGCGCGGTTGCCTAGCAACAACAGTGCCAAGTACAAGAAGGAAAATGTGCAACTTAAATAAAAAAGGAAGTCACTTCTTTTTCTTAATTTTATTTATTTTATTTTCAAAGCACACGCCCATCACGACAGCAATGCAAACTTTCAAGTCACCAGTGCATTAGCACATTAGCATCAACTTGCTAATGATGCGATGACGTTGCATTTTGAGCCTGAAATTCTCTCATTTATATTCCTTCTGCAAGAGCTAGCTGATGCTTCCTAAAAGTAATTAAATATTCCTTCAAATGAAGTTGAAACTCTGCAATTATGATAAAGCATGATTGACACATGAATAACGTCAGTGTAGGCCAATAGGTGAATTAGGAGGCATGGTACAAATTGGAAAGTGAGAGTGCACCTATTGTCTTCCCTTTAATGGGAGATAAAGAGTAAAAGTTTAATGTTTGTTGCAGCCTTAATAGGCTGGATGATCTTGGCACCACTGATGGAAGTGATTCTGCACTCCTCCCAGCAGTTCAAAACTACAGAAGCTCAAACTGAAAAGTCTCATGAATGAAAACCATCACACATTCATTGAGCCATATCACGGGACACTAGTTCCTCTTTTATATTTTATGCAATGAGCTCAAAGATTGCTACATTCAATCATACAGTTTTTTCCTTTTTTTGAATGTTCCAGATAAACATTTGTTTAACCGAGTTAATAGCAGCAGTTTATTATCATCCATTTCTGGCACATTTTACACGCCATTTAGTTGCATGTTACATTGTTTTTCATGTGTTTTTTCGCTTAAAAGTCACATGGACACATGCTTAGGAAAAGGACAAAAATA
Source organism: Arrhamphus sclerolepis (assembly GCA_037176975.1). Lineage (NCBI taxonomy): Eukaryota > Metazoa > Chordata > Actinopteri > Beloniformes > Hemiramphidae > Arrhamphus > Arrhamphus sclerolepis. The sequence continues at coordinate 10,800,021 of JBAMYA010000016.1, forward strand.
CAAAGCAGGGCATCATCCCTTCACAACGATGATGCTTAGGGGAAAGAAATATATGCCATTCATCTGCTATTTCATGGGAGCAGGTAGCTTCAGTCGTGTTTACCCTTTTTGGTTTAGGCATGCGAGTCTCATAGTGACATTTAGATGCAAGATGTGCTTTTTCTTTTTACAGCTGATGGAACGTGAGAGTTACATTAAGTAAAACAAGTAATCTTTTTTTTTTGATGAAAATAAGTAAGTCAATAATTTAACATTAAACCCAAGAGTTTAAGTTTCAAATGTTTCTTTTTATTAAAAGAATTTGTTTCTTGCTGTTAAATAAAAGGTTTTACTGAAGAGGCTGAAGTTTTTCCAGGATCCCCTCAACTTTTAGAAGACTTTGGGAGTGGGTTAAGTAGTAAAGTCGTTGGTTTTGATATTTAACAGAAAGAACTTTGTGGTTAGGGTTAGGAAGATATGACTTGCTTTAACTCTGTGGACATGGAGCGGCTAGTTTTGATCCGAGCACAGCAGTTCACATAATATTAGCATATATTGACCACCTCAGTGACCGCAGACCTATACATGTTTGTACATATACTTCTGCCTGTACTCTCTCTGTCCTTCATCCTCTCTGTCATATCTCCCTCCTCTTTTCTTCCTTTATCCGACTGGCCTTCGGCAGGAGGGCCCCCCTTATGAACCAGGTCCATGTCATTCTTTCTTACTTCATGTTTCTTTGTTTATTATTTAATTATATTACTAATACTTAACAGTAGCTGCTTGGGAGGTATGCTCTGAGTCTCTGTAAAGCGCAGAGACAATTTGCACTGTAACGGATGCTATATAAATAAAACTGAATTGAAGTGACCACATATTAGATTCATAATTAGGATCTGTGCTCCTCTGCACCTAAACACTGATGTAGTACTGGACCACAATGGAACCTCTGTGGTTCCAGTAAATGTTTTGGTCTTCATCTTGTCAGAGAAAGCAGAAATCCACGTCTTTTGGTGTCAATTTGAAATTTCTTCTGAGTGTAGCTTAAGCACTAGCTTCACATTTTATGTCCCTACAATTAAGTCGGCAGGTGGCAACAAATAACACATTGACAGATTGTTGTAAGAAGATTGGGACGCTGACGCTTTGGCTGAAAGTTGCATGAAAGCTGTAGCTGTGGCTGAAAGTTGACAGTGAACATGAAAAAAGACCCCCAGAAACATACCTTTCAGTCGACACGCACGCATTCACGGAGCCCTATGAGACACAGAAACCAAGCTCTGACCTGGCCCTGCGGGTTTGACAGGTAAAGAAGATGAGCTGCGAAACCTGTTGATGCAGGTAGAGAAGCATTCCATGTGGTCTCACACAAACACACACACACACAAAGAGAGAGAGACAGCAGGACATGTGGAAATATGTCATTTAGTCAAGAGCTGCATCTGTGTTTGTGAATATTACTGTCGTTTATCAAAGACATCACATCTTTTTCTCTGTGCCCAGTTATAAAACCAACATCCCATCATCAGTGCCAACTCTGCTACTTTAGAGGTGTTGCCAAGCAGAAATGGCAAATCTCAGTCCTCCAAACCTGGAGCTGGCGCCAAATATGTAGACCTAATCACAAATCAAATGTTTTCCTTGTTTGTAGATGGAATCTCGCCCATATTTATTAAACACATCCCCATCTTCTTTACCTTCTCCCCTCCCCCGATCCCTCTCACCCTCCGGGCTGGCAGGCATATCAGAATTGACTTGCACATCAGCACATTTATCTCAACTATCAACTTTACCATCACTGGGCCGCACATTTGCCCAACCCAGCGCACGAGCTGACAGATGCACACCTACCTCAGTTACATTACCACTTATTACACATTACACAGCTGATAAGATCCCTCGTGCTGATAGTGTCACCTTGCCTAAGAAAAGGTCGTCAAAATGTGTTTGGGAAAAAACTATCAAAGCATATGCTGGGAGTTTTAAAACATGCCAACATGTCATTCTAGATGTTTGGAAGGAAGAGGCCTAATGGTTTTTTTGTTTTCTTGCATCTGTAAAATAGTGCTGATAATGAAGCTTGACAAAGAGCTATTGCATTATTATTCATTTATGAAGCTGAGATATTTTACTTGGATAATTCTTGATGAAAAAGTTATTTAATGGCATGACACAATTGGGAATCTGATTTAGCAGTATGTATTTTTGCATATTTTCAGTGATATGTCAGGCTTTGATTACAATTACAGGGACTACACTCATAGACTATTATGCAACTTCATAACACTTCTCTGGCACAGATTTTGATGCAACAAGCTCAAGTTACATTGTGCTTACTCACACATCATGGAGTTTTGTCAGCATGTATCGACTAGTAAAGGCAAAACTGGGATTACATCTGAAGAAAGGGAGGTGGTCATGCTCAGTATTTCTAAGCCCACCAGGTAAATCTCAGATGTGGTTGAAAAAAGAAAACACAAAAATCTCATTGTGGGTTGAATTGAGAAAATATATACAGAGGCAAACCTTTAGACATTATGTCTAAACGATGTACCGCACTAGGGTTAATGCAGGTTTATTAATTAAAGCATCAACCAGTTTTAACGTGCTTGAACCTGACCTGAGCCAACTGTTTTTAGACCAGAGTAAGAAACAAAACTGAACAGATAAAATAAATATTATCATCAGCACTCTGGAGTGGAAGAGAATAATTTCCTATCACTGGTTAAAAGGTATGTTTGTTTGAACATTTAAGGAGTTTCTCTTATTTGCAAGCACAGCAGCTGTACATCACTTGAATGAGGAAAGTATATTTTCTCCACAACCAGCAGTACGATGGACAGTTGAAGGACATATAGTAACACCTATTTTGAAGCATGGTGGTGGCAGCATCATAGTTTGGGGTCTGAATGCTTATCATTGAGGAAACAATCCTCAAAACATTTTCCAGGATTAAGAATGTATCTGTGTGGGAGCCTGTGACCTGAAGCTTGGGATAATTAGGACAATTTAATAAAATAGAGAATTAAATCATCCTAGTTATTGAACAACATGCTCAGTCATGACTTGAAAGGGTTTTTTTTTATTTCGCACATCCTGGAAAATTAATAGAAGGGTCACATTTTGTGCATTAGATTTTATTATAGGTTAGCTGGACCTGTCATCCTAATACTTATTTGACATAAAGAATGACTTTGATTTCCAGTGGCCTGTGCTAACAGAAGCAGAAGAAACCACCTCTGGACGCCACTGAATTAGCACTTGTGAAATGATTACTGTGTGGGTTCAATGAAAATTCAAAAGTACAACTTTCTGTGATTCCACATGGCTCACAAACCCTTTTTATTATTTTTTTGTCTATTATCATTATTAATAAAAAGCTTTTGCAAGACCAGTGAAAGATTGAGTCACTGCAACCCATAAGTGATGTTATATATGTTAACAGCACATCCTACCAACATTAAACTCATTCATTAAAGTTTTCAGGTGAGTTTTAAAAACCCCACTCGACTTCCCTGCAGGCTGTCATGTATTACATTCCAGTATCTTCAGCAAGAGCCCATTAAATCAAGTAAAGTCTTTTATCCAAATGCCTCCCTGTCAGTGTAACTCAAGAGTGGTGCACTGTAATGCAGTAATTCCAGCTCACTGGAATAGCTCTGTCTCGCTTCTCCAGCCTCACCCGACGTGTTCCCGTTGGTTGAAAAGTGGTCAAGTGTCTTTACCAGCCTGTTTTCATGAGGAGGCAGAAAAAAAGATGTGCAACCCAAATCCTTTTGAGGAAAATAGTTTATTTTGGGGAAAATAAATGAGTCAAAAGTTTGCCTGCTCTCATCCTAATCCAAGCTTTCATGTCAAATCTTGCCTCCTGTGATACACTAGCAGAGGAATGTGGAGTTTTGACAAAATATCCATTTTTAAGTGGAACAGAGTAATTTAAAGGCTGGAATGTTAGTTAAAATGTGATTTGTCCCTTTAAAGCATTATTATGTGAAAGATGATCACACACCCAATAGGACAATACCTGAGTGTAATGTACAGATGAACTCTCACTTTACCTCTACAAACCATAAATCTCTCTTCATGCACTTCATTTCACCCCTCAGTAGGAATTATAACTACTGTCTCACCTTTCAGGTAGTCTGAACACATGTGCTTAGATGCAACTGGAGTAGTGTGTATCCTCATGTGTGTGTGTTGCACTGTGACTTCAAGGTTTGATATGGAAATTATGAATGTTAATGTTGCAATTATCCCCACAGTAAGGAGGGGGAAAAAATGAACAGTTTCATTGAAACCATCTATCATGCAGCAGCAAGTATTGTCACACTGCTACATGTGCACACACCTGTCTTCAGCTTTCCCAGGTGTTCTAGTTTTTCTGTTGCTCCACAGGTCATAACATAGCATGGCTAATTTCCTTTTCCTTGTTCAGCTGAATTCCTCAGCCCTTACCTTTAATCATGTTTGCTCAGGTTTTGAAATGGACTTTACTATCAGCTACCCTGGTCGTATGGGTAACCTGAATCAGGTTCACACACCTGTACCACAAGTCCTTTCCCTTTACACCTGTCACCACAGCGGTGGAGGGAGGATAATGTTTAGAGTCGTCAGCAACAATCGAGTTTTAACTACCAGCCGGTGGTCGGGGGCTGTGTGAACCTAGGTGTAACCCTCGCTGACCCCTCTGCAGCTATCCACAGCTCCTCAGATACGTCTCCGTTCTCACTGAGAATGTGGCTTTAAATGAAGCCCATTATCCAGTTGCACAACCTCCTAAACTCAAGTCCCACAGGAGCTCTCCTTAAAGGCTGACGGGGGTGTCCATTATGGGTCTTCAGCCAGGAGATGGAAGGGGGAGGAGGGCATCCATTACAGCTCTGGGGGATGTAATGTCCAGATGGCCAGGTGCTACATAGGAACCTGCCCCATTCTGCAACAATCCCAGCTTTTATCCTAAATCCACCTCAGCTCTCCTCCACCCTAGACCTCCTGGTCACACTGGGTTTGTCAAGCAGAAAGAAGAACTACTTTTTTTTTTACCTTACTTTTATGCCAAGCGGTAGCTTCCTCAGAAAATTGGTTTCCCACTCCTAATTCATAACTCAGCAACATAATTTGCAAGTATAAAGATGATAATTCAATCTGTCAGCAAGTCAGCTAGTAACATAAAATTACAATTGGACTTCCTGCGTCATCGGCAACTGTCATTCTGCCTTCCCTTTAAAACCCTACGATGGAAATTACCTGAAACATAGGTATAGGATTGCTTTTCCACATTTATTTTTCCTATTCCATGCCGCTCAAGACCCAGCTATGGAATATTCTACTTTCTCAACACAAAAGTTCTCTCATTGCGCAAACGCATTAGTTCACAAACTCACACGCATTCCACACACATGCATGCAAATCCCGCCCCAATACACACAGGCCCTTTGTGAAGCCACAAAACAGAAACAACAAGCTGCTCAAAAAACACCCGGGGGACTCACAATTTACTGCTCAATCAATCTAACCGCTGTGTGTGTGTGTGTGTGCATGCTCACACAGTGACCTCACACACTTAAGGCACATTGAAATGCTGCAAATATGTTTTATGACAAATGAATGAAACACACGCACACGTACACAGATAACTTCATTGCATTGCCCCAAGGGACAGGCCAACAAGTGCAGATATAGGATTACTAGAATTGACACTTTGGTCTTTCTATTGTAGATGTGAAAGTCCATGGAGGGACCTTTAAGTGGATGCACTCATACAGAGAACCTGTTTTAAGGCCACTAATTAAATCTAAACATGCGCTGACACTGATTTGAGAAGCCATTATGGTCTACTGATGGCCATAGAAGCCTCATGTGTTTTACAAAAGGGGGTTTGCAAGGCGGACTTATCGATTCAAATTTAGCAGTAAAAACAAACAAAACAAAACAAAGCATCTGTTAAGAATGAATTCTTCAATAAATTAGAAAAACGCCAAAACGTAATGTATTCTGTTCTAAAGAAAGATGAAACGCAAACTTTAGATTAAAAAAATGTGTTTTTTTAACATAAAAATACCATTTAAAAAAAAAAAGCTAAAGAAACAAACTTAAAAATGCTCTTAAATGGATCACAGCCACATGTCAGAATGTAAGCCATCTGTCAAGTTTTGTTTCCATTTGCAGAGAGCAGTTAAGAGTAAAACCACTAAGGGTGTTCATTAGGCTACGATTGAGTAATGTTTCCACAGAAAGCAACACTTTTAGCAACCGTCACTTACCTGGGGGTGTGGGGTGGAGAGCAGGTGACATGGAGCTCAAAGCAGCACGGCAGCTTTTAGTTTCACATTGAGACAAATGCAGACCTGCATGAGCAGAGCAGTGGTACCGTAGACTAAATTCTGAATAAATCTGTAATACGTCATAAGTTGTTTTTTTTTTTTAATGAAAATTATGTCTATATGCAACCCTTGGATGTAAAACAGATCTTTGATCTCACTGAGAATTACCTGGTTTAATAAAGGCTAATAATAAATAAACTAGGAATTCTTCCAGTGAGCATCCAGCTTGTTCAGGACATAAGTCACAATGGAACAACAATGATCAATGATGTTTCAATTTGAGCTTCTTGCTTTAGTTTAATTGAGGAAGGAGGAGGAGAGCAAAAACAAAAACAAAAAAAAAAAAACAACAGAGGGGTTAAAGGCAGAATATAGATGGAAATCTGCAAAAAGAAAGCTCTCCAGTGATTTTCGTAGAAGAGAAAACTGTTAGCGCAGTGTAAACTCATAATTATTCTACTACACACTCTTCTCACTCTTCTCCAGGATGCTTGCCACAAGGCATCAATGTCTGGGTGAAGAAAGGTTCACATAAGCTAATTTTCCCTGACTGACAGCGAAGTGCAAGCATAAAAAAGATGTGGCCCATGGAATGTAGACGTCATGCATACATCCAACTGGTCCGCCTACGTATCAAAAACAACTATGCTGACTGATGTCATGCTACTTTTTGACATTTTTTCACTATATGTTCTACATTTTCATCAATTTTAACAAAACATTTGACAGTAAAAAGTGCCATCATCTAAATTCAAACTAAAACTGTTCCACAGATAAGGTTTGTAGATTTACAATTAGCAGTGGCAAGCTATGATAGCTTTGAGGCTGAGTGCAAAGCATGTCATGGCAAAACCTGTTTCTTTTTGTCTGTTTGATTCTCTTTTTTTGCTTTGGCATCATGAAACATGCCAAAACAAAATTCTTTTTGCCATCTTACTCATAAGCAAGCTGTGTTAGCATGAATTTATGAGGAAGTTAACTCTTCTTGTTAACTTGCTCATCTTACAGTTAGGTCACTAGCCTCAAGCTAAAAATGGCTAGCTTATAAGCCAAGCCAAGACTATGTATCTACCTATCTATCTTCTAAAAACAGAAGAATAGGATGTTAAAACTAAAATATTTTGCAGCAAACTATAAACTATAAATGGTAAAAATCCTTGTGTGTCAGATTTGTGTCTTAAGCCAAGACTTTCTAATATCGTTTAGAAATCTAATTTGGACTGTTTTTATTGTTAAGATTCTCATAATTACAGGCTTTCTTAGCTATTTCTAATAAATATGACAATGGACTCATTGGTTACATAGTCTCTGCTGAATGATAGTGTCAAAGCAGTCAGCTTTAACACCTGATTAATTGCAGACTGTGAAAAATACAGATGATAACAAACAACCTTCCACTGCGCCAAGTCAAAGCCACAAAATGTTTTTTTTAAAAAAGGTCTCCCTTTTTCTGAGCTCTATTTGTCCAACTTCTCTTGGTATGTGGGAGTTTTTCTGTTTCTTTCTCATGAGCCAACAATTACAGGAACGTTTTCATCTCCTTGGAATTTAAGGAGAAAAAAAAAGGAAAAACTCAGATAGGAGAAAAGTGCATAAGGGAGAAACATGCTTTTAGAAAAAAACCCGACCTTTGGGAAGAGCAGCAAACTACTGGATTGATGTAGATGGATATGATAAAGACAATTATGAGAGATAAAAAAAGATTGAAGCTAAAACTAAAAAAAAGATTGATGGAGGAGGGGGAGGTGTATTCCTTTTTCACAAGACTCACTTGCTGTCCTTCTCTTTCCCCTCTTTTTCTATTTCCCCCTGAGGCTGATCTCTCTCTTGCATGTCCGGACGGGCTCAGCTCAGTCCCAGGTAAAACTGGTCAGCCGAGTCCTCCCCTTCATCTTACCCCACCTCCATCTCCCCTTTTGCTCACCTGCCCTGAGGCACCCCCCTCCTCCCTCCCTCCTCCATCTGGCACTGTGAGCAAGAACAGGAGAAAACACCGGAGTCTTGCAGCAGATGAAACATTACATAAAACAATGACTGCACTGTTGAGCCAACGTTCTATATGAAAAAACTTTTCTGAGGATTTACAACGACTGCTGTTCCAAAGTGAACCCATCTACACATTAGACAATCCAAACTTTTGTTTGTCCCGCTGCACTCGACAGGCTGGCTCTCAAGGTTAAGCTGCAGATGTGTTAATGTGCAGAGACTCTGTGATCGTTTTTTTTTTTTCTTTTCTTTTATTTTTTCTTAAGACATTTGAAGAAACAGCTGAGTGAATAGCGGTGGAAGAGAAGAAAAGAAATGGGATGAAAGAGGAGGAAAAAGCTCATTTCTGTTGACATGGACATGCTGCTTAAAGGGGACATCCAGCCAGGGCAGCAGAGAGTGACAGAGCCACAATGGAAACACAAAGGAGACTCCCCCACCCCCACCCCCCACCCAACGCCAGTCATCTCCTCTCACTGGCTGGCTGTTTTATCCCGCTGTCGCCCCTGCCAGACAACAGCGCAGGCCAGGCTTGTTCAGCAGAGCCACAATAATACAACACTAATAAACGCCAGCTGGGGGAGAAACAACAAATAGCTTACACTTTCACATTTTACACTGAGCTAGTCAGGGCTAATTCTTCCTCCAATATTTAGGGGGAAAACCCCAAACGCCCCCTTCCTATTTCTCTTCAACTACTTCATCCCATCCCCAACCTGTTTATCCACTGTAAACAATGCGGGCCCTGCCGTTGGAGCAAAGCACCTGCTGCTTCCTGGTTCACAGCGGCTGATCAGGCCGCGTTCAGATAAACAAACTCCGTCTCGTTCGGTTCGAGTGTTGACAGCGACACATTCCCACTTTTCATCTCCTCCTCTTACGCAACTCCAAACTGCACTGGTGCTCTGCCGTGCTTCTTTGACAGATTGGTCTCCCTTGTTGCTGTTAAGCGCATTTCTGTCTCGCTTTACTTTGCTTTTTCTGCAGCTTAAAATTTGCTTGTGCGGGCACATTTTAGTGCTTTCTCTTTCTCAGAAATGAGAGGATTTTTTTTTTTTGGTAGTTATTGTTCTTGTAAGCCATTGCAATATAAACCTTGCTAACGGCAAGGTAACTAAGACACATTATCAAATGAATTGGAGCTGAAGGACCTTGGGGAACTTACAAATCAAATTTACTAATGACTTGAAAGAATGTTTTAGTAGGCCTAAAAGACGATTCTGGTTTTCTGTCCTGAATTTAATCTCATCGAGATACATTCAAGGCAGCGCATCGTCAAAAGAAGTTATGGGGTTTTCTTTGTCTGCCGGCTTTGTGAGACTGTCGTTAGAGGTCAAGGTCTATTAGCAGCATTCTTATCTCTCCCTCACCGTTTAGACTGCACTTACGTAAATTGGAAGCTACAGTTAACAGGCCCACTCCTCCACTGGCTAAATTAAACCTTCCTCCAGTTTGTCTACTCTCTGTATAACATGACGCTTCAGAAAATGGACCTCAAAGCTTATTTCTGCAGCAGTTTTGTTTTCTACTACAATCATTGTTCTTGTTGATTATCTTCTGACATGCATCTGAGGTTGAGATCGGGAAAATGATGGTCCTGTCTTGGTTGGCAGAAACTGTTGGACAGAGGAGAAAATATGTAGTGCACTTGCAAAGGAGACTGTTTTTTTGTTTGTTTTTGTTTTTTTTTGTTTTTTTTTGTTTTTTTTTGTTTTTGGGGGGGGGGGATATAATTGTGTATCTTACTCATGCAACCCTCCCTTTGTGTTTCAGGTCATCTAAGTCTGACAAAACATAACATTTGAAATGGTTCCATAGCAACTAATTTTTGACCACTTTAAAGTTCTAATAAACTGTGTTTCCTTTTAAAACTTCATTCAATTTTAAATGTGAACAAAACATTTTGATATAGCAAAATGGCTAGTGGCACAGTTTAGAAAGTAGCTCATCCTGCCCCTGGGATCCCAGCGCAAACATCATATAACATCCAACATCTATACCTGCTTCTTCGTATTCAGGGTTCTGAGGCTCTACTGGAGCATATCAAGGTGCTTCTACTGGTGGGGTTAAACCCCAGATAAGTCACCATGTAGAGATGCACAACCACACACAGGCATTCCTATAGCAACTTAGAATCACAAATGAGCCTTTTCAGACTGTAGAAGGAAACCAAAGAGAACCCACACCGGCACAGGGAGAGCATGCAAACTCCACACAGAAAGGCCCTTGCTGGGATTTAAACCAGGAACCTCCTATCTGTTAGCAGCAACCACCTGCTGCTGCATCCCATAACATAGAACTTAGGTAGTAAAAGAGTGGAGGTCCTAGACTGGCCTGCCTGGCCTGTCTCCTATTGAAAATGTGTGCTGCATTATGAAGTGCAAAATATTATTTAAATACGTTCCAAAGAAGCTGGGATGGGGCATGTTTACCACTGTGTTACATCACCTTTCCTTTAAACAACACTCAATATGTGTTTGGGAGCTGAGGACGCCAATTTTGTGCGTAGAATCCTTTCCCATTCCTGCTTGATGTACAACTTCAGCTGCTCAACAGTCCAGGGTCTCCATTGTCATATTTTGTGCTTTATAATGCAAATGGGATTTTTTTGCAAGGGCAGCCTAGTTACTGTAATGCTTTGTCTTTCTTTCTCTTAAATATTACTCACAGGGAATTTAAAGGATTGCTAGATGTTTAGATTTGCAAATATTCATTGTATCATCACATGATGTTGAAATTGTAAACGCATACTATTAGGTTTCATCCACAAAAAATTGTATTTAAAAGGAGACAAACTTTTCAGAAACCTTTTTCTCTCACTTTTTATTTTGTGTTTGCCTCTTTTGAAACATATATTTTCCTCACTGCAGAAATTGCTTTCAAAAGCTCTATTTAAGCGCTCTGACATGACTCACAAAGTGTGCTTAATCAAACGTATGATTTATTTGACAGTCTGAAATATTTGAGGCCAAATACAAGTAGTTTGTTCAATATTATTCAATAAATTATTTCAAGAAGCGTGTATAATGTTGGCGTATTGGCTATATGTCTGCAGTTAAAAGCCTCATCTATGTCTGAACTTCTATTTGAAACACAAACCACCACACATTCAGTCACATACACTAAAGCACACCACACAATCCCTACATAAATCACCACACTGCATACAGCACAACCATCATGTTCTTGTGTCTTTATCTTTCCTGTCCTTTCATGCTTCACTATGTGCGATTTTAGTTTTCTCTGATAAAATTAGGAGTTCAGGTGTTGATAAAGTATTTTGGATCAGACCGTCAAAGAAAGCTGATGAAGGAGACATTCACTCTCAAGCACTGATCAAAACTCGACGGGGTAAGCTACTGTGTAGCCTGACGTGCACCTCTCTCCAAATGTAACGACGTGTTGCGTCAGTGCAGACCACGAGAAAGTGGTCGTCGTTTTCAAGTTGGGTGGAATGATAGTTCGCTGCAAAGTTTATAAAAGTGAATGATGCTCAATCTTTATCAGTGCTAACTCACATAAAATACATTTTATTTGCTGTGTTGCTATGTCTGAACTACACATAGAAAGTAAGCAAAAGGACACTGGCACTTCGAGCTACAGCGCTGCAAATAAGAAATAAGGCTGCTGTCTAGCGGTTGGTGGTGTAATTACAGAGTTTACAATAATGTAAAACTATAAACGTCAGAGATGGACATACATACATATTAGGGGTGGAGCCGAACATGAATATGGTATTCGGAAAGGCACAAATAACGTGTTTTTTATGAATACTTATTTTGAACAAATACTTTAAAAAATATTTGTATTCAGGAACAAGAAAAATTTTATATCAAAAGCTGCGTTTCCTCATGAGACCACAGTGCATGTCTGGATGAGTGAGTGACACTCGGGGGGAGTGAAAGAGGTGACTGACACAGGCTGCTCCACACAGCAACAGAGAAGGCTCAGCTGAGTGAAAACAACACTTAACTGCATCACTGTTTTTGTTGAATACATTTTTGTACCTTAACTGGATTCCGGAGGCAGTTTATAACTTT
>JBAMYA010000016.1:10814322-10834733 GCA_037176975.1 Arrhamphus sclerolepis
ATTTATGGAAAAACATCAACCAATATTGCATATCCATAATTATTATAATGGATATAAATAAAGAATACTTACACTATGTAGCGTAAATTAGAAGCGTAACGCAAAAAACTGTATTTTTACGCCTATTTAGAATTTTACTTGGATACAAATACAAATACTACCCATTCAGAATATGCATATGTGCTACTGGCATCGTGCAACCACTGCTAAACATTAAACTTTAACAGCTCCATGGGTGTGTGATCACAGACCGCCCGTGACCTCTTGCCTGAACTGCTGCTTGTCTGTACGTGCTGCAGTGGTCAACTCAGGCCAACATTACGTCAGGAAAGAGATTTTGCTGTGAAAACACCAGCCGTCTCCGCTGGCTGCCTCCAGTACAAACACTCCCAGGACTCCCAGAGGGAGGCTGGGTGGCTGTTGGAGTAGAATGGGGCCGAGGTGGGGGTGGGGGGTGGGGGGGTTGCAGGTTCTGTCAGGGAGAGTTGAACAAAGAATTATGGTTGATGACACAATTGTGACTGAATGCAAACTGCAATTGGGTCAGAGTAGATCAGTGAAAACTGTGCATCTGTACATCTCAAATAAACACATGCTTTATTTTTGCTACTTTAGCCTCTTAGTTTTACATGAGCTAATGAACATACTTTTGCTGGAAGCACTGACTGGAACACAAATATCATCGTCAAAAATTAACTACATTTTTCTCTTCAGAAACTTCTGACCACATTTTTATTGCACGTTATGGCTGAGTGCCTCAGAACTACCATGTATTTGCCAGATTAGCATTTCCAAATGGTATGCATTTTAAAAGCTTTAAACTGAATCTCTTTGCTTTATCTGTGTGAACATATGTAAACCTGCAACAGTGTAAATAGTAGACAGAGCTTAAATTCTGGAATTGTCATGTTTTCTGTTATCTCATTCTTCCTCATTCATGTTTACTGTCAACTTTCAACCGAGTCAGATTTTTCCACCAAAGAGTATGAAACACCTTTCTTAAGAAGAGGCATCAGAACATCCCTAAGAAAACAAAGACATGTATAAACTTCAACTTTCTGCTGTTGGATCATCTTAACTCTGACGGATCACCCTTATTACTCACAAACAAAACAAATTTCTACTACTTTCTGTTTACACAGTGCGATTCACCTGAGCTTAGATACACTGGGGCCTCATGCAAGAACATTTTCGTATTCTTATTCTAAATTTCTCTCACTTTTTTCACATGAAGGTCTCATACGAACGCGCCAGATTCAACAAACGCTCTTAACTTCGGAAAAGTGTGTAAACGACATAATGAACACCACTTGTGCGTATTTAAGTGCATGTGCATGAGGATGGTAAATTTGCATACTCCAAGCCCAAAATAATACCGTATAAAGTTACGTTTCCTATCTCCTGTGCTAGGAAGTGTTCATCCATGAGAATGGCATCAAGGTTCAAAAAGAAAAACTTTACGGGCTCTGAGATTGAAGTTCTGCTTTCAGAGACCCGAAAAGGAAAATCTGTCATTTTTAGCAGTGTCAGCAGTAGAATTACAGGACCTGCTAAAGCGAAGGAATGGCAAAAAATTAGAGTGTGGTTCGTACTGTCAGAGAAACAAAGAAACAAACACCTTTCTCAGTCAAGTTCTTGATTATTTTAAATTAATTACAGCATGATAGCCTACCCTAAAGCCGTGAGGTCAGTTGTTGCCTCATGATGGCACTTTGATGGGGCGGTCCACGGGGGTGTTCTTCTAATCTGGTTCAGGTCATGGGAGACCTTCGTTCATGGCAATATTGTGTAAAATGCAGCATGCCAGAGTAATCTGGCATGCCCCTCTGGGCCACAGAGCAGTTTGTCCCCGGCTGTATCGAGACACATCCACCTGGCCTTCAGCACACCAATAGTGCGCTCCACAACGGCTTGGGTGCGCATATGACGCTTGTGGTACGAGCAGTCCTGTCTTGTTACAGGGCTAACTAAGGGTGCCAATAGCCACGGGGCAAAAGCATAGCCTCCATCACCTGGAAAAAGTTCGGATTTTTAGGTAAATAATCTAATGAAGTTTGCATGGTGAATATTAACTATCAGACAAGTCACTTATCAAAAAGGCAGCCATTTCCATGCATGCTTTGCATAAGATGCGTGCCAACTGCACTATTTTGCAGCACAAAGGAGTTGTGTTCTCCCCCTGTCCACTGAGCAGCTACATTTAAAAGGTTTTATTTGGAGTCTGATATGATTTGGATGTTGATGGAGCAGTTGAGGAAAGGGTACATGTCAGAAGGTGCGTTGATTCGTGATTATGTTTGGCAGTTCAGCCATGGCATCGAAGTCCCTACAAATTTGTAATTGTTCCACAGCGGTGTATGGGAATTTGATGTACATGGGTGATAAACTGATGAGAGCTTTAAATAGTAGCTGCCTGCTTAATTTGTAAATGCTTGCATTGAGAAATACTAAACAACCCATTCTGAGTTGGTAGCATTGAGCATTTCAGGTTTCTTACTGGATTTTTATCGTCTGTTGCTATAGTTGCTTTAACTTTCAGCCTTCCTTCAGTAACGTGTTATGCAAAAGAAATAAGACTTCTGCTCACTTCTTGACCAAAGCAAATCTTTGATCCTTTTACAAAGTGATAATATGATGATGTCACGGTGTCTTTACACACTGCAATCAGCCCTCTGCCTTTCTGAGAAAACAGGATTTCTCACCAATTTGAAGGGGTATTCAAGGGTTAAATCAATCCTATGTCTATTATCAGATGCCAGGGTAAACTGTAAACTTTAGTTAAGGACCAAAACAATGTGAATCAATGCAGTTTTGGGTTAGCATAGAATATGTGTTTATGCAGAAAAATTACAATTAATGTTAGCATTGGGACAATCAAGCTACAGCAAACTAGATTGATATTTTTAAAACTCTGAGAAGTGCACACTTAACTTCTATCACTTGACTATTTTGTCATACATAGCTAATCACTGGAAGCAGAAGTCATAAACTAACCTTTGTTTCTGTTGACAGTAGTTTGTTTGACATTTAATCAACAGTTCTTTTTTTGTTCACTTTCTGTACACTTACAAAGTTAGAATTACTTTGACTTTTGATTTGCTTGACTATGGGACTCTGTCCAAATTATCGTGTAGGCAGAATTGCATTTTTGAGTTTTATTAGAGGCTTAAACTAGTTATTTATGTTGATGGAGGCTGATTGGCCCAAGTGCTAACACTACCTGTTGTTTTGTTGTAAATGCATGCATAGTTCTTGCAGAGAACTGTTTACTGACACATCTTTTTTGGTCTCTAATGAAAGTTAACACTCTGTGCCGTCTAGTAATAGATCTCTAGACTGGAATGTTCCTTTCAGTTTCTGGCAACCACAAATATGTGCAATGTGACCTCTCTAATTGCACACATTTTATATGCATTAAACTAATGCAATGAGTAGTCGTCATTGCACAAACGCATTAAGACTCTTAAAATAACTATGTACAGGCAATATGGCACACTTCAATGCTTTTTTTTTTTTTTCAATGTTTTGGTTTAAACACATTGTATGACTGTATAGTCACTGTAATAACTTTGATAAAGAACATAAAAATGTTCCATACAGGATGTAAAACATAGAAATGTCCCATACTTCCATATAGGGATTGTATGGACCAATGAGTGACACAAAACTCGTATAATCTTCTAACACCAAATGAAGAATGAATGAATATCTCTGAGGAAACAAAATGCAATTCCAACCCTCCCACACAATTCCAAAGACTTCTTGTTGAGGTTGTTCTGGTGGTACATGGTCGTCCAGCACCTCCCATATTAGATTCTGGTTTTTCCATTCATTTGTCCCCCATCTGTAGCACATAATGCATTCTCAAATAATATCATGATATCAATCATGACCAAAGCCCACATTTTTATGGTTTCTGAAGTGAGTTTTCACTTTATTACATGTTTGCAGCCTGATTAAACTTTACAACTTGGATTAAATTGCTTTGTTAATCTGCAGGACAGCCATTTGTTTGTCTGTCTGTTGAGTTTAGGCTTCTGGCAAAATAGCTTGTAAAAGCAGTGATGTTTATCACCCAACCCATGTTTTGGAAGCCCTCGGTGATGATTACAAAAACCTTTTGCAAATATCAGCTTGGCTCTTCAGATGCGCCATGTTGAAATGATCCCATCCCTCGCACAAAAACACTCATCTGTGTTGGTCAGTGCTTCTCCAAATCTGAAGATGTTCACCAAACGGTTCACTTGTTCTCGGTGATGCTTAAACTGTTTTATGAAATCCATCAAACTGGATATCGTCCCAATCAGAACTGAGGCAACCACATGAATTAAGCCTCTATCAGAGATATGAGGTTGATAATCTAAGGGGAGGAGTCAGAAATCTGCATTCATGGGCTTTGTCATTTCCCTCACCACTTCTCCCACTTCCTGAGGTGGAATAGATAACCAGCCCAGGCCCTAGTATGATTGCCAGCGATTGGCTCCCACCAGCGTATTTACCTAAATAAGGCTTGTCTGATTGGCCCACGGGAGACAATGGCATGTGTAAACAGCCCCGGGGATCTGGACAGTTGACCGACACAGCACTCCCTTTGTTAGTCAGGTAGCCACTCTAACTGCTGGCAGTCAACACATGCGTGATCACACACTCACTGGTTGCAGTCAGAGCTGTACTTAAATGAGGTTTTAAAGTCGACTGGGGATGCAGATTTTTTGGTGGCAAACCTGCAGGTAAACATTCAGCTGGGTCAGGATTTTTAAACATGAACCATGTCAACGATTTATTCATTCCAGTTGTTTTCCAACAAGTCATCACCATGAGCATTGCAATCAAAAAAAATAAATGAAAAAAAAGTAATAATAATAATATTACAGCCCCTTAACAATGAATAAGAAACTACTACATTATCAATGCAGGTGACCTGCAGCAGAGTATGAATAAGGATCACAGTTATGTGATAAAAAATTATCCTTTTGGAGACTGATCAGGGTCATCACTTCACTCATCCATGTAGTGGCAGTATATTAAAGACTGAGCTTGTTAGAATTGTAGGACATAAAATACTGCTGTTCTGTGGATGCAAAAGGTTTTCTTAATTTGTGCCATGGGGCACAAGACACAGCTATATCAGGGAGATCTATGTCATTTTAGCGTATTCCTTTGAATATTTCCTTATGAGCAACATCAACATGAACATGAACAACATCTAGAGGCTGGAGGGGTAGTGGAGGATTAAGTTACAGGTCTTTGAATAATGAAATCTGAGCTTGGGACCAGTCCAGGACAATTAGGTTTCAGGTACTGTTATTTTACATTTGTTTCCCATTTGTTTTCTGCAGGTTGGTTAAAACACTGTAACTGAAAGCAGAGACTGAATGTCTTGATTAATGGTTTCACATTAGGTAATTATACAAACTTTCACACTTCATTATCATGTGGACGGCACAGTTAAAAGGAAAAAAAACTATAAAAGAGTACTATGTGCATCTTCACCAAAGGAGTGCTGACAATGCAGAAGAAATTTCTGCTTAGGGAGTAAAACGTGGGTAACATATGATGGTCTACGGAGTGGATGAGAACCATATTTTGTATGGATCATTATGGATCTAACCAAGTTTGACCACTTCTGCATTACCTGCATTACTTATGATGCCCTGGTTTAAGGTGATGAAGTTCCTGAACATGAAAAACCTAAAGAAGTCATTTTGGTTCCTAAACCTAATCAAATAGTATCAGGGCCTAAACGTAACCAGGAAACTGTGTTGACTTAACCCAACAAACCAGTGAGTGAAGCCACAAGGACAGAGGGTGAATGTAAAAAGGCCATAGAGTTTTGCATAAATAAACCAACAACTTGCTTTTCCTTTTTTTCATGTAATCACAGTGGATTTTAGTCGATTAAAACTCTGAAATTAAAACAAATTAACAAGAAAATAAGTCCTAAAAAAGTACGAAGAGATATAAAGCTGCTACATCTGTTCTAAGACATCAGCTTCTTACCCAGTTTATTAAAAGGTGATTAGTGTATGACTTGGCCCTGATTCAAACTGAGTGCTATTCAACACACACTCTTCAAACAGTCCTTCATGCTGCCAAGATCGTGTCATCAAACATAGCTTAGCTAATGCTTGTCCTCTGGCACAGCAGCCAAATGAACAGAACACAAACACCTGTCTGCTGTACTTTTCTGCACATTTGTGATGCAGCTAAGACGTGCCAGTCAGCCATCAACCGGTTGCCGCCCAGCTCAGGTGATTTGGCTGAGTGTTTGTTTTCTGTGAGGAACAGTGCAGGCTTCAATGCTGGTTTGGTAAATCCCAGTGACAGTTTGTGGATGCAGGCCCATGCAAATGTGCTGCTACCACAGATGTAAGACAGGTGATGTTCAGTTATGTTCAGTTTTGCCGAAGGGGCTCGGGAGAAACGGCTGGCCGTTGCACTGGACCATGCAGAGGGACGGGGCTGTAAAACATGATCTTGGAGCCTCAGTGTGAAGGAGAACGAATGAAAGGTGCTGCAGGGGGGAACTGAGAGGCATAGGCTTAGCATGAGAGAGGGGAATTTAACAATACCAGAGAGGAGTATTCCCTGCTCCTGGTTTTTAAGTAAGGTCTCAGAGCATTTCGCAAGAAAAGTGAGGGCTACCCTCATACTTTCCAGATGGAATATTTTACCTGACTTCAGCTCCTTTGAAGCGCTCGCATTATTTTGTTATACCTCCTGTTTGTTAGCCTTGAAAATGCTGCAAATGGCTATGTCTCTTTTATGACACATTTTAAGGGCTAAACTCTGTGACGTCACTCATAGGCTTTACGAAGAATGCTTTTAATGCCTCCTTTCCTTCCTACCAGGCAGCACAATGAGCTGAGAAGCTGGCTGGAACACACCCACCTTCCATCAGTCGCAGCTAGCCATTAACTCGGCTGACTTCTCTTAAGCAATGATGCTAATTAATATTATTTCACATTAATTCTGATCAAACCTATCCAACCCACAGCCACGTGTGGAAGTCTATAATTGCAATAAAGAACTCAAAAAGAAAACAAATTAAATTAATGCAGAAACAAGAACAAAGAAAGGTAAAACCAATGCATATCTTCTGACAACACAAAGTTTTATATTCTTACTAGTTGAAACTAGTGCAATTTATTTTGTTTTATGCATATGAGATCTTGTGATTTATTTATAAGCACTAATGCAAAGTCAGGATATTATTTAGATGGGTCCATGAGAAGAGTTTTGTGTGCTTTAAAACATGTATTCAAACACATTACAGATTGATATGACCCAGACTTTTACAGAGGTAAAAGGAGCAGTGTTTTCTCTCCCTTTTAATGTGGATCTTATAAGATATTGTGCATGCACACTGATACATGCAAAAACTCTTCCCACCTTAACTGACTGTATTATTTTTCAGATGTGTAAACCTAAAGCTAGTTTGAGTTTAACTTCTGTTTAGCTTCTCAAACTGTTTGCGTAAGAAGTATAATTTGGTGCTCTTTAGCTGTTGACACCATTTTTCAAACATGCAACTTTCCCTCAAATTAACATTCTCACGTCTCCCTCTGTTTGACTAGAATCATTCATGACATGCCTCAGCTTTTCTGAAACAAAATTCATCACTGACAATTTTTTTTCCCCTTCCAAGCCATCGTTCATTCCCCGTAACTCTTAAAAAAAAAAAAAACTCTCAAAAATAACCATCAAGCATTCACACCACTTTTCCAAGTGAAATTAATTTCTAAATTTAATGAAGTGCAAAAATAAATGCATTTTTCTAAATGGTGTTGCATCAGTCATTTGCATTAGTATGTTCAGAGCAACAATAGATAGTTGGATTTTGTTTTGTTTTTTTCTCTTCTTCACATGAGCACAATCATGAAAACACCACCAATTTCTTGATGAGTCTCAACATACTGGCAACGTGCGCTAAAGCCTGTTGCAAATGTGTGCATGAGAGAGAATGGGTGGATCTGCTGTGTGTGCGTGTGTGTGTGGGAGAGCAGAGGAGGGTTTATGCGTGTTGTCTGCTAGGCCGTCCAAGAAGCCCCAGGGCACCTCAGTAAAAGAGATAATTATCTTTTATCTGCTATGTTGTGACGGGAGATTATGGTTCAAATTTACGATTGTTAAGGAGACAATACAGCACGAGGCTGCTCTTTTGAAAGTGGCGAGGGGGCCTCGAACATGCAAGAGAACTCCCGCTATGTCACAAAAGCTCATTCTTCGTGTTTGAGGCTTGAGGTTTTTGGAAACAAATGGAAAGGGATAAGAGCTGGAGTATTTTACTTTAAAAAAAAATGGCCATACAAATCCTGTAAAATATATATATATATATAGAGATAGATTTTTGATGATCCTATAAACTATATTATATATCTGTTCACGATTTAAAGAGATCAGAGGTGCTGCAGACTAAAATACATATGCCTGGAGGAGCATAATTAAATGTAAAATTATAGATGATTTTAAAGAAATAAAAGAAAAGTCAAATCTTCATAGCATGTTTCTAAAGTTTTTGCCTTTTTCCTTTATTCATATTTCATATGCTTCCTGTTTGTTATTTCCTATGCAATCATTATTCTGTGGTAAAGTGGGTGCTGTCAGTTTTCTTTGATTTGTTTTGTTTTCTAGGTCTAAATAAATTCATGAAGTGTCTCTAATATGCTATGAAAGAAAGATAAAAGTACATTTCCATTTCAGGCTTTCTTCTTAAGGCTGATTTATGCTTTTACATAGCAGCTACAGCACCTGTGTCCTATTCTTTGCATCGCCCTGTAAATACATCACCAACTGCTGCGTTCCTTTCTGCAGCGCTGTAGCTTGCAGTGCTGCGTTTCCTTTTATTTATTTCCTTGTTTGTTTTACCTCTTATATGTAGCTCTGACATAGCAACGGAGCAAATAAAGCATATTCTACGTGAGCTGGGGCTGTCAAAACAAAGTGACCAATCACATTTCATGCGGTCCACATTGATGTGACATGCAGATCGCTTTGACTTTCAGAACTATAACTCAGCCTTAAGGACCCAGTTTAAGTGGTTGAGTTGAGCATTCAGTTTGACTCCGCCCTTCTCCTCCATGGGGAGCTGTTGGGGAACTGTATGTGAACAGAATACCATTCAAAAGATCATCTAAGATAACTTATTCCTTATCCTAAATAGTGGAAGATCTAAATAATACTAAATAGCTTCAGTGACTTTGCTGTCAGTGTATGTAATAGATGGACAAGGTGGCTGTCCACTGGTTTCTTGAATGTCATTTTGAAAGGTTGAGACCAGAATCTTGAGTCTTTGCTGCCAGAAATAATTCACCTTTCAAACAATAAGTAATATTAACTCCATATAAACATCATTCCTCAAGTCACTGTCATGAAAGGACATATTTGGCACAGTGATCAAATTAGTTAAAAAACTGAGGATTTGACATTGGGGTCGGGGGATTTACTTGCTTGTGCAGCCTCAAAACTGTCAATCAGCCTCCCTGTGAGCCTTTTAACTTAGAGCTGTTTACTTTAAGGGTATAGCAGGATGTCAGAGATAAAAGTCAAACCTAGTTTTCAGAATGCAGTTTCAGTTTCTTTTAAGTGCCATGTTTCAATTGCTTAGCTTTACAAAAAAAACCAAAGAAAAACAACTCACTGAAAATTTAAAGTAGAGGAAAGAAATCATGAATACATATACGTTTTTTAAAACCAGGTGTGTTTCTCACAAAGCATCACTGTCTGATGAGATGGGAAAGACCCAAGGCCTTTTTGGCTGTTAGATATTCACATAATAAACGACAGTGAGAAATGCTGAGTTGACACGTATGCACGGTTTCAACACTTTTGTCTAGGATCTTGACTGGCCTTGGATGTTGCCACCTCACATGAACTCAGCCAGGGGATTCCCAATTCAAATATTTTACCTCACTGTTCTTGGAGAGGTTAATCCATATAATGACTGAATCCAAAGCCTTGGAGCAATGCAGGAATCTTTTATCAGGTTAGAGCGGGTTTTAGGAGGCAAGGGAGTCAGATTTCCAATTTTCTGGACTCTGACCATCTTTATCCCCAGCCTTCTTCACACCATGCTGCCTTTGTTGAAGAGGTCGGTAGTGCAAAGTTGTAAAAATCAATTTCAAAAGATTTCCCTACAGAAAGGGAGAGTGGGGGTGGAGTTAAGTAGCTGGGAGATCCCCGCCCACTGTGTTCACCTGTGAGGGGAGCTGTTCAGACACACATGAAAGGTGAGATTTTAAAGGCCTCGTTATACTTCTCCGATTCCGTCACTTCATAAACGCACAGTTGTATCAACGGAGAAGAACCTTTCACACTTCTCCACTGCTTAGGGAACGTTGTAAAGCAGTTCACCGCCAGGACAATAGGTGGCGTAGCATTTTTATTTTCTTCTTCTTTTTTTAGAAATCAGAGCCAAGCTGGGAAAACTGGATAATTCAACTCTCAAACCCGAGTGGCTCACTGATATATTGGCATATTTTGTCTCCCAAAGCTTGTGTTTTGTCAGTTTTTAACTTGATAGTTAAAAACTACCAAGAGCATATGCCCTTTTTTTGGCACAAAAAAGGACTGCTTTTTCTAATACGGCCCGTTTAAAGTTGTGTTTTCACCCCAGCATGCCTGGTCTCTTGATGAAAAGTTTCTTTAAAAGCATAAAACTGTTGTTGCCACATGTTAGTGTTATGCAGGAATCATTAGTCCACAAACACGCTGCCTGTCTCCCCACATGTGACCACACTGACACAGATTGGTCCCTCTTTCAAACCGATATTACTAATTCAAGGTTGAATTTCTTACACATGAAAAGAGAGCGGATCCCACCAGAAGCAGGAGATGAAACGTTTCACTGAAACCAGATGTAATGTATAGAAAGGTGTGGTGGAGCGATCGACACTTCCTGTGCAAATCAGCTCAACTTCCTGTGGTTGGATGTTGATGATTCTTGACCCTGGAAGGGATTTTTAAGAGCTGCATTTTTTTCCCCTCTCTATGCGTGTTTTCTGAATGCACACTTGCAGTCTCCAAATTATATCTCAGATGAGCATGAAGTCCCTCCACAGTGGTGACCCCAGTCTTGACCTGACCTCTGCCGATGATGACAGCGGCGCTGCCCTGATGAAGATGGACTATTCCTGAGAGTCTATCACGCCCACAAATCTGTCATCATCCTCACCTGAAAGACAAGAGGCAGACGCAGGAAGAGAGGGAGACGGAGGAATGATGACATCAAGAAGAGAGTTCCATCCTCACCTGAGACGGTCGCTGCACCGCCATTCACCCTTGGCAGTCGTCCGCAACCAAACAGCAGAGGGAAAAAGGTCAGCCAGGGGCCGCGGGGTCCCACCACGGGGCAAAGCTCCCCTCAATCCCTTCATATATACACACACACATGCACACGCACACACACATATACACACACTATTCCCATTCTCATCCCACGTGCCCCTTTGACCTCACTATTAAAACACAGGAGCAAATCTCCCGATTGGTCACAGTGGCTCAGAAACAAATGATGCCAAATACCTGACTTCTGCGTGGCCTTTTCTGCAGGGAAGCACGAGAGGGCTGCGGCCGCCTGCATCTGACATTCCACCACATATATCCCAACATGAGAAATGTGGTTTGCAACAATCCACAATTTTTTCGGCAGCTGGGAGATGTGTTTGAGTTGTGGAGAGGTTTTTAGGCCACAGGCGACAGCTCAACAATAAGCACTTGAATAGACGACATTCTGCAGAAGGAATCGAGTGTAAACAGACCTGTAGGTAAAACTTTACGTGCACTTCCTCCCTTCCCAACTGAATTCAGGTTGGTACCTTGTGTAATGAACGTTTTCCTGAGGAGTGAAAATCACAAAGACCTGCACCAGAGTCTGCATTCTCTTCAGGTTGTTTCAGACATTAAAAACATAAAGCGGTTGCTGAAAAGCATGGATGATGCTTGTTTAATCAAGTGCAATATTCACACTGATTTTGCGAACGTGTAATATGAATTTGTCATTGCGTATCAGATACAGGTGTGTGGTCGTTTCCTTTTTGTTTGACAGGAGGGTTCCGTGAAAACTACAGGGTCGAATTTGATGAAACTCAAACTTAAATTTTGACGCTGTTCGCTCTTCGCTGTTCACTTCCCTCGTTGGAGCACGCACTCAGAGCCTTCTGCTTTAATTATCCATACAAACAAATAGTTGCTGCTAGTACTTTATTTTCTGTTGTGCATTCATCACAAACTGCCGCATTGCAGTTACTCGTAAACCCGAATCTCTACCCACATGAGGGTTAGATTAAAACTAGTGAGGTCATGAGCTGACCTGCATGCAATCAGGGGAAGCTGATGCGTGTCTGACCACGGCAGTTCTCTGCAGACTTGTTTGTACATTAATGTGTGGAAGATGCTGGCTGAGAATTCCTGGAAAAGGTTACAGATGTTTTAATGTTTGAGTGCTTCTCTTTGGAGTCAGCAGTCGATGAGGTCGCGGTAGCTGGATGTCAGAACTTCTTAAGTCGGGAAAGGACTTCAGGAGAATAGATTTAAATAAGAAATGCATCACGCTCTTATGGGAAAATTGCTCAAATCAGTTTGTTTCAGGGCTGCACGAGCAGGGTTGTATCTTAGAACTATAATAGTTGCTAATTCTGAATTCATTTTCCTTCCTCTCTATCATAGATTTTCATTGTGCAGCTTTTGTTTTGTTTTTTTCAGTTTAAAAAACCATGATGCACTGACCATGTGGAATCTCATTCCAATCAGCGAAATGACATCAGTGAATGTAAACTTGGAGAAAGCTGCATCCACGCTGTGGTTCAGTCAAAACCAAAATATAGTTCCTCTTCTTTTTTTACACCCTCCACCCCCAGCTCGAAGTAGTGAATCATTTCTCGGTAGTAGAGCCGACATGTAGCATTTAAAGGTGGATTTGATTTAGAAGTGCTGCATCTGAAGACTTTTTGATGGCTTAATGAATGACCTGAACCAAAAGTAACAGATTTTTAAGCTCCAGCGTGCAAAACTCTGATGGTTTTATAGATATTTTTAGCATTAGTTGGCTTAAACATGAAAATTAGGACAAATATGTTTGCATTCGTGTCAGAGAAATGCCTGCCAAGTGCTTTTAAACATCCTTCTTGATGTTTTTAGCATGCCGTCCGTAGCTTATTTATGTATAAATAGCACCAGACCGAGTGACCCTGCCTCTTGATTTTGCTCCTCCATTGCTACTGTTTATTTTTCGCCTTCCTGTTTGCGCTCAGCTGACCATAAGAAGCTGTTCCTGTGAATGCTGGGTAAAAGGTGCAAAGATGGGTAGGTGTGTACAGGGGAAACACGGCATAGCAGAGGAGAGAAAAGACAGCGTTGGACCACAGCACTAACATGTCAACAGAGATTAAACTAGTTTATTATTTTCAAAGAAGAAAAAAAATTACGAAACAAAAAAAGCAGTCATATTTTACACTAGTGATTATTATTAAATTTTTACAACTATTCAGTCTGCATAACATAAAGAAATAATTCAACATCTTTGTTTCTTTCGTATTTTTGGTACTCTGATTTATACATACAAATAACAAATACAGGAACTTTTTTCACAATGCATATAATCTGTGGGCAGGAAGAGTCTTTAAGGTGATCAAGTGTGTGTGTGCATGTGTGTGTGTGTGTGTGTTAGCAAGAGAGTGTGTATGTGCGCGCTTGAACACAAACCAATTGCCCGAGACCTATAGCACATCCAAAAAAATAAAATAAAAAATAAAATAAAAGAATTAGAGAAACACCAGCGGCCAGAGCCGCTGACTCTCTGCAAACTTAATGCAACACAATTCATGCAGGCAAAACGCAAGGCCTGCCCTTTCTCAAAAGTCTTTCCATCTTGTCTTCTCACGTCTCACTCCATTCTTTTCTCTCCTCCGGGAGATGGAGGCGTCTCCTCCTCCTCGCTCCGAAGGTGGAGTGTCTCTCCACCTGCTGCGACTCGTACCCTTCTTTTCATTAGCTGCCCTGGGGCATGTTTGCTTTTTTTTCTTACTCAATTAAAAAGTCTTCATTTAATGTACTGTATTTCATACAATTTGTACAAATATATTCAGTCTCCCCTCATCTTCAGCTGAAGAAGGAGAAGAAGAAGAAGAAGAAGGGTAGCGGGACAGTGGGGTTCCTGTTACACAGGTGCAAGGTAAGGAGAGGCTGGGTTTGTGTTTTGTTTTGTTTTTTGTTTTTTTTTTGTTTTTTTTGTTTTTCTTCTTTTCAGGGAAAGGGTGCCATAAAAGTTCTTGTAATGTCTGTTTTTGGTGGTATCGTGAGTGAAAAATGGCTTTTTGTACACAAATGGAGCTCCGTTTCGTGTGAATCGGCCGGGAGAACAGCCTCGCCGTGGTGGCGATCGAGGAGAAATGTTCTCTCTCCCAGGATGCACCACGGTCAAGTCTGCAAAGCATTCACATCGCAGAGGTACACTCTGTAAAAATAAGGAAGGACTGAGGAAAAGAGGAGCCAGTCACTCTCACGGCGTGGATCGGCGGTTAGACGGCGGGGGGAGCTCAGGTCGAACCGAGGAGCAGTCTTGTTTGTCTTTGAGGATATGGAAGCAGGTCAGCGAAGGTACCGAAGGGTGTTTTGGTGGTGGTGGTGGCCGCGGGTGCCGGGGGTGCCCAGGAGCCGGTGCGTGGAGCCTTAACCCATGGCCGTGACCATACTGGAGGGGTGGTGGGGGGCGAAGGGAAGGCTTGAAGATGGATGCATGGGTGTGGGGGTGGTCAGCATGTGGCTGGAGTGCGAAAAGGGAGGGAAGGATGACATGTGGCGGGACAGGGCGGCCGGGCTGAACGAGCTGCTCTTGTCCATCAGGCTCTTGGAGAAGTCATCCATGTTGTCTTGGGACTTTTTGCTCTTCTTGGACTTGCTGGACATCTTCCTGTTCCGGGTCTGGATGCCTTCCTTCTTCATGGTCAGAGGTCGGTTGATCTGCTCTCGAAAAGAGATGGAAAAAATGGCAAATTAGTATTTTGTTTTTGGGATCATTTTTGTCTACAAAAGGTTGGATCTCAACAATAATCACTTCTATTTCTGTGGCTCCATTTTCATTAAAGGACAGAATTAAAACAATAAGCCTTCAGGAGCACTGCCAAGTTTCTTTTTTTTTCTTTTTTTAAATGAAGCTTTTAAGTTTTCTTCGAGGCAGGGCTGGACAGACATACAGCTATGTAATTGAATCCCATTAAGAGTCAACTCTGACAGTCCCATTCCAAGACAGAAGATTGTTTATACGTTCTCCTTGTGTGTATGCATGTTTGTGTGTGTGGATTTGAATTTTGATTCCTTTAAGCTGGACTGTATCTGAGACCATGCCAGAAAGAAAGAGAGAAAAAGGAAAGATGAAATGGGGGGGGGTGGTGGAGGAAAGATGCGTGCAGAGCAGAGCCGGAGAACAGCCTGGCAGCTGACGTGCAGCCAGTCGACCGCAGAGACGCATGGCTGTGACGACCGCCGGCGTCGGCCAAGTTCTTCTCTCCGCCCTGCTCCACAACCGCGTGGCCATCTTTGGGCCAAAATGGCAATAGTTGCCATATTCCAGCATGGGTTTATCCGGGAATGAGAGCTGAATGATGGAATTCCGACTGTGGGCCGGATTATGAGGGGAGGGTGTATGAGGCCGACTGGCTTCCTGATCTTTCTCAGCGGTTCTTCTCAGGGAAATGGGAACAGGGATTTCTTCCTACAGCCATCTCTCTCTCTCTCTCTCTCTCTCTCTCTCTCTCTCTAGCTGTCTCAAGACATCGGCGGTTTTTGCTGACTCTTTAGCAGGCTGGCCTTGATGATTACTGGAGGACAGAGATCTCTTCACCTCCCTCGCCCTCACTGATGTGGTTTCATTCTAGAAGCTGCGACTCCACACCGGGTGACTTTCTCTGCCTCTCAGGCACGCTATGCCCACCTAAAGCCAGTCAGGCCTGTGCACTTTGATGCTGAGACGTCTTGAAGAGGAAGCCTCGGGGAGGGGGCTCCTGGCCTTCGCTCGGCCCCCACCCCACCCCAGAACATCAAACAAAAGCAATGCAAACCAAAAATGTTTGAATCAATGGCCACCACAAAATGTTCAAGCTGTCACAGCAGCAGGTGCTAACCACCTGAAACCTCAGCCCACAGACGTGTGAAAGCCCAGTTCGCTCAAAAATGTGCAAACGGCAAGATAAACCCCTGATTACTCAAAAGAGGTTGCCCTTTGTTTTGCGTGTTAACACAAGTGTGTGTTTTGTAGCAACTTCTCTATGTTTACAAGCTCCTTATCGGACACAAGGCTTATGGGACAACAAAGTGTTCCCATCAGGTGTTTTGGGACAGCAGCAGCACATACAGGCCAGTAGGATCTAAGCTCAACTCTCTTCTTTTTTTTAAAAAAAAAAAAAAAGAAGAGAAGAGAAGAGAAGAGAAAAATATGACTGACTTCATTTCAGAGTACACATGCCCCACCACTCATCTGCATTTACCAAAAATAAACTAATTTGACAATTACACCAAGGTCAGGGAGGGTTCAGATGCTAATGTGTAACTGGGAAACGTTACTCTTTTTCTCCGTTTAACCTTGCGCTGAATCTGCTTCTGCAGCCGTTAACTATCTGCCAAAAGTAACATGGGGAAATGATTTCACAGAGAGCATTTTGCGTGACAAGCAGGGCCTCCTCTCCTCACACACACACACGCAGGGATACAAACAAGCTATACATGCTGTCTGTGAAAGGAGATAAATAACCTGCATAAGTCTCCTGAGAGCAGGTATCCTGCTTATTGTTATTATTATTTTTATTACTAGTTTTGTCTGTGATGACTGTTTGATTAAAGGTGACAACTTTGTGCAGTGGACAGCTGAGAGCAGGAGATTTTTAAGAGTCCCTGCAGTCTGTTAGAAGGCAAAAGCCGACCCAAAAGGGTGGGACTTCCAGGCACTGACAGGCAAGGAAAGGAAATAAAAAAAACATTAATCTAATTTTAATTAAGAGCTCTTATTTCATATTCAAAAATCAAGGCGGCTAGGGTTCATTTCCTCTGCTCTTTTAGGTTTTGAATTCTCTCTCACTCCCAATAAATCCCATTAAATCTGCGGCACTTGTTGTTTCCATGCTGAGGAAATTCCATGCAGACAAAAAAAAAAAAAACAACAAAAGAAAAAAAAAATCAGAGGAAGAGGAGTCCAGCAGGGAGGTGATGAGGGAGGAATATAGAAGGTTAATGGAGCTGCAGATTTGACAAGCCTGGGAGGGTTCATTTACTTACATTGTGCAGTTTGTAGTAGAGGCCACAGGCGTTGCACACCGGGTCCCCGTTGGCGTTTCTCCGCCACAGCGTCGTCGTTGTCGTTTGACAGTTTGCACATGACGTCCCTGCCCGTCTGGCCGCGGACTGCAGGACAAAAGACAAAAGGCCAAAGAAAGAGTCAGGTGACCGCCTTAATTAGCCAATGAGCATGAAGATTGATCATGACAGTGTTTATAGCATCATTTTTGTCAGAGCAGAAGGGGGGGCCGTTTTACAAGTAAAATATATGGGATTTCTAATTTGTAAAAAAAATAAAACAAATGTGTGTGAATTTTTCCTGCTTAGACCCCTACTTTATATTTCTATAAATACACTAAAGACATTGCAGGTGTTTGCATTAACCTGCCTTGTCCCACTGTTTTTTAAAGAAGCTGAAACGGTTAAAAAGAAGAAAAAAAAAAAGTAGAAATGCCAAACTGAGCTCATTTCGCTCGAGGCTAAAAATAGCGTGATGGAGCTCAAACCTCCGATAGAATAAATGTTTACAGAAGACATAAAAGCGCTATTAAATCTGATTATATTCCCACTTGCAGTTCGAGTTTTCATGCCACAAAGCCTTGTTTTAAATGTCAACCTTGTGACGCCAAATAACTGAAATGTAAAATTAAAAAAATATATAAATAAATAAATAAGAGGGAGGAGGGGAGTACATATAGATTTTTGAATTGATAAAAATATCTTATTGTCGCTTCGTTTGGGTTATATATACGCACTCTGGATGCAAACTGCAAATTATTGCATGCCACTTAAAAGCAAAAAATAAGAAAAAAAAAAAAATATATATATATATATATATATATTTTTTTTTTTTTTTTTTTTTCACAGGAAAATAATGAAAAGAGGAGATATTTGTGGCCCCTGCAGGGCTGCTAACACAGCTGAGCCTTCACTTGATCCTAACAGACTCACTTCATCCAGCTGCCTGGCCGCCTCACGGCTCAGTCTGCTGCAGTGGCATGACATTGATGTTATAATCTCTAAAAAACAATCGATAGCCAGGTGACCAGCAGAGGACACGCCAACGCAAAGGACTACATTATCTCTCGCAGGGATTTCCAATTATGCACATGTGGAGCCTGAATAACCCCTGCTGCTGCTGCTGCTGTGTGCTGTGAATAACAAACCTGAGTGCGTTTATAGCGCATACATTATGACCTTTTCTCTCCATTTTGATTGGGGGAAAAAAACTAATTCTCTAAATCGTTATCTGTCTGTCACTCAATATATTTATAAGAAATTCAGAAAACCTATGGGCAATGCACAACTGATAAGACTTAGTAATGCAGAT
This sequence comes from Arrhamphus sclerolepis, assembly GCA_037176975.1. Taxonomy (NCBI): domain Eukaryota; kingdom Metazoa; phylum Chordata; class Actinopteri; order Beloniformes; family Hemiramphidae; genus Arrhamphus; species Arrhamphus sclerolepis. The sequence goes on from JBAMYA010000016.1 coordinate 10,832,918, forward strand.
GATCAGCCTCATCTGCATCTCCTGTTGATCTTTCGCCTCAATATTTATTTATTTATTAAGAAAGAAAAAAAAAAGATGGCGTGACAGTAGCACCTGGCCATCCTGGTGTATCTGAGCGCACATTTCGACACTAAAACAATCTCAAGTCGTGACTCTGTGCCGGCCTCCGTGTTTTGACTGGGAAGCGGGCAGTGTTGTTAAAAGCGACTTATCTGCGCTGATCAGATATCCGGCAGCCCTTTCCTGAGAGCTTTTTTACATTAGAGGCGACGGGTAAGAAGTCCATCTTTGGTCATCAGTGTCTCGAAAGAGTTTCTTTTCTTTTTCTAAAGCCGAGGGGACCTCCTCTATATTTATAAAAAAAAGTTCATAAGACACACATCTTTTGATGAGCGGGGATTTCCCCTGAAATAACTGCAGAAAGAGCTGCACAAATGAAGCAAAACTGAGAGTGGAAATAATAATAAAAGAAAAAGTCGGGGAATGAATTTCAAAAATTACACCTGAGGCCCTATTGTTTCAGCTAGAATCATCTGTGGATCAATGACAACTTTTTTTTTTTTTTGCAAATAATGATAATAAAAAAAGTAAAAAGAAAAAAGTGCAGTTTTTATTTAGTTATTTATTTGTCTATGGTAGTATCTGAAAAACAGAGACCTGCACTTGTCGAGTCAATTTCCTGCAGCTAATAGGCCTACTTCTTCCTGGAGAGGGGAAAAAAAACAGAGAAAGAGAGAGACGGAAATGTCATCAATAGAGAAACGTGGTGGAGACGTACCAGCCGCCGCTTGGGCTTGATGAGTGGGCGATTCTGCCCGTTCATCTTGTGATAGAGTCCGCAGGCGTTACACAGATAGTGACCCGTACCGTCCCGCCTCCACAGAGGGGTCGACGTGGCCCCGCAGTTCACGCACTCTCTACCTTCTGCAAGAGCCACACGCGCGCGCGCGCACACACACAGACAGAACATGGAGACATGGTCAGTTGGTCCTTAACAACAAATAAATAAATAAAATATTAATATAATAATAATGACAACAGCAATAATAATAATAATAATAATAACAATAGGCCTAATAATAATATTTACGCATGCACTATGCTGTGGAGAGAAAAACTTGTTTGTTTTTTTTGTTTTTTTCTTGAATTAGCCTATAAACATTCACATAAAATCAGCATAAGCATTGATAATAATATAAGACACATGCACATAAACACGCACAATAAACACGTGGTTAGTGTCTGTTAAGGTCCATAAAACCACAGAATCTTCATTTTTTTACTTTCTGCCACTTAAAAATGATTTCATAACTCCTTCAAGTTCACATTCTCTCTCACCAGTCAGTCAGACTGTAATTTTGATCAGAATAATTGAATTATTATTTTTCTATTCGTCAAGGGTGTGTTCTTTGTTTAGAAATGGCTTTCAGCTTTGGCACTTCTCTAGTGACACCGACAGGTGAGGATCGCACTAACACTTGAGTTGAATGACATTGGGGGGGTGGGGGGGTGTTGGGGTCTGAAACTGAAACAAGGCCGCTGCAGTCACTCTCGTGCACACGCATTATTATACCAGGTCACAACCGCCGGTGATTGTTTGAAAGCATTTGAAAGCAGAATTATTTCTGAGCAACACCGAGAGCTTTTTATGCATCCCCACTTCCCCTTTTGTCTGTGCGGGTGTGCTGTGAAGAAAGGAGGAACAAATAAAAAAATAATAGCCTAAATTATATACATACATAAGCCTATACATACATATATATATATATATATATATATGTATATGTATATATATATATATATATATATGTGTGTG
>JBAMYA010000016.1:10856777-10888345 GCA_037176975.1 Arrhamphus sclerolepis
CCCCTGTGGAGGCTCGAACCAGGAACCTTCTTGCTGTGAGGCAACAGTGCTGACCACTAAGCCACCGTGCTGCCCCTACTCATATCTACATTATCACTTATATTAAATTACATGTTTGAGTCTTAAAATAACAATTTATTTTAACATAACTCCATTGTACCCATCGCTAACATTAACTGACATTTTCTGCAAACACATTGTCTACGTCAAAACTGCTTATGAATGTTTTAACTCCTTTCAGTGAAACAGAACCTCCGTTGCAAAGCAGAGGTTGACACTCACAGGCCATTTGTGCCACAACATCCGAAGCTTTCTCAATGTGAACTTGACCATGTGCGCATATTTAATCTAAAGAACAGAAATCTGCAAATCATTCATAAACTAGAAGTTTTATCAAGCATTTATGGGTAAAATTGATTGGTTGTTTAAGTACTTCAGTTTGTTTCAAAACAAAAGTAATGTCTAGGCACATTGCAAAGATAAGAGTTGTTGACATGTAGCCCAAGTAAATAAAGTGCAATTGAAGTATAATTGTATTCAAAGTGTATTACAATTGAATTAGATTAAATCTAATTGCATTCATATATTCAAGCTAATTCATAAAAAAACAACAGATCAAGATGCAGTGAATCTCCACTTTAATTTAATCCTTCTTTTACTGACCAATTTTAACTGACTGTCAATTAGATAACATATTAGATACCATATATATATATATATATATATATATATATATATATATGTATATACACACACACATACACACACACACACACACACATAATGAGCCAAAGTCTTGACTGTCTACTCGCTGTCTTAAGCATCACAACACAAATGTCTCAGTTTACACAAACACTTATACAACTCTCAGCTCAACCATTTGACATCTTTTTGACCCATGCAAGCAGATAAGTCTTTCCTCAGAGAGGAGGTGTGGCTGGGGTGAGGGGTGGTGGTGGTGAGGGCGTGAGCGGTTGTCTGGCTGTTGAGGTGTCAATCCTGTGACCTCCCGTGGCTGTAGGTTAGTCTGTGAGGTTAATACCAGCACTTTCTGTGGTGCTCCAAGTTAATATGGCATCAATGGAGGGTTGTTTTAAGATGTTAAGACAGGAAGTCTACCCATTCACCTCACTGTAACTGAGGCGGCAGTCTCCCCTCATCCACTTCCTTTTCCGGATTAATCTGCAGTCATATTGGTCAATTGTAGGTTGTCAACGGCAGGAAAGTCAGTATATTAGATGCTGAACCATTGATGTGCGTTACCAGGACGTATGAAACAACTTTCCACAATCGTGTGGAGGGATTTAATAATTCCTGCAGCATGAAACATCATGCAAATGTTTCAGATTCAACATATTTCAAGTAAAAATACATGCATGCTCTTTAAATGCCAATAACCATTTAAAAGAATTTTCAGAAGATGGTTTTTTAAGACGGAACAGATATTTGACCAAAAATCGTCACCTGTACATGTTGTACGATAATTGTCTAGAATTTTGGTCAGCTGGTGAAACCCAACATCTAGACTGTGGATGCTAAAGATATACATCACCTCTTTGCATTAATCTAAACTTTGCCAAACACCAGCATAAGCCTTAAAACACATGACATCACTGGTTCACATCATTTCTTCCACATTTGATGCAGCAGGTGTTTCCGTTGTGTACGTGCAACAAGTGTGCGACAATAAAGCAAAACAGAAAGAGTGGTAATGGGAATCAAAGAGCATAAGAAAGAAGGTGTAGACTGGAGCAATAATAGTGTTTTATCACTTGGTGGTTTGCAGAGAAAGATGAAATAGGCTTTTAGAAGATGAGGAAACTGAGGGAATCAAACACTTCCTGGCTTTAAAGTGGAAACAGGGGAGACTTCCTCCCTCATATGCAGGTAGAGGAGGCACCATGAGGGAGGAACAAAGACACAGAGTCTAAACATGGGGCTTTACACCATCACCACCTCTGTCTTGGAGGCCACAGAGAGAGTTTGTGTGTCCGAATGTGTGAGTGAGATGTGTGTGTTAGCTCGCTGGCCTCTCTTGGGGTGGTAACACACACCATGGTGGCGGGGGAGGAGGGGACCGGCTCAGCGGCGATTTCTGTGGAGCTCATTCTACAACCGGTCACAGGGTTAAGTGCCATAGTCATACACCCACACGCAGACACACACATATATGAACACTGGAGCCATTGAGTCGGATGTACAGAGTAGACGCCTCTGGGGGGGGGTCCTCTCTCTCACATGGACACACACACGCCTGCGTGGACTCATACGCTCATTCAAGGCAAGGGGAAACTGAAAGAAGAGAGTGACCACACAGGCTGTAGGAGATTTATAAATAATGTCCTTTAATTTCTTTGTAATTCTGAGCAACTGTGGAAACTATAACAAAGGTTTTCTTTTCTGTTACCTAACCCAAATAATGACCAGGCATTTAAACTACCAGTTGTTTCTGTTCATGGTAACATAGATGCCATATGAACTGGCCCTTTAAAACAGTGACATACTATTATTTTTTTATCTATATATATTTGGCTGCCTGAAGTGATTTGGGAATCTGTGACATCACAGATGATTGTATAAAACAGGGCTTATCTCTAGTCAAGTATGTGTGATATGTGTGAGTGTGGTTTTCTGTGTCTTATCGTGTAAGCACTCTCATTCAGTAATAATGTCAGAGTTATCAAGTGAAATTTGTCTCCAAATACATGTTGGGATGGTTGTGTAAAGCTTATGCTGATCTCTAATAAAGCACACCACCCTTACAGAGGGTGGAAAGAAGTCAAGTGGCCGACTCCACCTGCTAAAACTAGCTCCTATAGACAGACGTGTCATCATAAGGCTGAGGTGTACTATACTCCATTGGGATATTGTGTGTCACAGACCTCACTGAGACCTCAATTTCTTTTTTTAAAAGGTAATTTATGGTTAATTTAAAGCAACACAATGGAACTGGAATCCATAGTCACAGTGTTTACATGATCACAATAAACATCAGGGCAGAGGCAGTGAAGAAAATGAAAAGGGTTTTGTCAGAGGAGGCAAGACAAAGACAGAGCAATCTGCAAGATCCCGTACATGAGCCAGTTAGAATAAACTCGGTGACGTGAGTTTAGAGAAGCACAGCTGCTAGTTGGATGTAGCCCTAGCCTTGCTGCTATCGGATTAGCAAGTCATATTTGTTTTCGCTTCCACATCTTGTGCATTTGAGTTTGATTGAGATTTGGCTGTATTACTAAAGTTCTGTACTTGCTCACTCGTTCATATTACTTCTTAACAGAAGCCAGGAGATAAGGTAATGTGGCCATGTTTGATAGCAATATTTACAATTGCGCTTCTTAATTGGAGAGGATGCTAAAGAGCACACTCTTACATGGTGTTGCCCTAAAGAGAAACACTGAGAATGGAATCAGTGATGCTACAGCTTTGAGTGTGGTGCTACTGGGTTTGAAATGCAGCATGGAATTTGGCAGAAATAACTGGGAAACTGTCACCAATCGGCGCACCGAATTTCAAAACTTTAGTGCCTTTGGATTTAGTTTTTAGACACTATTTCATACGTCATACAGCTCTAAACAGGTGCAACAGCCTTTTCTCTTTTTTACAGATTCAGCTGTGTACTGAAATTAGAAACGTTTCTTTCTCTTTTTTTTGTCTGGATGCTTGTCGTTAAATGCTGAGTATAATTATTAGACGCATTCAAATTGTTGACCAGTAAATGTATGAATGAGAGTGTTCTATTTACGCTTCTTTGCTTTGACATCGCTGACCTGCAGACAGTAGGATTGTGGATGTGGTTCCATACAGCTCCAGTTGAAGCTACGATACTGCAGCTTGGCTGGGCTGCAGAGCATCTGTCTTTGTGTCTTTGTGTCTGGGGTAAACCCCTGCTGCTGCCGAGCTTTTGTCTCCTCCTGATCGGCTCTAATGCTGCAGCACTAATTGTTTAACACAGAAACACGTCTTTTCTCCCTTTAATGTTTTTGTTTTTATTGTCATCGATGCATTTATTACAAAACCTTTGTGGATTTCGAACACACGCCTCCCTCGACTCTTCTCCTCCCTCCATCCTCCTCCCCGCTCTTCTCTCTTCCTCCTCTGCCTTTTGCTCACTCCCATTCGTTCTTTCCAAAATGCCCGCCCTGAGAAAGGGAGGGAAAAAAAGGAAAATGTAATCATCAGCAAAAAAAAATGGATGTCTGGCAAGTTGCATCATTTTCAGAAACAAACAGTGTGAAACCGTGTTAGCCAGCCTATTAGCATATATACATAAAGACCGTGAGTGTGTGCCCGTCTCCAAAATAAAAGGAAAATACAAAAAGAGGCAAACGTTACTCTCCACTACCCATGACGGAGGTTTCTCAAAGAGATAGGGCTCTGGGTAAACATGTGATCACCACAGATCCAATCAGCTCAAACAAAGAGGATAAGCAATAGAGCTGGGTAAATTTTATCCTGTGCGTGTCTGGTGTGTGCGCTGAAATGTAGGTGTGCAGCTGCAATGTGAAGTGCCATGTTGTTCATCGTAGAAGTGCATAAGAAAAGGAAAAAGAGGAAGCCAGGCACCACTGTTATCATTTGCATCATAATGGTGGACTGATTTGAATAGTGCTGTGTCGATGCTAAGCCCTTAACGTGCATGGAAATTGCTTACCTTCCAGAAATATGTTGCCACATTTGTGTTGTTTACGTACGCATATTGTTTTGTGGTTTCATCATACTTTTTCTCACAACACAGATGAGTCTCAGAGGGCTATCGTGGGAGTAATTTTGAGACAGCTGGTGAAGACGCAGCTGCCCCCTCAAATAGGTGTCAGGAGCCAAAAATTTGGTTGAATCGACGTGTCATTCCGGGTTTGTTCCGTTTCTTTGAAGTTTGAAACAAACTTTGAACTGTCTCATGTTAAGATTTGACGGGAGTGAGACCAAAACGAAGACAAATGCCTTAATTGTGCAGCCTGAAATTTGACCTCAAAAGAGGTCATACCTTAAGGGACTCCTTGTCAAAGATAGATCATTATAAACGCTTATCTTCAGAAACATGTTTACAACACTTAATTGGATTTTAAAATAATAAGTAAGACATATTCCTCTATTTCCCACTTGCTGTATGTTAGCAGAACAAAATGGATAGGCTACTTGTTAACAGGAGTCTTGCGCAGTTGCTAGGCTACAACGCATAAAACGTCCATCATATGTCCGTAGTTCCATCAGCTTTCTGAAGTATCACGTTGCTACATCGTGAGCTGCATGGGATGCTCTGCAGTGCTTAGCTACTTATTATCTCGAAACTTGGACTCCAATCTTGGTAACTGATTTATTGAAACTAAAACCTTTGTCTATGCAACTGCTGGTAGAATGATGAAATCAGTACTCTTGGAGGATGTTCACTCATTTGTTCAATTTTGTAGAAGCCTAATCACTAACCACTGACATGCCACAAAACTATTTTCAATCAACATCCCAACCTTTCTGGTTTTAAGAAAAAAAGTGTACGGTTAAAAAAAGAGTACTTGGTACATCTTGATGAGCTGTTGCAACCAGCTGATTGATGGGAATTTTGGCATCCAAGATCACATATGTCATTTGACAACAAATCGAGGATTATAAAACTTATTTAAAAGGGAAGCATACTTGTAGACCAAGAAAGATATACAACATGAACATAAGGTCAACTAACATTAGACATGAATCAGAAAAAAAAGGTTACAGTTGTTCAACCAAAAGAAAAAAAAAAACAGAAAAACATCATGGATACACTTGATGAAAGGCAGATTTTGTGATGAATCACAAATCTGCATTAGGTAAAGTGATGATGCTTGAACTTTGATTTGATGCTGTTCCAGTGAACTGTATGAAGATGGCTATCTGAAGAAAACATACAAATTATTATCATTTATCATGATGATTGGGGGTTGCATGTCAGATAAAGGTACATTATTACATCTCCAATAAGTGCACAAGTTTACATAAAAAATCTTTAAACTTTTATTAGTCCATCAGTTGAAGGGATGTGATGATGACTTCATTATCAAGATTGATAAGGCAGCTTTCCAAAGGGCAACAGGTTTGAAAACTTTCTCTAAAGGAAGACATATAATGTCGCTGCAAATAGTCTGGACTTCATCCCAACTGAAAATCTATAATGGAAACTGAAGAAAATGTTCCATGACATGGTTCCAACCTGAAACGCTGATCTGGCAACTGCAACAAGAGACGGTTGGAGCCAGACTGATGAAGAATATCCTTTGTGCTGAGATAAGTCCATTACCTCTGACAATTCAACCTGTTTTCAAATCCAGAAGTGCTGCAACACGGTACTAATGGTGGAGTGTTGTTTTTTTTGTCTCTTAATATTTCCCTCAGACTTTAAGTTTTAGTTAGCAATTTACATTTTTAAAAGGTCATTGGTGTAAGTAGATTCAATAGATTCCATCAGATTGCCAAACTCATCTCTGTTCTGTGTCAAGAAATAAATAGGAAAACATTTTCATTTCATTATCTTCTTTTAATATGAATAACAAGTTTGTAATACAGTTTGCATTTTTTGGTTAAAAAACAACAACATATCTTGATGTACGGTGGCAAAAAGAAGTATTTGGAGTTATCTGGTTTCTATATTAATTTGCCATTTTCATCAAGATTGCAAATATAGACAAACATAATGAGCTTTGCAGACCTGTGCTTTCCCTGAAAAAGTAAATTAAACCTCAGTGTTAAATGGTTGCTCTAACCTGCTTTTGCCTCAATGAATTTAAACAAGTGTTTTCAGTAGCTCTGGATCAGGAGAATGTTTTTGACCATTCCTCAAGAGCTCCCTCTCTGAATGCTCTCTTGAGGTCATTCCATGGCATCTCTCTGAGGTTAAGATCTGGTCTCTGGCGGGACAAAATGTCTTTTTGTAAAGACATTATGTGACAGCCTCAACACAGTTTATTTTCAAAACTTCTGCTGGCAGGTAGCCTACCTGATTTTACCCTGTAGGGTATTTTGGTCAGCTTTGGAACTTGTTTACCCCTCAATTATAGCGCATGGTCAAAGTACAGAGGCAGCAAAGCAAATCCGAATCATGACATTCCCTCCACCAGACTTCACCGTTGGTGTGATGCTTTAATTTTTGTCTTGTCTTTTTAGTGTCATACTTAAAGATAAATATTCTTCCCAAATATTTAAACAAACACCTTCCTTTAATTACTTCATAAAGTATTTTCACATTTGTATTTCAGATTTCCAGGGTGCTGTTTGACAAACTTCAAAAGTGCAGTGTTTATTTGGAGAGCAGCAGCTTTCTCCATGATGTTCTGTCATGGACATCCTGTCTGTTTAAAGACATATGAACAGAGATGTTTGCCAGTTGTTCCAGTGATGTGTTCTAGCTTTCAGCTGTTACTCATGGCGTCTTCTTTACCTGTCTGAGGATTCTGCGTTGTGCGTTGCATACTGCGCCTGGAATGATTTTGACTGGACATGTTAGATTCTGGCCCTGCGATGGACTGGCGGCCTGTCCAGGGTGTACCCCTGCCTTTCGCCCAAAGTGAGCTGGGATAGGCTCCAGCAGACCCCCGTGACCCTGAACAGGAAATAACGGATATCGATAATGGATGGATGGATGTTAGATTCTGGTTTTGAGTGTGTCTTTTGGCGTTTTTTTTTTTCTTGGTTTTTGTATTGACTCCTACCTGTCCTTTTCTGTTTCCACTAGTTTACTTCCTGCTTTATTTTGATGGTCTATTTCTCTGTTTGATTTTGTGCACATTTACTTCCTTGATTCCATTTGTCCTGATCATTTCCACCTGTGTCTCGTCATCCCTCACCCCTACATATTGTCTGGTCGTTCCCTTCTTCCTTGCTGTTTTTGTTCGTTCTGTTCATTCTTCTAGTGATCTGCCTTGTTATTGTTCTTGTTTCTTGTCTTTGTATTTTGTCTTGTTGCTTGTTGTCTGTTTGTGTATTACCTGTTGCACTTCTTGGAAATCAACAGATATTTTTGTTTGGCAATTCCTGGTCTCCTGCATTTGGGTCTTTCCCTCAATACTTAACAGGGCATCCACTCAGGAGGACTAGTTGCAGTACTAAACTGCCCCAGTTTATGGTTTTTATGACTTTGAGATTACTTTGTATCCCTTTTCATCCTAATGCAGATTTATTCTATCTATGTTTCTCTCATCAATCAGAGTTGCTCTAAATCGTATTTTGGAACTTATTTCAGAAATTGGACCCCATTTGTGCAAACTTGTGCCTCCAGTGAGCTTTTATTGGAGTTATTATTCTGTGGACTCACTTAACTTTTCCTTCAGCACTGGAAATGATTAATGGGTGCGATCAGTAAAGACACAAGAAATTATACCCCTTCATGTCTTATTTAAGTATATTGTATGTATTATAAGATCAGATTACATTTTGTGGTGAGTTAATGCAGAAAACCAGTTTGTTCTAAAGGATTCCCATACTTTTCCTTGCCACTGTATTCCTTGAACACATTTCCTTCCAGGCTTTTCAAACATAGTGCAATATTATTCTTTCTTTATACCAGTGACTACAACTCTGGTTCCACCATTAAAAACTGCTGTCTTTAGTGGCTCATCATTATAGGAAATTATTTTTTGTCCAATCTATAGATAAATGACATGTTCTGCTATCATCAAGTAAAATAGCAACATTTAGTCCAGACTCTGTTTCAACCATATATTCTAAAAGAAGAACTGGACAAACCCAGTATGACGTGATTCATTGGTTTTTCTAAGCAATGATTTTGAAGCTTCTTTTTTCTCAAATTGTGCAGCGTGATGATGCAAAAGGGCAGAACAAGCAGCAATAAGAAGCTGGTTGCAACACACCACCATACATCAATCACAGTTCAGTTATTTTAGCATGACTGGCTTGGTTTATGGAAACCTATTACGCTAAATAATATTACTTTACATATATTCTGATCAAATCTGTCTAAATATCCTTTTTTTTCAAGTGACACTGCTAAATAACAACATCTGGAATGGCAATGCTGGCATTTGGTTGCACCTCATCTGATGATCCATGAACAAAATGCTTTTTAATTTTTTATTATTATTATTATTTTCAATTTATTTATTTTGATTTGTTTTCATTTAAAGACAGCTGGACTGAGTTGGTCTAATGGCAACAGCTTGCCTTTGGTACGTGCTTTACCCTTAAATATTTAAAATTTAGATAATCTTGTGGAAAACATTCTTTGACTGTACTTTTAAAAAGTGCCCTCAAAGTTTTAACATCTTAATATTATCATTCAAAAAGCATACGAAAAATTAGAGGACACATTCAAAGACAGAGTGTTCAACAATGGGATCACCCCCCACCTCCTCCGTTTCTCATCCAAACACCCCATCCTCCTTCTCTGCCATGCCCACCTCTGCACCCTCCCTCTATCATCTCCCCAGGAGGCTTCAGAGGCCCTGTACATCCCAGATAAGACCTTCTCAGAGGGAGTAAAGGAGGAAAGAGAGAATTGGGGAGGGGGTGGAGGGGTAAGATGGGTGATGGCGGAGGACGAGGAGGAGAGGGGGGGCAGCTTCAGGGTCACCGCAATGGCATGCTGCTGATAGCGCTATCAGCTCATGCTAATCATCAGCTAAGTGTTTCAGAACGAGAGGTAGCGGCAGGGCACCATCCTAAAACATGCCCCTCCTACTTAACCTGCGCCATATCAGGATGAGCCCGAGCTTATTCAAACCACCGTCGCTCTTAATTTAATGGGTAGCAATGGTGACGAGACACCAAAAAGAGGAGGAGAAGGTCCAAATTGATTAATTGTGTCACAAATTGATGTAAAGTGCTGTGGAAGATATGGTCCCATTCTTTTTTTTTTTCTTTCTTTTTTTTTTGACCAACTTGGATTTTTAAGGGTATTGTTCTGCCAATAATGATGAGGATAAAAGGGGCGCTGGAGCTGCTTTGGATGTCTGACTCATTGGCATGAATACAGAGTGGATGTGTAATATAATGTAAGGCGCCATTGTTACCTGGGCTTACTGTACACGACAGGTGAAAGATAAAGAAGTGTGCAGGCCACGCTCCCTTCAACTTATATTTCAAGGTGAAAGTTTTGCCTGATAAACGCATCTCAAGAACAGAAGATTAAGATAAAAGTCCCCGTGAAAGTAATGGGAGACTTCAGCGTCTAAGTGGAGCATAAAGAGAGCGATGAGACCCTTTTGCTAAATCATCTTGAATCCTTCCATCAAATGAACTCCGTTCTCCACAACCTTTCTTGCTTTGTCTGATTAATATTCTTCTCATCTCTGTCTCTGATGATTTTAGTAAGAGATCAAAAAAATTATATTTGCATTCATAACTCGAAAAGCACATCTTGAGTTGGACATTTGTCAGTTACATATTAAGTGTATTTAAAAAAAAAAAAGTATATATATATAAATACATATATACCTATACCAGTTCCTCTGTCTACGCTGCGTTCCATTCCCACCTGAGTCGACTCTGTTCCAGTTGCAAAGACTCTGCTAATTGTGGATCTCTGACTTAATGTGAATGAAAGAAGACAGAACTTTGACAAATAAAAAAATTCTTGTACTTTAGCTCTCAACTTCTACCTGGTGAGCCTGACTTGAGTCTTGCTCCTCACTTCAAACAGGAAAGTGACCAACTCTTACTCGCATGAAACTGTGTGTTTAAATGATACAACTATTTCCTGGGTTATGTAAAGTTAGTCCAGGTGGCTTGCCATGTTCTGATTTGTTCTCTATATTTAAATAAAACAAATCAGCATTCCTCTTGTGATGTGTCTGTGCAAATTCAAACCAATCAGAAGCACTGCCAATGACGTCGTAGAATACCTGTTAGTCTTCAGATGAGGTCCAACTAGTTACACTGTGAAACTGTACCTTTAGTAAGGCCGTTGGCTGTCTGTAAAGAAAAAGGAAAGTAATGACTGTTCCAGTGTTTTGGCCTTTTCATCGCATGGTTTGCACATTTATCACATGGTTTTTCAAAGAGAATTGCCCCTGATGACAGTATGACCTATCCCCTCCTCCAAAAAGACAGTTATGTTTATTTTTCTTTGTGTTGAGTGCGCAAAACTCAAAAATGCCTCAATAGCAGTTGGTATGTAGCCTGATAGATACGTGACATAATCGTGCTTTTTGCACTGGTCAAAGTTGACCAAAATAGAGATTTTATTTTATTGAACTTAATTTCACAGAGCACAGACTTGCATTAAAGATAATCCTTTTTTTCAATAAATTTGCTTAATTTTTTAAATTTTAATCTAGAATTTTTTTTAGCAAGTTTCCTCCATTTTTTCAGAATTAGTCTGGGTTTTTTTTTTATTATTATTTTTAATTTTTCAAATTTCCATTTTCTTCCACTTTTCTTTTCCAGCTTTTATTGTTAAACTCTAAGCTGCTGGTGGAAAGCCTAACTTCCTTTGTGTCAGGTTTACATTAAAGTCACTCCAGTCACTTCAGGTACAATATTTCTTTATAACATTCCTTTGGGAGCTTTTATGTGAAGCAGCAATAGAAATGTTTAGATTCAGTATCAGTGGGTTGAAAATGATACAAATAAATAAAAAGAAAAATGACAATATGCTGTAAATTCCTTGGCGTACACAACTTGCCCTTAAATTTCTTATTACAAATATAACCTCTGAATCTCTTCTTGATCTTGATTAAGGCCTCAGAACAGTGCCATGACGTTTACCAGCATGTTTGCAACTAAATCAACTGATGTTGAGGAAGTCACTGACAGAAAACTAGGATTTCGATAAGTGTGGTGGACACAACATCCCTTGTCCCTGACCACTGTGGAAATTTGCGCTCTTGCCATCTCCTGACAACCAGCTTCCTTGTAAACTCCGAAAATGAAGTCTGGTGCAGTGCCATATCTCCTCCTTCCTTCTGTGTTCCTCAGTGTTTTCTCCTCCTTCCCTCAATCACTACTCCTGTTTAGATAGAGAAGCTTTGGGGAACCCGGGGGACAGGAGGTGAGGTCCACAGATAGAGGACCCTATTGTGGTCCATCGGGAAATGCATTGTGGCTGGATTTGTCCAGTTTTATGTAAAAGCAATACTCTTTTCACCTGAACTAATACAAGCTGTGGCGTAAGCCCCTTACTGCCATGTGCTGCATTTTCCCCCTAATCTCTCTGGATTCAGCAGCGTCCCCACATACCTCAGGGCACTCACTGATAAAGCCTTAACTCTATACTGCTCTCCCTCTTTTTCTGCAGCTCTCTCCCTTCTCACCCAGCTTTGCTCGCCGTCTCTCACCCCCTTGGCTTTTTCCCCGTCCTCCTGCCCCCTGCCTCCTCTTTTCTCTTCCCCAGGACACCGATGAAGCAGCCTAGCAAAAAATTAAAGTGATCAAGAGATTTAAAGGAACAAAGAGAAAATCACTTTCTGAATTCCATCTAAGAGAGGAGATGAAATGTTGAGAGGCAGAGAAAAGAGAGGCAGTAGGATTTTATTTTATTTTTTTATTTATTTATTTGCAACTGAGACTGAATCCCCTTCGACATTTTGAAGGTGCACAGGCCATGTTCACCCGAAAATGGTTAAAGATAATTAACCACTGTCCCAAATCTGATACCAGTAGAATTAATCAGTAAGATTTTCTTTGTGACTCTCTGAACATGTTAGAAATCAAAAAGGTCAAAACACAGTCATTGCATTATACATAAAACTATATAATTATTCCCTTCTCCTCTTTTCTATAATCTAAGTTAGAAAAAAAACATCTAAAAATTGTACAATAACAGGATACATAATATTAACACCTGAAGAGTTATTGTCTTTTGAAAATAGTGTTTGAATTGTAGTTTGAATTTAACACCGGCAGAATGTTTCGGGGACTCTCGCTTCACTTTACTATCATTTACTGGAAAGTTGAGAGCAGTTCAACTGTGTCAAGAAGCACCGCAGCTGAACAAGAAGCTAACTGAATCGTTGACTGATCACATGACTGAATTCCACTATAAATGTATCTTTGATCTTTGAATAGATAGTTAGCAGCAGTTTAGGAACTGGATTTTTTTTACCTTTTTAAAATTACTGCTTCTGTTATTTATTTATTTATTATGTAAAAAAAAAAAAAAAAACGATTCTGCTGGGTGCAGTTTACAATTTATTGTGAAGCAATGCTGTTGTAATACATACAAAAATCTGCTCAGTGTTGCTGAAATTAGCAAAACCTTCCCTCCAAAATACATCACCTGGTGTGTCGCAGAAGTAAACCTGTATATACAGAAGGAGATGCCGCAGTAAGATTATGAAATCACACAATTAAAAAAAAAAAGAACAACCCACTTCCTTCAGATTTGCCTTCAAAGCCACACTTCTAAAGCACCCAAATGCTTAATGCCTGTTCACTGAGGAAAGAGAGAGCTTGACAGACGAGACACTTTAATGACTTTGATTTGGTCATTCACAATCATTTGTCCCTTCCATATGGGGTTAACATTTTTTTTGCTTTGACATGAGGGCAATTAATGAATTGTTTGCTGTCAATATGTAAAGAAAATTTCAGGTAAAACAGAAAAAAACGCTTCAGAAAAAGATCTCATATTCAACCTTTAATGATTCCCTCTATAGATGTACTCAATCCAGCTTAAATAATCTTATGCGAAGAGAAGGTCGTTCGCTGGATATTGTTTATGTTGTTTTTTTCTTTGTACATATAGTGGCTACAAACACTTTCTCGCAGGCTGCAAAATACCAGTTGCACAAGGAATCAGGACCTGTGCACAGTTAAACTCACAGAGTGCCACCCCTCTCCCTGTCCCCAGTATGTGTATCAAAATACACGTAACAGTATACTGCTATAAATAAAAAATGCCAAATGAATGCATGCCTTCACATTAGTACTTCACATTAGCAGATACAGTTAAATCAAAATGAAAACAAAATGAAGTACAAATTATGCACACGGGTAAAGATTGAATGTTCATATTTTCTCAACTCAATTTTATTTATAAAGTACTTTAAAATCAACGCAGTTGACCAAAGTGCTGGACACCAAAAGAATTACAGCAAACGTTTTCACACAATGTTGCACAATCGAGTTCAGATGTAAAATCATGCATGTTAAAAGCAAATTAAAACTGCTGAGCAGATAAGAAGCTTTTCTTTGCTCTTAGTGCAACGTTTCCTGAATGTACATAAGAAAATAGCACAATGGACAGTTGGCACTGCACAATGATGCTCTTTCACAGTCTCCAGCTTTGAGGGGGAAGATGCAAAAAAAAAGATAACATGATTAAATGAAGTCTATCATGAAATCCACAGTTTTGTACTATTTTACACAGATTTTTTTTTTTCATCTTCTGAAATTGCTAACAGTGGTTGAAACAGTTTTCCTAAATGTTTTGACTCTCAATGACTTTAATTCGTTGGAAATCCCTTCCATCAGTAAATAACTCAAAGACCTCAATAAGACAATCAGCATTGCAATGCAATTTTTGCGTGTAAGCTGCAGAAATATCTGAGTCGTGTTTAGTCTTCCATGAGATTCCTTCAGGTTTTTAAAGTCGTTTCCATCATGCATGTTTAACTCTACACAGGTAGGAAGGCTCCGTTCTCCTTTCATCTACTATGATTTGTCAAAGCAATTTGAATTGATGCAGAACCTACTTTGTCTTCTCTTAAGTAGCCAAAACGCATGCAGCACTGACAGAAGATGTATTTAAATAGAGATCCTGTCAGGAGAGATTACCTGTTATGAGCCCACACAGGCATATCCATGCCAGAAACTACTGATGTTATGCCACTGACTTGTGTGTCAACATCATTTTACATCCGTGGAGATCTTCCTTCTTCAGCTCTTGGACATGACTTTTTAAAAATTCCTCTCTTTTGCTATCATATAATCTACCTCAGCCTTGCAGGGTACCATGCTATTGCTTGTTTCTTGGTGTGAAGCCATCTTGTTGGGGTAGGAATGGGATGGAAAACCAAGTTTCTCCTGTAGGAAGTTTTAATGTGCAAATGCAAAAGCATCCTTGTCCTTCACCTTATTCTTAGTTTGGTCATTTCTCCTCCCTCTCTCTCCCTGTTCTCTTTTATCTTTTAAAATCCTTTTGAAGCATTTTTGTTTTTTCTTTTAGGGTGTATAAACACTCTTGAATGCTCCAGATCAGCATGCTGAAAAAAAATCTGCTTTTGTTTTTTTCACTTTCTGATAAATTAATTGTATATTTCATTAGCAGCATCTGGTGGCTGCTAACTCTCTTAATTCCTATAAGTAGTACTCGGTTCCACACTCATTAATTCACTTTGATATTTTAGCTTATTTATGTTAAATTAATAAGTATACAATGTTATATTTCATATGACCAAGCAAGAACCAGATAACTTTTTTGTTTTATATGCACACATACAGTTCAAAGAATTTTGTGATGTAAAGATCCATTTGTTCATTTTTACATTTGCTGAAGATACAGACATTGCTGAAATCTGCTGTTTATAGTCTTGTTTAAATGCACAGAATACAACAGTATAACTAAGCTAATGAAAAGAAGGCATAACATGTCAAAAACCTGTCAACAGATTCCTAAACAGGAAAACAGTGCATTTACACCTGAAATGAAAAGTTGGTTGTTTATTAATCAGATAAATTCTAATTGAAATCTCTTTATTATTATTATAATTATTATTATTATCATTATTGTCATAACTTTGTTTTGTTTCCAAGCTTCTGCTCTGCAAAGCCCTATGTTGCATTTCTGCTTGAAAATTGTGCGATAAGTAGAGATGTAAAGAGTGCTGAGCTGTGAAGCAGAGGAAATTCTTTGCTCCAGATCATTTTACTTTTGCCCAATGGGCACCTCTGTTTGTGCAACTTACTGTCACTTCATCGTAGCAATATGCAGCGCCTCCATCCTGGGATTTTAAATGTCTTCATTTTCTTTTTATTTCTGTTTGATCTGCTCAGGTGGACGAGCTGACGCTAGTATAGATGTGGTAGTAAATATTATAGGGTGGAAGTGGCTGGAGACGCTTACATTTCTTTCAAACATAATGTGGTAAATTCTTTTGCTATTAAAGCAGGTGAAGAAAGGAGCTGTGCACGCTATGGGAAACTTTGACGGTGGGTGGGCGGCGGACATGTGTGTGTGTGTGTGTGTGTCGGGGGGGCACAACAGAAAAAGCCATACATTCACATATCACCTCTCTCCATCAGAAAATGTCTATCTGCAGATAAAACAAGGAAGAACAGCACCTCAGACATGATACGCCAACACTAATCTCCAACACTTATCAACGTTTCCTAGCTAATATCTCCTCCTCTAGTTTTCTCTGTGTACCCCCTCAGCCACACTCCACTGAGCCCCCACCCACCTACACGGCCCAACCCTGAGTGCACGCACACACAAGCGTACGCCGGTCGACTCTTCTCCCATCCCCACCATTGTAAGTGCTGGCTGCCCTGGCAATGTGCTGCCTTGTGATACTGAGAGAGGGCAATTCAGCTCCTCATAAAGACCAAGCTATAATCTCCTCCCAAAGACAGGTCCACCTACCCAATCCACACACACACCTCTGCAAACACACAACCTCGCTGTGTCCTCACCATGCTGCACCTACACACATACACAGTGACGACTTAAAGCTGCACCCAGAGTGACACGCACCATTATAAATAGTCTAATCTATATGGTAATAGTGTTGTATTCTACAAGGAGAGAATGGGGATAAGATAACATTGTGACTTCAGGGTTTGTACTGCCTTCTATGGTAATTGTTATCAAAGGTTATTTGGGATGACATCGGCGGTTCCTTGTGATTGGCTGGGCTCTGTTATTTACGATATGAATTATGATAACCATGATGTCTCTCTGTTCCTCTCTGTAGCCAGAGCCTCGCCAGCCGCCAGATACAATAAATTGCTATCGTTAATCACTGCGCTTTGTTCTGCCATGATTACCCCTCCACTGCAATAAGAGCTTTATTTAAAGGAGAATATGGATTTGTCATCCTTCTGGCGGCAAAATGAAACTGACAATATTTTATGTCCTGACATTTAATTTGTAAAAAACGGATGCAGGCCACATTTGCATTTTATGGTACTCCCCTCATCTTCCTCCCTCTCGCGCTGATCTCTCTCTCCTCCTCGATGTCGTCCCCCCTCTCCTTTTTACACACAGAGTAGAGGTGACATTTGTGGATCAGGTTGGGGCTGGAACGAGAGCAGAGGATGGGAAAGAGCGAGGCGATGAATGCATTTGAATGTCGTCCAGAGTTTTACGTGGTTCGGTTGCTCGCTGTTATTTTGCTCCAGCACATCTCCTGGCCAGTAAAAGGCACTAAAAATAGTTCAACTGGCAAACCAGTGCTGCTAATTTACATAACAATGTAGCAAACATGCATCTCTTATCTCACATGTATCAATACATTGATAAGAAGATATGAATATTCCAATTATTAGTTGTTTTCCAAGCAACACAGCTTTTAGAGCCGTATTCATCATTGGCATCTAATGTAAGCCTGAGTTCAAGTTATTTTCATTGTTTTCATCCTCATCAAAACCACATCAAAGCACTTCTCTTTCATAAGGGAATAAATCTGATTGGCACATTCAAAAATAATAATATCAAGGAAGAACACAGCAGCCCCACAGGTCAGCTGGTTATATAGCATGTCCACAATGAAAACAAGCCCACCAGAGCTGAAAGCACAAATCAATTTGGGAATTATTTTGAGGTGAGTCATTTTCTCCTGCTGTGCTGCCACACTGGATCTTAAGCTTCCTCCCACCAGCCAAATCCCACTGTAAGTCCTGTTTTTGACTGTAATTAGCGTGCGGGGCGATAACATCGTACCATAAAGAAAACAGGCTAAGATTGTAACAAAATCTACAGCAGGGTTTCTGGGTGTAAAAATAGATGAGCTTGTTTCGTACGGTTGAACAAGAAGTGACAATAGTCATAACAGATAAAAATACTCACCTTTTGCAACATTTCAGAATTATGTCCAGTGTGTCATGCTTTATTAACACGTTTTTAGATATACGGTAGGTTGGTGTCTTGATGTGTTTTCATTTTGACAAGCTTAAAATTGTAAAATGCTTATATCCAAGTCCCACACGGCAAACCGTCTTTGTTGAGTCCTAAACCACACATTTAGAGGTTAAAAGAGAGAGATGCAGGTGATTCAGATATGTCAAAAGAAACTTAACAAAACAAAGAAAAACAAAAACTTAAATTTACAGTCCTCCTTTTGATGCAATACACTTTCCACAGCAAAAGAAAACACATATGTAGTCTTTTTTTAGATGCTGATCCTCTAGCTTTGTCTTCAAATATTGAAACTCCATCAGTTAGAGTTTCATTGGGCTTTTTTATGTTGTTAAATAACATCCAGAGTGATTAACGTTGGGTAATGCACCAGTGTGTCATCCCTCGACAGTATATGGTCCCACATCACCAAAGAAAAAAAAAAAAAAAAAATCACATGCCACTTAATTTGGTGTATTATTCATAGCACGGCATCAGAATGGATTACTTCTTTCTCATTTTTGTGGGCAAGATTTTCTTTACTTTTTTCTCTTGTGTCACCATGGAAACCGGCTTGGTAAACAGTAAACAAAAGGGCTGATCGATTATGAAAATCATATGTCTCCATCCACCTCTGCATCCTTTTCTGTCACACCAACTAACTTCATGCCCTTCAGCTCCTCCTTGGTCTTCAAAATCCAGTCCAACTGTATTAAAATGCATAGGTTCATGTTATGAATATAATGTTTAAAAGCGTCATGTACGGCGGCCACAGTCCTCCTGCGGCGGTCGCAGGTTCAACTCCCGGCCTGTGACTCCTTGATGTGCATCTTCCCCAACTCTCTCTGCCCCACTTTCCTGTCTCACCGCTGTCAATAAAAGCCACAAAATCTTCAAAAACAACAACTTTTAAAACAGGTAAGATGTGCGTTGTAAAAAAAAGTAAAGAAGTCTATACTTTCATGGAAGTCATCATGCCGCAGTTGTTTAAAACAAATAAAATCCTTGAATTTCTCTTTAGACATTACCTCGTGCTGTTAATAAATATGCTGTTATTAATTAAAAAAAAAATATGATCTGTGTGTGTTTACCACTGCACTGCCACTGGGATCCATACTTAAAAAGGCTACCGTGCTCTCTCTCCCACAAACGCACAGACAAACTCGCGCTCGGGCACACCGTGATGGCTCTCTGGGAGATAAACGTGCTGAAGTCGAGCTATTTCCTTTTCCTGTTTGTGTGGTGCCAGGCAAGCCACCCCGCTGCCACCGAGGAATGTTGATAATTCTGGCTCAGGGCTCAAGCACGCACACACACACACACACACACACAGATGCTCATCAACACACACACACAGACTAACAGTCAACGCCCATGTTATTCCACCAAAGGCAAAAAAAAAAAGTTAATACATGTAAACATGATGGGGGAATAAACTACTTGAAAAACAAAAAAGGGCCTCCAGAGAAGACTAGACTTTGAGTGACTTTGACCCTACATTGCCTCAGTTTGAACACACTCAACTCAACTATACACACCTCTCTCCCTCCCTCTCTCTCTCTCAGCTCCACCTTCCTCTCACTTTCCTGACCTTCCAGTCCAGGGGGGATGGAAAGAGACAGCGAGCCCACTGGAACCCTGGACTGAGTTATGCAGGAGTGAGCTTTGAATAATTGTCCTGCAATATGAGTGTCTCTGATTAATTGCCTGAGATAAGGTCTGCTTTCCTCCCCACTCCTCCCACCCCCTCCATCCCTCCCCGGCAGCAGCTCCCAGGCATGCCCGCTGCCTGAGCTCCCATAATCAGCCCCGACTACTGAGAGAGAGAAACTATTTAACTGACCCTGTCATCTCGGAGCATGATGATGGCTGTCCTAATTACTCAACAATAACAAAGGCCCTCATTTAGCTCTGACGGCTGCCTGCAATCAGCAGTTCTATGAATAACTTAACAAATACGAATGAGGAGGGGGGGGAACATATTTAAAGGCAGATTCATTCAAGGCCAAAAGACAATACGTGTCACCTCCAGCTAACTTGGGATTCAGGTGACAATTATTAGGCATATGTGTGCATGATGGCATGTACAGCCGTGTGAAAAGAGCCCATTCTAATGCTTTACTTATCAGAACATTACAAAAAAAACTATCAACTCGTCTTAACTAGGTCCTAAAATTGGTAAATGCAACATTAGATTAACACAAAGCACAACATATCAAGCCATGTGATTATATATTCAACAAAAAACTGAAGCCAGTGTGTGATAAATTTCAGCATAACCATACTGTTTCCATAGGATCTAAGAGGGTAAACATTTGTTTTCAGTGGAACTCAAATTCACCAAGTGTAAACACCTCTATGAAAGCAGAGCTTGTTTTGTTTTGTTTTTTTCAGTTTTTATGTTAAGGGACACTCAGATGTATGTTAACACAATGCCATGGAGGAAAGACATCAGCAATGATATCAGAGAAGTATTTGTTACTGCCCAATAATGTGGGAAGTGATTATACTACCATTTCTAAATGATTTAGAGTCCACCTTTTTACAGTGAGAAACATAAGACTACTTCAGCCTTCCCAGGAGTGGATGTTGCAGCAAGTTCACCCCAAAGTCAGACTGTGCAATGTTCAAAGAAATTGCAAAAAAAGAGCTGTGTCACAGTCTGCAGACCTCTGTTGGTAATTCAAATGCTAATGTTCATGACAGCTTCTATCAGCTGTCGGGCATAGAAGTGGAGGAATGATGATCTGGGTCTACTTTGGAAACTGTTTAAATTTAAAAACTATCGGAGACTAAATTTAAAGTTCATGACAGAATAATTAGAATAACACTGCTCAGTATGGCTTGTTTTGGAGAGTTACCAGGGGAAAGCATCTCTCTAAAGAGAATATGGCAGCCAGGCTTGTTCTTGGAAAGTTACATCTGAAAGAACTAATTGTAAAAGTTTTCACAACACCAGTGTGATCAGTTGCTTGTAGATTAATGGAAAGCAGTGCATGATTAAAATATGCTCTGTTATGTATACATTGTACTAAAATACAACAAAACATAGCAAGCAACTCAAAAAAGAGCATCAAACTACTGAAGTAAATAAAATGTAGTTTCTTTTCAGGAAATTAATGCCAACCTGGGCCAAATTTATGATTTAATTATTTTATATTTTTATTGACATTGATCTTAATCCATCTCAAAAATAAATCTGATTTTTCTATGCCAATGCTGCACCTTTTGGCCAAGCTGGGATATATTTGGTGATGGACTATTTGGCTTTATGAGCCAACTCTTTTACATGTACTGTCACTCAGATGACTATGGGCACCCATCTAAGAGCCAATTTCTTTTTCTCTATTTTTGTAATTTCTTTTTCACACAATAAAAAATAATGAGCGAGTTCTGCAAAGGTGTTAATTGCAGCCACTTTCTTCAAAGTTCTTGAATTTTTGTTGGATATATTCAGGAGATGTCCTTTGGGGTCAGTGTTTTAATAAATGGGCTGTGGCAGTATTACACGTCGTAGACAGATAATGTTCCTATATCATTCTGGAGTTTTCATTTGCAGGAATAACAAGTTCAGACTTAAGGAATATACCTGCTGTTTACAATCCATTCAGCTGACATGCATGTTCATTTGTGCATCAGTCGGGCACATTCTCCAAAAAATATGCCACGCACGTGTTCATTTCATTCTGTCATTCATTCCCACTGTCCTACGTCTCCTCATTCCCTCCTTACCTGGCTGGCCTACAGCACGAGGGTCCCCCTGAGCTGTGTCCTGCTCAAGGTTTCTTCCCAAGAGAGGAGTTCTTTCTTGCCACTAATGGTGTTGCCATGTGCTCAGGGGTCATGCTCTGGGTTTTTTAAAGCACCTAGAGATGACTTGTTGTAAATAGGTATTATAGAAATAAAACTGAATGGAATATGTGAGATGCAATATCCATTTGAACACGAGCGGCGCTAGTGTAGGTCAGGGCGGCAGTTGACCACCAGTGAACTGTCACAAAGTTCTTCTGCAGTTACAACTTTTATATACAACCACTTGCTGTGTGTGGTGTTGGGAGTGTTGAACTAGAGCAGCAGCCTGATGCAACAGGTTACCAAACGTTGCAAAGGACTAAAGAAAAGTATTGTCTTGTTTCACGTCAATTTCCCTCATCTGTAAAACGAGACAAACAGACTCCTTTCCCGTCAATGTTGATTTTATGACCTAACATAATATCTCCAATGATGCTGGTGTTGTTTTTTTCTGGCTGTGAACACATCAAAAACAAAAAAAAAAGAAATAATGTCTTCTGTCTTCCTTCTTGTGTATGGTTGTGTTTTTGACTTTGGCTCCGCATTCTGCCCCCTTGCTCAGTTTGTGTGTTTAATTGTCTGTTAGGATGAAGTCAAGAAAGCCATCCGCTGCTCACAGTATCAGCTCCCGAAACCACAGATAGCACCTGGACTTTGTTGAATAGAGTATTTACATATCAAACATCCAGCCGCCTGTAGCCGCATCCCGCAAGGAAGGCACATTTCCTTTGAAAAAAGAAAAAATATATATATACAGAAACTAAACATAGAAGTGAAAAGAGTTATAATGGAGGTGGGGAAACTGTGTAGAAGTCGTTTCACTGATAAACACACCGGACCTTTATAATGTTACAATGAAATGGCAGAACAGGACACAGGCACACAAATGCACACAAGCAAAGCATTGAAGACAAGTTGTATAAAGTTTGACTAGAATTTCAGTGGGTTCAGGGGGAAAAAAAATGGAGGAAAAAAAGGATGTGAGGGGGGGTGGAAATGGATGGCGAGGGGAAGACGAGCGCACACTTGACACTCAGTTAATGGTAAATCCACAGCTTTATACTGTAATTTACTGCAGAGCCTTCAGGCCAAACTGCCTTTGAAGTACTCCGAAATGTCAAATCAATTATTACTTAAATGAAAAAAAAAAAATCAATTTATGTGTTTCATGATAATCGGTAACATTTCATAGTGTATATAAAAAAAAAGCAAAGCAATTTGAGAAGATTTGAGCCCCAGCTTCATTTTCATATGCAATTCTTTTTTATTCGTCCTGCTCAGATATGCTGATTGGAATATAAAGTTGTTGATTGTGTCCTTTCTTCATCATCTCCTTTTCTTGTGTCGTGATGATGGCAAAGTAAGGAAAATCAATTTGGCAGTATAATACTCTCTATCAATTGGAACTGGGCGATAATGATGTTCTACACCTGTGAGTGTGCAACAGTGCGAGCGTGTGCATGCTAAGTGAGCAGTGTTCAGGAGAGCAGCGTGGAACAATACGCCTTCTTCATGATTCATTACGTCCTAATGTCGCTACATGAATAAAGACAGCACGGGCCCTCTGAATTACACACTCCTCTCACTAATGGCTCTGAAAATAGGCCGATCCAGCGTGCACACGGCTGTCCTCCTCCGCATGCTCTCTTTGTTCGTGGACAGGTACTGTAAAGCAGACGAGCCATGAAGGGCGCAGCTTTTCTCAATGATACGGCGAGTGTAGTACATCTGTATCAGCACATCGTTTCTGTTTGACTGCTCGCGAGAGTGCTAAACTTTAGACTTGATTCTTTAAAGATTGAATGATATCAAATTCAAAAGCATGTATAGATAAGACGGAATTAATGTACCACCGTTTTGGAATATCTTGTAGATTTCCTGGACGAATTATATAGGAAAATATTTATTTCAAATAATTCTGACAGCATTTGAAAAATTAAGCATTGACATCATGAAAATTGTCAAACCCTTTGGTAACTGTCCAAAGAGGGAAAGGAAAACTGTACAGAAATGTGTAGATCTCCTGGGGAATCAGCAGATGCAAGGACAGCTAACACAAACAAAAACACCACACCACATAAGATAGACACAAATCTTCAAGACTTTCTACACCCACAACTTAGCCATGATTCAGCCACTTCAAAGGTAATAGAGCATCCATTATCTTATAGCTTAAGATTTACAAGCTTGGAGACCAGCTGAGAATGATGGCTGTTGTGTCATCATGAGAAATGTATACAATCCAAGTGCAGTCGCATCTACCAAACCAATTCAAATGCATTATCTCTGATTCTTAGTGTACTCTATCTACCTAGATAGACATCTAATCCTTGTGTTCCCTTACAGAACCATTGTGCGTGCCGTATTTCAAGTTTCATGTGGCATACAGGAACCATTCACATGTTGATTCCATCAAATAAAACTGCACTTGAATGCAGCATTGCTCCTTCTTGGATGTTTCCTGTTCATTAGTGAGGAAATTCACAGGAAAGTCCTGCGTTCATGCTGTGTTTTTCATGTCAAATGTTTCTTCCTCATTGCCACTTTGTGGGTCAGCATAGTTGAGGTATGACTTTCCAAGCCATTTGTAAGTACTATGGCCTGCAGAAGATACATAGAGAAACCAAACTATTACATTTAAAAAGAAAAAAAGAGTTGATGAGGGCATTAATATTATAATTCCAATATGAAAATTTATTCTGCACTATATTGTCTCATAGATCGTTATAATGGTCCGACTTACTGATTAAGCTCTTTGGATTTAAACTTTTGAAAACTGAGCAACACTCAACCACACTTTAGTATTGTATTTTAAAGAACAAACAGGCGTTTATTATGGCATAAAGGAAGTGAAGAAGAGCAACCACCCTCGAGAAAGAAAAATCAGATAGATGCAACCTTAGCACTAATAGTTTAACAAAAGTCTTCTCAATATTGTCTCAACCCTGGCAGGAAGTGGACCACCCCGCATGACTGTTCAGGCAGCCTTGGTGACTCCTGGCCTGAGTCAGCTGTAGGGGAGAACGAAGGAGTGGAGGGGGAAGAACAAGGAGGAAAAAGGGCAGACAGACACACTGCCAAGCACCCACATCGCTTTCTGGCTTTCGGTCCCATGCTTTTGTGTACCGTGTGGAATAACATACCTTTTACTTCCCCCTTCCCTCCCTCTTTGTAAAGCGATCGGGGCGTCTGATAGTGATGGTGATTACAAAACCGCAAGAGCAGCCTCCCCACCAAAACAAAGTGTTTTTCAGCTGCTGTTTTTTTCAGGGGCTGGCGCCACCCGGAGTACCATAAACAATAAACAGAGGCCAACGTGAGGCTGCCCCGCGCTTTCCTCCACCTGAGTCACTCCGGGGGCGACACACATCATCGCAGGTACAGTGTGTCATTGTGAAAATTTGCTGGTCCATTCAGAGGCAGAGCGTGCAGAGTGAGTGACACGCGTAAGTCTGCGCACTTCCCGTGAACTTTCCATCAACACACGCTGTCAACAGCAAAAGTTTTGCTTATATACACATCACCTGCCTTTTGTCTACACAAAGAATTTGCCCAGAATAAACTTTACAAGCATGTATGTTTCACCTTCTACTGAATCATGCTAAAAAAGCGCCTTTTCAACCGGCACGGCCCTCCTATCTTTACATCTCCTGTGGCCGGCTCACAGCCCCGGCTTGCGTTGAAGCAGTTCTGTTAAACGGTGGACTCGTAGCAAATTGACTATTACTTCAAAGTGGCCTGTGATTATGTCCCTGAGTGATTAGGGGGCTGTTAAGAGGGAGCCACTTGAGCATTGCCAGTGAACCCGTGAAGGAATGCCGGCTCGGTGCCGACCGACGAGGGAAAGCGCCGACAGAGACGCTCTCAAATCCCAGAAAGGCAACGGCCGTGTAAAACGGCTAAGAAGTCAGAGTGGAGATGCAGGAAAAGAGGAAAAAGAAAGTTTATACCTGTAAGGTTAGAATGATGCTACGCAAAAGCAGAGTCAAATGGATGAATGGAAAGACTCTGTGACAACACATAATGTGTAGTCAGGTGGAAAGAAAAAGGTTGTGATCTGTAAATGGGAACGTACACAGTTAATGTAAGGTACACTCATGGTGGCAAAATCATTTTCTAAGTACTTGAGAGGACAAGACCTCCAAACACTTCCATTACATTCCAATTGTTACCAGATTTTCCAACTTTTCTGCACCAAACTGTTCTTGTTTGCCCTTTTTTCCTTCATCTCCACATCAAACGGACAACACAGACATGCAGAAAGAAAAAAGGAGGAGGAGGGATGAAAGAATGGGAGGGAGAGACTCTGGTAGTGGAGGGACCCGCAGAGCGAGGCCTCGAACGCCCGTTTTAATGGGAATAATAAGCTTCTATCTCAGGCAATTAAGTCTGCATTCGATACTTATCTCAGAGCAGAGGTCCACTGTGCCATCTAAAGAAAATGTTTGCGTTTGAAAAACTCCATCACATAAACAAGATAAGCAGGAAAACACGTATGCGTGCCGCCTATCGCGTCCAACCTCAGCTTTGTTCTTGGAGGGATAAGTGACTCTGAAGCAGGTTTTCTGGGCAGCTAATGTCCTTGATCCCTTCGTTATGGGATACACCACATGCTGCCGCTCTGCAACCACAGAAAGAGAAAAGAACCAAGAACAGAAGCTCAACTCTTGTCAACAGAATATGTTGTCCTGTATAAATCCTTAAAACGCTGAATATTCCTCAATATTCCTTAAAGTAAAAATTAAATATGTTAGGAGAACATTCAAATGTTGTTGTCGCTATGGTTACATGTGATCTAGATGTTTGGAAAATAGTTCTATTTTTGAATGTGATGTTCACCCTTTCTTTTTGTTAACCTGCAGTTGAGACATATTTTGACCTATAAATCACCACATGAGTGAAATACAGAGAACAGCAGATATGTCGAGTAAAAGGAGCTCGTGTAAAAACCGGAACGTGAGTTCAAAACGCTGTTGTGTAATTGCTGAATTAACATACTGTGGAGCATCAGATAAAAGCCATGATGTTTAAAGATAATGTTTTTGTTATCTCTGCAGACACCAATGCAAGCGAATGCTTGTGTTTTCATTCCAGTCAGTCGTCCTCTGTGCATCACAACAGCTTTATCAGAGGGTCACATCTAGTGCCTCAAATGTCTCCATCCGCGTCATGAGCTCTACCTGTTCGGTTCACCATCACACCCCCGAATCCTGAAATACAGCATTTCAGACATTCAGAACAGTGGTGAAAGAACATGGAGGTTAACATCTAGTCAGAACTGCTGCTACAGACACAAATGGAGAAACTTAGCTATATGTCCTTTATACTGTCACACATCAGTAAATGATAAAGGATTTCCCATAAAACTAAATCTGCTGATTATGGAGAAATTATTGTCAAGTTCATCTTTGTAACAACATGAGCCAAACATTAGAATAATAATTTTAAAAAATCATTAAAATGTGGGTTTTTTTTCTGTTTTTATTTATTTATTTATTTTAACTTATACATTCATTTCTTTTTACCTTCATTTTCAACATTTGAAAACAAAAGTGATACTATTGTTTAATCAAAAAAAATACATTGTTCACATTTAATCAATTATTTATAGCACTTTTAAGCAAACAAGACTGACCAAAGTCCTTCACAATTAAAAACAAATTAAAACTAAGCACGGACTATCACAAAAAAACAGTAAAACACTTTAAAACTAAAAGAAAAAGAAAAAAAAAATATTCCAGTGAATGAAATTTTAATGAAATGTTGACAGCAGAGCCCCGAGCAAATTGTTTAGCCACAACATGAAAACCACAAGCTTTGCTTCCATTCAGCTGTCAAACATGTTTCATGATAATGTTTCAGAATATCATTATCTGGTTTGAGGTGAATAAACTGGGATCCAAATAAGGTGGCAGACATAGCTGTTAATGAGGTCACTAAAAGCAAAAACTTCAAGGACACACGCAGCCTTGGCTAAAATGTGAAAAAAGAGGTATAGGTCAACAGGAATTGTCAATAGGGTACATGTTATTAATTCCGTCATGACAGCGAGTACTGCTCATTTTTACAGCAACAGAAACACCTGTTATGATCATTCTTATCAGTTGAATCATTGGAGGAAATTTAATGTTTTGGGGATTTTTTAAATTATTTTTTCCCACTGTTTTCAAATGTCCAGCATCCATATTATCTAAAGCCCTTGTTGGAAGCCCAACTCCTAACTGGGTCAAGCATACCACTGGTGCTCACGGCATCGGTTCTTGATGATGCCAGCCTCTCTCAGCGGGACATCGGGCCCCTGCTGAACTGGAACAGTCGCTTAAACAGCTTTAGGGAAATGACAAAGTGCTGAGGCTGTTAACTGGGCCTCCAAACTCCCCAGATCCCAATCTAGTGTGACACTCAAAGGGAACAAACTTGAACAGGCCATGGCAGCAGACCAAGACACTGCAATCAACGGGACCTAAAAGATGCACTCCCAATGACGTGTTCGACACATCAGACCTGTTTGGCTGTTTCAACTGGGACCTACACATATAATCTTACTGCCCATCAGAAATTAGATTGCTGCAATCTTGTACAAAACCAAACATTTTTATTTGTTAAGGAAATAGTGGAGCTCCCTTCGTTTTAAGTCATCGTTTAGCCCTGTTTTACTTCTGCAACGTGCTCTAAATTAATTTTATTTAATCTCATGCACACATACAGTGTTTCTCAATATAAATTTGCATTCTACATTTATATGCAACACTTGGACACTGCAACACATAAAGGGCATTGGAAGATGACCACTTGGATCTATTTAAAACATACAAATATAATTGCCCAGGTGTCGATTACAGTAGTATTTAGAACAGTCACTGTGAAGCGCTGTAAGTAAGAGAAGCTCCTGGTGTCAGCTGCCACAGGCTTCTCTAATGTCTCTGAGGTGTAACGTGGCCCAAAGTGGACAGGACAGGACTTTATTTTATTGCCCGTTTTCCTCCAGGTCAAGGCACAGAGACCAAACTAATATACCGAGGCCCCTGTGACGCTGAGAGCCAATGCCAACACGGGGTCACGACCCCAGCCAGAGTGTCTTACAGGTCACGGGGTCAGGTCAATCAGAGGGGAATGTTATCCAAAGCATCAGAGTTTATTTGTTTAATTTTCCGTGTCTGCCTCTGATCAAGATGACTGTGGATTACTATGAGAAGAGGAGAGAAAGCGAGACTGCGAGAAAATTGAAGCGCAGAGAGCCTACTGCTTCAAATTAGGCTGGAAAAATAATCCGGCCTCACCTCAACTAAACATCGTACTTTAAACTTATTGTCCAAAATCAAATAAGCTTTACAAGCCACAAAAACACTCAGGCCAGGCAGGCTGCGATTCACATGAAGGTCACTCCAAGTGTCATGAATATTTTTCTCCTTTCAAACCACTTTTCTATTTTCTCTCAAATTCACTTTGCTAAAACACTCACACTCAACGAGGGCGGGACAAGAGCCCAATTCATCCGACCCTCAAAATGAAAAGTTTTCACATAATATTAAACTTTGGAAAATAAAATCTAATTGAAAAATGCCTTAATTTGTCCTGTTTCTTCATTGCTCACCTGTGTGTGTGTGTGTTTTCTAAAACATCTCATTGAACTGCACAAAGACACTTTTACTTCTCAAATTTTATCCATATGTTTCCCCCAAAAATATCACAAATGTTGAAGCTGAAATTACTTTTATTAAGTGCATTGTAGAGATAAAATATTTCTTTTTAAAAATTTTACTGCAGTAACACCACAAAGCTTTCTATTATGAGTAAAGCTACATTGAAATTCTACGTAGGAGAGGGGGGTACGTGTCCGGGACTGAAACCTGGAGAGGCTGCACGCGGACTGTGAACCTACTCAGGAGTCTGTCCACACAGCTAAATCAGCCACCTGAACTGATATTACATGTTTAAAAAAAATTTAACAGCAAAATATACTGTGAAAAACTGAAGATGGCATACATAGGATAATTTTTTTAATGCATTCCTTTGTGAACCATACTTTAAATCATCGTGCTCATTTTTGCTACTATGAATGGCTTTGCATGCTCTACAAAAAAAAAAAAAGAAAGAAAAAGATCAGTTTTTGGGGCATCTAGTACTTAAAACACATTTAGAATACTTCCTAAAATGTAAACACTAAAATAAACAATATGAGTGTCCTCTGACACAAACCAGGTTCTAAACCCTCTGGTGGTTTCTAGGCAACAAAATGTGCTTTGATTCATACACCTATATGAAATATGAACTGGCAAGAACATACAAACTCTATCAGAATGAACTTGACAAGTAAATAATTACTATTTTAATTTCTTGTTCACCCATTGAATTTTTTTATTGGTTGCTTTTTTCTATTTCTCATGAAATCACTCTTGTTGTCATCCCAACAATACTGTTCCCCGCTTCAGTTTTTGCTATAGCAGTGATGCAGCCATCCATTTAAATCAAAACAAATGTGTTTTTTTCTGAGTTATCTTGATAGATCTTGGTGTGAATGACCCATAAAGCATAACTGCTCCACTACACCGCATTAAGTTAATTCTGGAAAACAAAATAATAATATAGGGATTGTGTTCAAAAAGTTATTTAAACATTTGGTTATCCGGTAAAACTGTAGCTACACATGGCTGATCTGACCAGGTTAAACCTGTAAGGGTCCCAGAGGAGTTGCACCGTTAATGCACATGAGGAATCAGGAAATGATTGCCGTCATTGATGAACGACAATCATTTCTGTTTTTTATGGTCCTTTCATAGCTCTGTTTAAAAATGGCCAAACAGTTTATAAAATTATTAGTTTAGCAAGAATTGCCAAACATGGGACAAAGCCATAATTGGGGGAAAATGTCTCCATATCAATATTAGAAATGTGAATTAACATTTCTTTCATTTGAGTTTTGTGGTTTCTAAATTTTATGTTTATAGTTATTATACAGCAAGTTAAACATAAAAAAAATGTTTGATTGTTTTCCCCCTTTTCTCTCGATGAAGTGCCTTTTCACTGCAGCTGTATTCTATTCCACCTTTCTTTTTCTTTTTTTCTCCTGAACCCCCTGAATCATATATCAACACACCAGATAATCTTTAGTGCCAGTTTACAACATGCTGGGTAAACACAGTGAAAGGGTATATTTCCTCCATCAGTATACAGAGTAATGTAATGAAGCTCGGTGTTTCAGCTCCGACTATGCTCCTTTCCTAAACCTTTCTCAGCAGTTTTCAGGCATAAACCTAAGCACACCTAAATTAAGGACAGATTGAATGAAAACTAGGAAGTGCTATAATTGTTTTTCCAAATGTGGTCTCAAACTTGAGTCCAATGTTGAGTCTCTTCCCCCATTTCTCCCCCAGTAGGTGCCTTTTGGGATCCCTGGTAGTGTGTTATTCTAAATGAAATACATGTATGAAGATGCTTGCTGAATTTTCTGTCACGGTGGATCACGGCACTAAGGACATTTTCTAAGATGTCTTGACTTCCCGAAGTTAAGCGCCTTAAGATTAGAAATGTTAAGAATTGGCACAGTAAAATTAAAGATTAAAAGAATTGCAAGTAAGGCATGGAATGAGAAATACATTTCAAGACAGTGAGAATGATTGGTGACTCTAAATTGACCAATGGTGATGCTCCATAGTCATGTGACCATCTGCTATAGGCTTCAGCACATATTTTTTAAATGTTTGAAGTCCAGAATGGGAAGCAAAGATTTTAGTTTTCAACTTCCTTTCCTGTGGAACCAGCTACCTGTCTGGATACGAAACATTGACTCTTTTAAGTC
>JBAMYA010000016.1:10889720-10904722 GCA_037176975.1 Arrhamphus sclerolepis
ATGTATGTATATAGTTGTTTAGTTTGACTACACTTTTACAAGTGTTTTTACACTTTTACGCATAAAGTTTTTAACTTTATTTTCTTTTGCCATCCATTACTGTTTTATGTTTTGTTTTATTCTGTAAAGCACTTTTGAGTTGCACTTGTTTCAAAGGTACCACATAAATAAAACTGAAATTGAAATTTTACCCAGGATAAAATGTAGTAATCAACCCCCATATTAATGGCTTTCTCTCCACATATTACATTAGTGTAATTAAAATTGTTATTTAAAATCCCAGTTCGTAAATAAGTCAATTTTGTTTTGAAACATTTAAACTGTGCAATAATTTATTTGTCAAACGCTTCATTATATAAAACCAGTGCTTCCACAGTTCTTAATAAAATGGGTAGCCTTCTTCAGGTCTCCACCTCAGAACAAAGCGAGAACTCCTGGTGGCCTGAACCCTCATGTGGTACGGGAACAAAACCTCTGAATGACTTTTCACCCTCTTGAAGCTGGAGGCAACGCAACAATACACTTAATTTGCTGTGTGAATACCTGTGTACCTGCAGAAGCATATGTGTGTGTGCGTGTGTGTGTGTGTGTGTGTGTGTGTATATCGAGATACAGCGAGAGCGCAAACAGTGCGGCGCCAGCAGTCTGCCCTTCCCTTGAGAACGTAACGGCTGAGTGCTACTGGAAAGAGAGACCAATGAGTGGAAAAGGTGGGGGTTTCTTAATGTGTATAGCATGGAAGGCAGCAGGTTAAGGTTTACAGGTGAGACTGACATCGGTTGTTGTCCTCGCTAACATGGAAGACAGTGTGACGTGTCACTGTGACTCAGGCGAACACCTCCGGAATCACATATTTGCTGTTACTCAGTGGGTGAATTCAAAGTTCATTCTTGCGCAAATAAAATCTTCTGAAGACGGACTTTCTGTCATTTCCTTCTTCAAACAAATAACTTTGATCTCTTGCAAACGAATGTCCAGCTCCTCAAAAATGAATTCACCGTATCTCTACATTTCTGCTTCCGAAAAGCCCTCAGTGCCATATGATAATCCTACTGTGCAATGCAGAAATGCTGTCAAAAGTCTCATTTTAATCTGCAGAGGAGGGAATTGGATGTATGAGAGAATATGAAAACAGGGTGAACTCCAAAGCTCCTTGTGCTTACTCTGTCAAAAAAAAAACGAAAAAAAAAACATTTCTGCTGAGCTCAGCACAATCCTGATGCCAAAAAATTCACCCGCGGTCCTGCTGGCCTCCCCCGTCCAGGTTCCACCTCAGCTTATTCATTTTTAAATCTAACCTTTTTATGTCATGTTTTAAAAACAAAGGAACCAAAACTGGCTGAGTTCAGTCTGAAGAAGCAGAGAGGGAGGGGAGTTGTTGAAGGAGCCAAAAATCACTGAAACTCAATCTGGTTACGGGCGCACTTTGTTTTCACTGACTCACAATTCACTCTTTTTATGCACTAACTAGTTAGACAAATATGAAAATGTTGAAGTCAAAATATTTTGTCCTTGATCGTGTATAATATATTTAGCATAAAAGCCCCACAGGAATGATGACCCCTACAGGTGGAAATAAAGTTTGGCCCTCGTCTTTCTGCAGCAACACTGATGAACTGAACTTTTAAAAGGGGGGGATTGGATTAGTCAGTGGGGACACAAAGCTTATAGCTACGCCTGTCAATGTCATTCTTTCCAGTTTGATGGAGGAATCCAAGTCAAACTGTGCCTTTTCAAACACTCAACCCTAATAAAAACAAAAGCAGTGCTGTTCAGACAGCTCTAATTCCCTTGACAGCCTTCCAGCCAGTCCCACTTAAGGTTATTACGGGCTATAAATATGCTGGTTTCCAGGGCTAGAATGTCAACGCTGTTTGCCCTTGTTAAGACACATAATTACCTCATTTACATCTCGTTTCCTCCCCAAAATCGGAAGCCATTATGCGCCCCCGCACTCCGTTCCTCCCCCCACCTTCCAATGACGACGATTAGAGTCATCATCCAATCAGCTTCTGAGCTGCACATTGGGAAGGGAAAGGCTCCCAAGGGTCCGACTGGAGTAGCCGGACAGCAACAGACGGAAAGAACCCTTGCGGAGCCCTGGGATGCTCAGACAGGAAGTGTTGGTCACGGATATGTCCTGGGCAGCAAGTCTCTCTGGGGTTTTCAAAGACTGTAGCAGCAGATCCAAGTAGTTACTGGTCTCACAGGTCACACTGTCCTGTGACTGTCTCCACTCTCTGATTTACACTTTTCTGCCTTTTTTATTGACCTCTTCTGATAAATACAGTTTATTTTAGAACAAGATGCTTCATAAAATGCTGAAGTGATTGTCAATCCATCCATCCATCCGTTGTCTATACCCGTATCCAGCTGTCTGTGGGTGAAAGGCAGAGCGACAAGAGTTTCACTGAGAGTTTCTTACTAAAAATCTTTTGTGAAATGTCATTTTGATTTTGTTTTAGGTGATTATTAGATCTATTAATCCAAACATTGTGAGTTACTTCTGACTTTAAACTGTAGGAAAGGTACAGTATGAATTAAGCATAAAACACAAGTGTGAAACATCCACCATCAAACAGCTGTATATTGAAATATGGATATATATGAGCTTTCATGACCCAGCAGTAACCTTCTCAGTGAGCTCTGACACACACAAGCCGCCACATTTCAGACGCTACAGACAAAACAATTTGTGGAGCGTGGAGGATGAGATATGTCTCGTGTCCGAGGACAAAATAATCTTCAGAAATGATCAGAGACTTCATTCCTCACATCGTTGACAGGCTTGTCTCTGTCTGACTACACATCAGTCATCAGCATCAGCAAAACAGCGTTACCCAGAAGCTACTTCGCTCTTCCTTCTCATTTTCCCGTTCATGCTCTTTTCTTCCTTCCCTTCTTTTCTTTTACCTCCTTTTTTGTCCCCTCCTTACTCCTTCATCCTTCCTCCTACAAACTAGCTTCTCCGGTTTACCATTATGTGGTGGGAGCCTGCTATATTGTGTGCGTGTGTGTTATAACAGAATTACAGCAGTTGTGTATGAAAATAGAAGATAAGGGAGCAGGATGATGAAATGTGAAGCAACAACACATGACCCAGCTTAAAGATCTCAGATAAAAACATACATGCCATATGCTTTATCCACAAACACATGACTGAAAATGCACATACGCACACGGGCTACACAGACATTTCAGAAAAGGCAAGAGGCGAATGTTACACAGTTGCAGTGCAAACAGAAAAGGAAATGCATCCCTGAATTTGTGATTTTGTGCATGCTCCGTGCATGCAAGCCGGTGTACGTGCATGTGTGTGTTAAGTAATGACACATGGAGACCAGTTCAGCATAGTAAATGAAATGGACCCGATAAGATCGGTGAGACGGGCAGAGTGACTTGGGTTTATGTGGTGGGTGCAGGGGAAGGCTAGTTTAAATCAGGGGATCACATGAAGGGACATGCAGGTGTACGCTAATTTTCACTGCTGCAACAAAATAGTGTCTGGTGCTCTGTTTGTAGCTTAGAGAGAACATAAAAATTCTGTTTTTCTAATGTCAAAACTAGAAACCACTCCTGTTTATGCAAAATGAATTGAAGTTGTTACTCATACAAATCAAGAATAAGGAGATAAGCAACATCATTTACTTTCCAATTTCTGAGGCTTCTTGCGTTATTCTTTTAACATGTGACAGGTATTTGCAAATGAAATATATTTTATTTATTCAGTTTTGTGCTGATGTACTATAAAACAGATATATTAGCTAAGTTAACTGACTAAATACATAATTTAACCTCAAGACAGAAATCACCCGTAAACTGCTTCTTTATCGCCTCTCTTGTTGTGTTGAGAGGAATTTAAAATTCCATTTCGAAATGAGGAAAGGGCACACAAACACACCAATCAGCAGCCAGTCCTCCATCTGATACAAAGGTGGATTCACACACATTCTGCCCTTTGGTCTGATAACAGCAGTTTGGGGTGAAAAGGGGAATCTGAAGGGCAGTTTTTGTTTTTTTGTTTTGTTTTTTTTCATTCCAGATGGACAGGTATGGTTTTGTCCATGCTTCGCTACACTGGGACACCTCAGTGATTGGCATGGAGGCTTGGTCGCCCACTCCACTGACAGATTATTCATATCACCTAGTTAGGTTTCATGAAGCAATTACATGTTTTCACACTCCACCAGCTTTGGGAATGACACACTATAGAAACATATACTATACTGGGAAATGCCTGTCAAAGAAAAAGAAGGAAAGATTTTTATTTTTTTTTTGTTCACTTAAATTATAGACATTAAAGCAGAGGTATCAAACTTAAGCCCAAATCCAGCCGCCACTTCATTTTTTGTGGATAATCTGGATTTTAATGCAACTGCCTGTTTAATATGTTACCTACATCAAAAATTGAAAAACAGGTGAGGAGAGCATCCAGGAGACCTTTATGTCAAAAGGTCATGATTTAGCAAACGTTTGAAAACAATTTTTATGTTATAAATTAACATTTTTTTAAACAAAAATTGATTTTAGTGCAATTTTACCAATGTTGAATCATACAAATTTGGCAATGTTATAAATTATAATTTAATATCAAAGTGTTGTTAAAAAAAGAAAGTTGATTTTCCAACAAAAAATTGTAATTTTAAGTCACAAAGTCACCGTTTTTTGACTTCTGTGATTTATATGATGGAAATTCTTGGTTGTCTTGATCTTGCAAAATTTGCAATTTTAAAACAAAATTAGCTCTCTTTTTTGAAATTTGCAATTTCAAGGTGAAGTTAGCATGACGAGCAACATCTGTGGGAGTGAAATGGAAGTAGTTCAGGAAAAATAATTCCAGCAAAGAAGATAACCCTATCCTTGTTTTACAGATAATGAGAAATGACACATAGGGACTTTAGAGAAATCTGATTGGCATGCATCCAGAAACTATAAATAAAAGAATGTAAAACATCAGTCAAAAAGAAAAAAAAACACTCATTCCACATAGAGATACAGAGCAAATGACAAATTGTACTATACGTGCACCCTCTTGTCTATTTGCATGAGAACAGAAGATTTATAATAGTTACATTAAACTGGAATTAATTGCAAAGAATACAGTGCAGACACTTATTTTCTATTTCTTTTCAGTCTCATAAAGTTTGTCACCACTCACTCAAAAGCGTGAAAAATCCTCTTGAAAAGGTAGCTCATTAAAAGTGTGTGTGTGGCACTGATGTCTGCCTAATGTACGTTTTTTTGTTTGTTTCACTCATTTCTACAAGTAGCAGCCTGAATAAATGAAATGAAATAGAAATGGAAACATATATGTGATAAATAAATGAAAAAAGTGGAGATAGTGCCAAATGTTTTCTCAAACCGAGATTAAAGCAGCTCAAAGGAACTTTTAATTTTTATTTATTTATTTATTTATTTTGCTCTTGTTTGCTCTATGTGTAGCAAAACCCAGCTTGATAATGGTTATCTTTACCCTTCTTTTATGCATCATTTACAACGTGAACACATTTACATGAACTGTTTTTGATGTAATACTTCCAAGTGTACATTTTAAAAAAAAAACCTTGATGGAAGCACAATCATTGTCATGTTTGTTCTGCTTCCAGTCCATCATGAAAGCTAGAATATGTAGATTATACTCAAGACACTCAATGACTTGTTTCACAGAAACATTTGAGAGCAGTTGATGAATTGTTTTAAAAGGAGACGCTTGAAAGAAAAAAAAACTGGCATGTGATTTGATAAACTATCAGTCTAAAAGTCTTGCACTGGTTTTCCGAGTCCATCAAAGTTTCAAAAGCTGGCTGGAATTTTATACACCCTAACTTGATGATGTAATCGAACCACGTCCAACAACAGCAGTTCCAGGTGAAACAGTCATGACTTACTGTTTGGTTCATCACTGGTGGGCGAACTACACGAGAACTGGGCTTTGATTTCTCAATGTCTACAGAGGAAAATCAGTGTAGCCTGAAAACACACACACACATTTGCTGGAAGACACAACTGCACTGGCCCAGACTGTCACGTTCACATTCTGCCTCCAACATAAAAAAAAGATAAAACAAACACACACTGAAGCTCAGCGCAGCTCTGCCTTCTACGAGTAACATCATGGTAAAAGTGTCAGGGAGCAGGTATTGTTTTTGGCAACAACACCTGCTTAAACACTATGAAAAAGAATGGCGATTTAAACCCTTTCTCTTCTTTAAAAGCACGCACACATGCACACACACACACGCACACACTAAACACCATCCCAGTTCTCACATCATCAGCTGTGACCTGGTTAGGTTTAAGCCGGTGTTTGAGCCTGGCCCTTAGTTGAGGTTGGCTGCTCAGACAGGGCAATAGCTTGCACGCTCTCACAGACACACACAGAAATACACACACTGTCC
Organism: Arrhamphus sclerolepis; assembly: GCA_037176975.1. NCBI lineage: Eukaryota > Metazoa > Chordata > Actinopteri > Beloniformes > Hemiramphidae > Arrhamphus > Arrhamphus sclerolepis. The sequence continues at coordinate 10,896,119 of JBAMYA010000016.1, forward strand.
ACAGTGGCTAATTGAATGGCCGGGGCAGGAGGTCCTGGTCTTTATGTTCATGGAGAGAAGCCATGAATATCTCTGTTTCATTTGGACTTCACACACCACAGCGGTGAGAATAGGTGAATGACTGTGGGAATGAACAACTGCAGGATTTGAATATTCACCTTCCAACAAGCTTTGTGGGGAGAGAAAGGACACTTTCTGAGAGAGGGGGAGAAAAAAAGTTGATTGTACTAACATTGGATGTCAGGATAAATCAAATTAATCGTACTGAACATTTGACGTGGTTCACTGCTACAAAAAGAAAAGAAGTAAAGACCATCAAATAGAGGACAATTCTCTGTAAATACAAACAAATCAAAACTAGATCCTGAATAAAAGCCATCAACCAAACTGTTATAACTGTTATACAGCTTCTTTAAAGAGAATATTCCCACCGTGTTTACCAGTCACACTGACCTGATGGTGACATTTCAGCCATTAATTCTGATCCACTGTTGCATCTGCTTTTTTAAGCAAATTATGTCACAAATAAATGAAATGAATGATGTTAAAATCCTGACAATAATGTTAAAATTCAGTCCTAAAACAAAAAGGGAGATTTTGACTAAAACTAAGACTAAATCTAATACCAAAGTAAGTCTGCAATGTTTGGTTTAACGTCACCTGTTTAGGAACTTCACTATATATTCATTTAAGTCATTTTTCATGTTAAAAAGAAAAAAACAAAAAAGCAACAACAATATTTTCAGCTTCAACTATTTTGTGTTTTTGACAGGACATTGTGATGGAGTATATCAGTCAGTCAATTATGACATACTGAGCTCCACCTTCATCTATTACACACCCAAACTTCCTTAAATGGTTAATGTATTAACAAACGTGAAAGTAAAAGAGTCCTGATTAACAGTTTTCTTAGCAGAACACGATGAGGAACATCTGGATGGAGGATTTAAAATCGCCACACTGACCAGACTGGCTGGTACCTCCAGCAGACCCCTGTGAGCCTGAGTTACAAGGATGGGCAGAAGGATGGATGGATGGATGGATGGATGGATAGATGTTAACAAGAGTTTGAAACTATGTAAAATTTGGAGCAACATGACCATGAACTCACAAAAGATGCCCACAATAGATTTGTAAAGCATCACACAGGATCTTTAGCTATTTTTAGCTCAACTGGTCCCCTCGTAGGCCTGGAGGTAGAGTCACATTTATGACTGCTCTGTTCCATCTCTTCCATCTGTAAGTTGTCTCTGATGTCCACTGTTGCTCTGTAAGCTCTGCAAGTTACTTTGGTTGTTTGTTTTTTGTTTTTGTTTTTGTTTTTTTGCCTTCTGGGACTTAAAAGTAATCAAATATACCTTCAAATACCTCATATTTTGTTCTGCTTTAATTAAGAAACAGCGTTTCTAAACTTGGGATAAAATGTCAGTTGACCAAGGATGAAAACAGACTACTAATTCATTTACTGAACTTGAATATACAGCAATCTCCAGGAATTAACACACCATCCCCTACAGATGTCATACACTCTGTTTCTTACTTCAGTGATAAAATGTCAGATTTAAAGTTAACAATGCATTTTGATATTACTTTAAAAAAAAACAAAAAACACAAGACTTCTTTCCTTCGAGCGCTACAAAACATAGCATCTCTGAAAATTCAAGCATGTCACCAAGCCGTGGCGATGTACAGAAGAAAGTGAAAAATGTCTGATTTAATGGGTTTCCATCTGCGGGCTTGAGGCCATCCATAACTTCAAGAGAAAAGTGCAGCATTCATTTGTAAGCGCAAACCAGGCTATCTATGCACAGTATACATCATGGCTTTTAATCATTATGCATGTGTAGATTTTGTGCATCTTACCATTCACAAAACAGAAACAGAGCAAAAAGAGTCTAATAAAAAAAAATAAAAAAAAAAATAAAAAACTCAGACCAGAAGTTGAGGAAGAAGTGAAACAACAGCTGCAGATATGGAGTTTGGGGGTCACAGGCGTGGGGGAAAGAACGGTGTGATGAGCATGAACGGAGAAGGAAAGGAACTGGTAAAGTCTGCTATATCTGATGCAGCATTTGGAGATGTTCAGCATGCAAGTCAAATCATGCAGTTCTGTGGAACCAGTGGCTGAGTCACTGCATCAAAAGCAAAGATGTTAAATGTCAGCTATTGCTCAACATTGCAGGGAATTTAAGTCTTTAAGTATTTTGTTTTGTCTCAGATCAGGAACCTATTTAGACCCCTGCTCATTTCTCAAGTCAAATAAACGCAAGGTATTTAAAAAAAAAAAGACCTTGTGATACTAATTGGTTGTTCAAGTAAAAAATGTATCATATCCTTTTTCTTTCTTGTTATAACCCTGAAGGCCTGGCAGGGTCCTTTATTTGGCACATTTCATGCACAAAAGTACAAGTGTGTAGCAGCAACCTTTGGGAGAAAATAGTGAAAACATTCAGCGCACAACCATTAAAAAAAAAAAAAACAGCCACTAACTTCGAGAAAGAGCAACTCATTCTGAAATGCTACATTTTCAAACAGAAACCACAAGTCGTTCACAGTGACTAATAGATGGACTTTTGGCTATGAATGCTGCATGTCTCACTCAGTATGAACAGGTTTACATTGGACAAACTCAGGCCAAATTAAAGCAAGAAAAAAAAGCCCAAGCAGTTTTTGTAAATAGTGTATAATAGTTTGCATGAGGACAGGGAGATGCTTCAGCTGCAGCACAAATGCTCATGGGAAAACACTCAAATAAGGGGGAAGTGAGCATCATTACAACTGGAGACCACTGGAGCCGGATGTTTAGGGCTGAACATGTTTCCACAGTCTGCAAGGTTGCTCTCCATTTTACTCAGACAACCGCTTTTGACACTAATGTGGTTCCTATATAATCTAACAACTCAAACTTATGTCATGACACAGTTTGAATAGAATTTATCAGAAGTGATGTAAGCAGTGTGCATGTGTCTGTGAGAAAAACTTTAAATTGATACAGCATATTCATAAAGACAACACGTAGGTTTGTATTAGTGGTATGTAGGAAAGTATTATCGACAATGCTCATGGAATTACAATTATACCGGAATAAAAGCTGCTATTCTTTGCATACAACTGGATTATAGAAATATCAGCGTGGCAATGCTAGTTTTAGAATTAGCATCAAAGGCAGTGTCAGTATTATCAATATGAGGCAATTTCAGTATCAGGCGCCCACTTTCTCTGACAGCTGTTCATTAAAATCCTTAAATTTATAATCGGTTCTTGGAAAAAGTTAATTTGCTCAACTTTGCATTCAGTTATTTTAGCTATCTTCGCATTTTGTTTAAAGAAAATTGTCTCCAGAACTTATTTTAAACGTGAAGCATGCATTAGCAATTAGTTTAAGTGGTCTTATTTCTTTGCATTCTAAAGTTTTAGGACACAACACAAGAGAAACTTTTGAAGATTATAGATTTCAAAGCTGTTTAGTTTATTTAAGAACTGCAACAACCATGACCAAATAAAGTCCTGGTTGCACAAGTGCGTTAGTGATTGCGCTGTCTAGTGTACCAGCAGGTTTCAAAAAAAAGGTCCTGCAAGAAAACATTAGGATTTTATTAAGTGTCACACACATTGATCAGTGATCCAAGAGTTACCCACATGAAGACAAATTTAAAAACACAATGTTTGAAAATAGATTCAGTATAAACACAGCAGCCTGGTTAAAGGTGATTATGTATAAAGAGCAACAGTGGACCCTCAGGTGGTGTGTGAGTGTATGAGGGGTGACACATGAGAGCTTGTTTCTGAACGTACAAGGGATGAGACCAGACTCTGGAGTTGGGAGGGGTTTAAAAAAAAGGGTGGGGGGAGGTAAAACCGTTAATTTGGTCCTACTGGCTTCATTTTCGCTCCCTTGGGTCCATTTAACATATTTTACTCTCAAGACCCCATAAACAAACCGCTAGCACAATTAGCGCTGTGTATGGACATTTGTGTGCGTAAATGTGTGGGAGCACGCAAAAATAATTTACTGTCTCAAAAGAAACACAGGTATGTGAACATACACTGTGATATAAGGAGATGCATGTATTAATACACACACACACACACTATAGTGATTTTTTTTTTATTACACTAATATGGTTCATTTTCAGCTATCAAAATGCACATGAAAAGAGTGTTAACGCTGTCAACAAGGGAGCATGGTATGTGGAACCGTCGTTTTCATTCTCGATATGTCAAGGTTGGGGTGTATTCCAGCACTGAGCGGGGTGGGGTGGGGGAGAGGGGCGGAGGGGGGGTGGAGGGGTGTCGTTCTCCATCCTCTGCTCTCCAGAGAATCTCATCATGAAACGCCAAAGCACAAAGAGCTCAGAGCCTCCGACTGAAACCAAGGGACCTTTCATCCGAAAGCGGGGACATGTCTGGGCCAACAGCGCCACCCAGCATGTCCTGGCGGGTACTACACTTCGCCCTTCCCTTTTGCAGCCTGACCTGTCCTGACTCCATTTTTTGTTTGCTTTGTTTCTTTTTTTTATTTTTTGTTTTTCAAAAAGAAAATACAACTACTTATTTATGTATTCATTTATTTGGATCCTCCCTATCTGAAACCAGAACTCACACAAGTGTAAGGAAGTCACAGTCGTCTCTCTGTGTGGGAAATCTACCAAATAATGGGCTTCGTCAACCTCAAAGCAAAGCACAAATGCACACATAAAAAATCAAACTAATTACAATTTGTCCTTTCTCTTTTGTCCTTTTTCAAAGTGCTCCCTTTTAATTCCCCTCAAGAACACATAAAAAAGGAGGTGATGGGCATGTGTGAGAAATATAAAGGGTTGGGGGGTGGGGGGGTGGGGGGGGGGGGTGTTGGTGGTTGGGGGGGAGTACTCAGGGATTTTCCAAAGTGGCACAGTAAAATAACACACTGGAGTGTATATCGGCTTCCACTTTCCCTCATTTAAATAAGCGCCAACACTGATTTTCTAACAAAAATATGGTACTAGTATAATAACAATGAAATAAGACCCTGTGAAAACTCGCAGCCTGCAGCAAGTATTTAAACTATCATTTAAAAAGGGCTGATCTGTAATTCAGAGCGGATATGGTATCAGACGGCGTGCTTGTCATTCCCCCGCTATAATCTCCACTACGCTGAGAAACACACTGTCTCCTGGCAGCACTGGAGAGAAGGAGGAAGAGCACGAGGAAGAGGAGAAGAGGGGGCCCGGATTTCACGACATATTTCTCCCTCGCCTCTAGGTGCCGTTTGTTTGTCTGCTATCAGCGGTGAAATCTGACAAGGAAAAAAAAAGCAAAAGTCACAGAGAAGTTGAGCACATAGACGGCCGAGGAAGTCTTAAAAGTTACTTTTTTTTATGGGAGGAGGTTTTAGGAGATCTTGGAGAGCTGTTGATTTAAAATATGAAAACTGATCAATAACTCTTTAACTGAAAGTCTTTTAAAAACTTTAAAACCAAATGATTAATAGCTGTTGAGTCAGTTCTGTCCTTTCTCTCTAAATAATAAATATAACCACAAACTGGACGTTAATGATAATCATCTTATTAAATGTCATATTACCAGTGAAAGTGAGAAATTGGAGGCTGATGGGAGGGACTGACGTAAGGACACGTTGAGAGAACAGAAAGTACTGGTATTTCCTTGTTGATCAACAAAATTAATCAGCAGCGAGTCAGATCAGTAAAAGGTTTGTGAAATACCAAAGGCACAACTCAAAATTTTGAAGTTTGTAAAGCAGAAATGCTTAAACAGTCTAAAATAGGGAGACAAACCCAGATCCAAAGCCAGTTCATTCTGCAGATGTTACAGCAGCATTACTCAGTAGTGAAAGAGTCCACTTGAGCATTTGAAGAGAAGAAGAATGCAACAAACAGAGGCCCTGAGCTGTCGATCAGAAATACTATATCAAGCAAAGATTAAAGAACATTTCAACTGAGAAAATACAACAAAAAGCCTTTTTTTTAGTTTCCAAGCACCTAACCTTTGGGTTCTAGGCCATAATGACCATCGCTACATTTGGAGAAAAAAATCCCAACTGTGAAGTACGGTGGTGGCAGTATCATGTTGTGGGTTTGGTTTGCTGCAGGAGGAACTGGTGCGCTTCACAAAATAGATGACATGTAGAAATACCTTACATCATCCAGGAAGTTAACGTTTGTCTTCCTAATTGACAGTCACTCTAAACATGCCATCAATTTAAGATAAGATAAACTTTATTGTCCCGAAGAAAGTTTGTTTTGGGCTTAAAAGTGTGAAACCCAACCACACACACACACACTGAACATTAAACAATTATAGAATATCACTGAGTATTGCACAGATTAATATTCCATGTTATAAGACACATAGTGAAACTGAGGACCATAGAAATAGTCCAATAAAAAAATAAAATAAAATAATTAAATAAGTGGGTACATAAAATCCTAAAAAACAGGCAATAAATAGTCATGATAAATACACTGATAAAATGTGGTCTAATGATTAGAGTTAAGGTAAAATTTATCTTTTTATTCTTCAAGAATGTACTGGATGAGGTGATGAAGGGAGAGCTTACAGCAGTTAGTTTTATGTCTGCTGGCTCCGTAGCGTCTACATGATGGACGGAGTTCATATTCTGAGCAGAGGTGTGCTGGGTTGTTGAGGATTCTATGGGCCTGTTTGGTCACCGAAGATGGATTGGAGAGACAGCTGACCTTTTGCATCCTATAATTTCCACTGCAGCTTAAACAAGAGATGCAATTTAGTGTTCAGACTGGGTGGTGAAGATGCCATGCCAGGCCGCCATGCCGTACCCAATCACACTCTCAAACACCGCATGGATAAATAACAACATTTTGTTTTGTTGCTGATCGCAAAAAGAAAACTGCGCTCAGTTCCATCAGTTCTGTCCGGAGGAAATTCCAGCAAACTATTGTGAGAAGCTTCTGGAAGGAAACCCAAAACATTTGCCCCAGTTATACTGGGTAAAGGCAGCACTACCAAGTACTAAGGATATGTATGTGTACGTCTGGCTTCAAAGAAAGACTTTCCATATACTTTAAATGTAAAGTTTTACATGTTCACGCATTTTTTTTTGTAAGGAGGACAAAATAAATTATCAAACAATCCTCATGTCATTAGTAAATCGTTATTAGCAACAGCCAAAAGCAGATATTATAATGTCCTGGACTGGTGTGCACTCTCTATGTCTCTCTCTCACACACACACACACACACACACACTGAGAACCATGAGGACACATTGGGTTTTGGTTAGACGTGTGGTCTGGACAGGAAAGGGCTGGGGCCGCCACACTCAGCAGGACACGGACCTCGGGCAGTCCACACCACACACACACACTGATTCAAACATGCTGCCAAGGTACCCTCACCCACCTATCCTGTTGCAGTGGGGGGTCGGAACCGGCCGAGGCACACACAGAATCGTAGACATCATCTCACTCAAACACACACAAACAGAGCTGGCGGAAACCGGCAGTGACACGATGTCCGGCAGCTTAACTCTGGGGGATCTTGAGGCCGACCTGAGCCATCTATCATACAGCCAGAAACACGGTAACCCAAGACACGAGGAGCAGATCACACACACAAAAGAGACGAGCATTTCTGCAATCAAAACACTCATTCAGACAAAGCCGACGACACGCAATTTCATGGAACGCTGGCTGTCTATGAGAAGACCTTGACATGAACTGAACCTAATGAGACATCAGTCTCCTCACTTGTGGTTTTGTCGTTTGTTATCAGTGTTCACCCTGAATACGAATGTATCTAAAGCTGTTTGACATGAAAGACCCAAGGTAAAAGGATGAAATCATGTTTGTCCTTGGCTTGGAGCTAAAATGACGTCAAATCAGTCAGTCCACTGAAGATACAGATGGAGAAATCAAGTATGATGGAAAACTTATCAGTATTCCCTTGACAAACACTTTGCATCACACCTCACAATCTACCCTTCTGTCTGAATAAGTGCTTCACTTCATTTGTAAAACACCCCTGTGAATGATACAGACCACCACTTGCCTCATCTAAATCTCTTACCCTTCTTTCCCATAGCAGGCCTCGCTATTCACCCCGCTTAAAAATCTCAAGCAACGGGATTGGAGTGGATGACTCTCATTTGGAGCAGGAGAAAAGTGGCCGCTAATGTATTTTAAACGCCACTGGTGTTGAAGAGAGTGATGAGCCTGGCGGGACAGCCAGAGGTAGTGGTGACTCTCCCTCCTGGCTCAGTGCGAATCTCTATTGGGGAGAATAAGGGAGAATGCAGGGAGGGAAGGGGGGAATACATCCACAAGACGGCAGGAATCGATCGTTTCTCCTTCCTTCTTTTCGCGCTATCTCATCTGCAGGGGCTGAGAGAAGCAGAGTGGTTTAAACGATCCTGACCTTGTCCGACATAAATAGTCAGAAAAGTCCACAGAGCAGATAGCTTTGTGTTAGGCCGAGGGGAGAGGAAGAGAAAAGAGGGAGGGGAACGCACTGAGATAAGAAAGAAGGGTAAGTGGGGGGGGGGGGGGGGGGGGGGGGTGAAGGAAGCCCTCCCCTGGCCTCCCCCCCCCAAATTTCCTTTCCCTCCCCCCCCCAACTTCCCCCCGGG
>JBAMYA010000016.1:10914959-10951103 GCA_037176975.1 Arrhamphus sclerolepis
AGTACCTGAAGACCACAGCTGATTTTTAAAGTCAAACACATTTTGTATGAAATGTATATATATATATATATATATATATATATATATATATATATACACATACACATTTTTTATTATTATTATTATTATTTATTTTTACATATACTGATGTACATTTTCAGCAGCACAGAGGCTGTCTACAAGAAGCGACAGAGCAGTAAGAGAGGACTACTTTTTAGGCAAATGGCACATCTACAAGACAGATACGCAGACTTAAAATCAATTTAAGCTGATAACGAGCTTGTAGAGCTCACTGTACAACATTCATAGATTTTGATAGACATAATGGACAAGACTGCACTCCCTCTGAACAACACAGAGGCAAAGGTCTTCTTCAGGTCCACTGCAATTACAGATAAGTACAGGATATCATTTTTAAATAGGGATACTGGATATTGGGCACAGAATTATCTAAATATCAGGATCAGATATATTATGAGAAAATCCATCATATCAATCTATTCACTTTAATTTGTTTCATGTTATGTGCCATGTCACATGTGAGCTGTACAAGCTGTCAAGACCTTGATATGAACTAGATTTCTATATTGTCAGAAGATGTGATCGGATCTACGCAAACACAATGTGCTTAAGCTGATAACACAGTAACTGTCATTAATTCTCCTGTCTTTATTGACAGTCCATTAAACACTCATAATAACTGAAGAGAAAAGAGTTCAATGTATGCTGTTTATCTATTATTTTGATTTTTGATCACACTTATGGGCAAATTAATGTTGAAAACCTATTAATGCCATCTGGTTCACCTATGTTTTTTGACACCGTATATTAATAATAACATCAGAGTTCATTTAAGTTCATGTGAAAATGTGATGGAAATCTTGGGAATTGATACTGGAATCAGGAGAGGAAAAACCACAATCGGAGAATGCCTAATTTAAACCATGGCTTTTGTGTTTTACAGTCATTACAGGACTAATAATGATGAAATTATGATGTTTTAGAGCAAAAAACATATAACATTCCTTCATATAACAAGAAAGTATTATTGTACTCTGCCATTATATAATAAAACAATAATAATAAGGCTGGACAATAATTCAACAACAAAATATACTGCAAGAGAAAGTGTTCCAACAATGATATGACTTTTAAAACAAATATTTTGATGTACATTATTATTATGACATGATATAATGTTCAAGATGATCTACATTATCTCAAACTAACAACAATTAAACTTCTTTATTCTTCCAACTTGTCCAAAACATCACTGGTGATAACAGAGAGTTCATTAGAGGTGGCCTGAAAACTCATGAGCATTTGTACATTTAAATTACTAAATGGCATCTCCAAAAAATGGGCAGACAGAAAAGAAAAAAAGCAGGTTGAGCTGCTGTTGTGCTGCAGCTGTCTGAAGTAGGTGAGTGCTATTAAACAGTACTTACTGTCCTTCAAGGTAGCCATGTTCCTGACCTGCCCACTGTGAACACAAATAGTGCATATGAGCAACCACTGCAAATATCAACATGCAACAGCAACAACCTTTTAGTTAAGTATCGATGTTGAGTGAAACGTTTAACTGCAGTTAAGAGAACAGAAAAAAATCAGACTCCTACAACGTTAAAAGAAGTTAGCATCCTTTAGCTTCAAAGGGATCGTCAGACAGCTAACAGGTTGCTTTGACCCCAGATAACTACCGTCAGCTGCACTGTGCATAAAGGTAAATCTGCTCAGGCAGGCTGACCGGTGAATTCCTTTATTTCTAGTTGAGTGTCTAACTTTCCCATCAATGTCACAACGTTTTTAGCGTTAGCACGTAGCCGGCTCCGCTGCTCCGTTCACGAGCCGCGGCCTGCACGTCACAGCGCGCCCTTGTAGTCAAGAACTGAATGAAATACGACGCAGAGACTACCAGCCGACCTCCCTGGCTCATCTATACGTTAGCCCGATATAGAATAATTCATACAGAGACTGTTTTTAATGTTTATGAAGATATTTGACTTTACCATTGTGGGGAGAACACCAAGGCGCTGCTCCTTGCGAACATGGTTACTGCAGTGAAGGTCAGACACGCAGGACTGCGCAGGCGCAACTTGAAGTCAACGTAAAAGCGCGCTGCTTTCCATACCCAGTGAAAAATGTAGTAAATTTGAGTTTCAGCTAAATAAGTGTGAACATTTTTCTGTTAATCATATTTATTGTGGGCATTTTGACCATAATTGATTCTGCAATCCACTGCAGACATTTGAGTGTAGTCATGAATCTTTAGAGATACATGAAGACAATTAGGCTACAAAGTCGGCCTTCTATCACCTGAAGAATATTTCCAGGATTAAAGGATTTATGCCTCAGCAGGATCTAGAAAGACATATCCAGGCTTTTGTTTTCAGTGAAACTGATTACTGCAGCAGTAAATCAGGTCTGTCTAAAAAGTCAATCGCTAGAGCTGTTCCAGAGCACTGCACCTGGAGCCCTCGCTAAAACTAAGAAAGCAGATCACATCACTCATGTTCCGAGGTCTTTACTCTGGAAACCATGTATCAAAAAATAGACTTTAAAATACCTCTGTCAGTTTATAAAGCACTGAATAGTTTAGGACCAAAATACATCAGAGACTTGTTGTTACCATATCAACCATTCAGACCACTCGGGTCTTCTGATACAGGTCCTCAGAGTCCTCAGAATCATAACCAAATCTGGAGGAATACTGAAACCATAAAAGTTACCCTGAAAGTTATTTTAGATCAAGATTGAAAACACATTTGTTTATAGCTTTAAACCATTTTAGTGTTTAAGTTTAAGTCATTTTCACTTTGATACTACACTGTAACTCTTCTACAGTAATTTGTACTACATTCATTATTTTTCTATTGTATTTGCAGTTACTTTATGTTGTTTGTTTCACTCTCCTTTATGAAATAAAGCACTTTGAGATACTTTATAAAATAAAGGGTGTACCCCTACCTTTCACCCTAAGTGAGCAGTATGTCAGCCAGCAGACCCCTGTGACCCTGTATTGGAAATAGCGGATATAGATAATGGAAGGATGGACACTTGCACTTTAGGCTGAGCAAAAAAGTCAGCAATTAAATACAGCAAATAAAGAAAACAGTCAAAATAAAATAAACAAAAAAAGAAACCAAACAGGAAGGCCATAAATAAATTAAAAAAAAAAAAAAAAGAATATTGTAAAAAAAAAATAGATAGATATATTAATAATAATACAAAAATAAAAGTCAATTATACTTCTGTGGAGAAAATCTCTGATAAATTCTCGTATTTAAATCTCGCATTGGGAATTATCGTGTAAATTACATATATTTCGAAGGGCTCGTGAATGTAACACAGGCTATCTCGAGGTTTGTAGGCTCCATCGCGAGAATATGACGTGTAGCACGCGGAAACGGTTAACGATTGCTCTTATAGTTTTAGCCGCTGAACAATAAAGGAAAGTTTGTGTTTTTTCGTATACAAGCTCGTTTTTCTAATTGATCGCAATGGGAAAAGCGGATTTTCTCAGTCCTAAAGCGATTAGCAACCGAATCAAAGCCAAAGGTCTCCAGAAACTGCGGTGGTATTGTCAGATGTGTCAGAAACAATGTCGAGACGAGGTAAAACGTTGATTAAAACTGTTATATGTCCACACACCCGTCGCTGTTAATGTTTTAAAGCCGTGTTTCGCTGCTCTTTGTTGACAGAATGGCTTTAAATGTCACTGCATGTCCGAGTCCCACCAGAGGCAGCTGCTGCTGGCCTCCGAAAACCCGACCAAGTTCATGGACTACTTCTCAAAGTGAGTTCGCGACGACATACGTCGATAAATAGTGGAATTGAAACATTTTCGTGGCTTGTTGGATTTAATTCTTTTAAATCTCTTTTCAGTGAGTTCAAGAGCGACTTCATTGAGCTGCTCAGAAGACGTTTTGGTGAGACATGATGCCTTCGGGTGTCCTAGTACAGCCCCGGGAAAGTGTCCGTTCTGACTTTTTTCTCACCTGCAGGGACCAAGCGCGTGCACAACAACATTGTCTACAATGAGTACATCAGTCACCGCGAGCACATCCACATGAACTCCACGCAGTGGGAGACGCTCACAGACTTCACCAAGTGGTTGGGAAGAGAAGGTGGCTTATTTTGTTTTGTTTGTTTTTTTTCATTGTTATTAAACTTTTTATTATTATTTGTGAAAATGCAAAATAGACCCATTTCCTCCATTTTTTGACTGCCAGACCACGTTATACCAGGTCACAGTAAAAAACAAAAACAAAAAAACAGCAACATGCAGACTGTTCAAACCTGGATTAAATTATGCCTTAGAGACTAAACCATGTATCAAACAGTCTTTGAGCGGTGAAAGGATTGTGGTTTTTGATTGTTACCTGGTCTAAGAAAAGGAAAAAAGGAGGAAAATGGGCCTATTTTTCATTTTTACAAATAGAAAAAGAAAGGTGCAAGAAAATCACAGAATGTGTTTATTACATTCTTATCTATAAAACATAAATGAATCTAAAACATAATCCAGGTTTGAGCAGTCTACGTGTGTGTGTGTGTGTGTGTGTGTGTGTGTGTTGTTGGCAGGCACAAACTTAGTGCAGTCATTTACGCACAAAGAAAACAAATCTGTACTAATCTGTTAACCGTCACTAACAGGTTTATGCAAAGTTGACGAGACTCCTAAAGGATGGTATATCCAGTACATCGACCGCGACCCGGAGACCATCCGCCGCCAAGAGGAGCAGGCGAGGAAGAAAAAGCAGGACCTGGACGATGAAGAGAGGGCAGCCAGGTTCATAGAGGAGCAGGTCCGCCGAGGCCGGGACAGCAAGGAGACAGAGGTGAGCAGTACTGGGAGAGCTGAGACTCACGCTGAGCTTGTTTGTTTTTTTTGACAAAAAGGATCCAAAGCATTGGAATTAAATACTTTTCTCTGATGTAGGAGACTCCAGTTTACACTGAGCTCAAACGAGAAAGTGAGGAAGAAAAAGGTCGGTGTGATTTCATTCATGCTCTTCACCGATAAGCTTTTCTTTGCACTTACCTCAAACTTTATGTCTTGCAGTTGCTTTCAACTTGGGAGCCTCTTCATCAGTAGCTGGTCCTTCCAAATCAAGGTACAGATGTCTCCATGATGCTTTCATAAGTTGTACAATTGGACTTTTTTTTTTCCTCTATCTCAAATCTTTATGTCTCTCTTTAGCGCTCTCCTGGGTGCCAGCGCTCTGAAAGCATCAGCATCATCATCATCCTCAGTCAAAAGGAAAGACACATCCTCCAGTTCAGACTCCAGAGGAGAAAAGAAGAAGAAATCTGCTTTGGAGGAGATCATCGAGGTTGTGAATTAGTTTTGTGTTCATTCAGATGTTATTGTGTTCTAAACAGTATTGTGATGATTTTTTTATTTTATTTTTCTTGTTCAGATGGAGGAGAGGAAGAAGCAGAAGCAGCAGCCAGTCAGAACTGATTACTGGCTGCAGCCCAACATTGTCGTCAAAGTCGTCACCAAGAGGCTGGGAGAAAAGTACCACAAGAAGAAGGCCGTTGTCACGGTAACAGGGATTTTGTATTTATTCGGGATGACATGTTAAGAAAGAAAATCTGCTAATAATTGTTATTGTTCTTGGCCGTAGGAAGTTAAAGACAGATACTGCGCAGTGGTGAAAATGATCGACTCTGGAGACAAACTGAAGCTGGACCAGAACCACCTAGAAACAGTCATACCTGCACCAGGTCTGCTGCTTTTTCAACCCTTCTTAACCCACGGAGACACTCCGCAGATAGTTAGATGACAGTGCAGTCACTCTTGTTGTGAAACTTCCCGCAGGTAAACGTGTTTTGATCCTGAACGGGCAGTACAGAGACACAGAAGCCCTGCTGGAGGGGATCGATGAGAAAAATTTCAGCGCCACACTCACACTTGACTCTGTACGTATCTCTCTGCACTCGGGGTTGTTCTTTTCCTTTTTTTCCCTCTTTTTTCTACATGTTTAAGCTGAACATTGTGTGTGATTCAAAGAATTCATCTGCTTCCTAAACTTCCTGATGATTTAAACGTGCAGCAGTAATGTGAAAAGTCAACCGCTTATAATGTTACACAGAAAACATGTGTGTTAATTTGGCCATTCATGAAGTACCGTAAATCTTTTCTTCATCTGTAGGGCCATCAGAGAGGGAATAGGGTGGACATCGCCTATGAAGACTTCTCAAAACTGGCCTGAACAAGCAGACGGACTGTTAAAAACCTCAGGCAGCCCTCGGGCTGAGGGGCTCTACTGTGTCAGAGTTAATCCTCCCAACACTCACCTGTACATACACGCATCCCACAGTTTTACATTTTTGAGAAATCAGGGATACTCATAGCAATGTGTTACAGTTTGTCCTTTTTATTTTGTGATAATATTCAAGTTGATCTTAACATCATCAGATGTAATTGTTGTGTTTTTTGTTTGTTTGGTTTTTGTCCAAAATAAAGTTGACAAAAATAACTCCTATGGAAAATAGTGTGTCAGAGGAAAACTGAATAAATGTAGTTACATTTGTGATACAAGTGGAAAAAGTTACATGTAGTCATCCTCTTTTAAGCATTTCTTTTTTCAATATTTCAGACCCAGGGGCTTATAGCAGCATGGGATGCTCGCATGTGGCTGCTCAGAGCATCTGGAGGAAGCTGTTCAGATTTGGAACGATGTAGTCTGTATAATGGCCGTCAATGAAGCCCTTCCCACTGTTATGAATGAACCAGCAGTAGATGTCGGAGCCCTGTTTTTTATCACGCCTGTAGTCCTTCTGCCAGCCCCTGACACACACACAAGCACAAACGTTTAGCTGTTTTAAGCAGTTAAATTGTTAAAATGCAGTTTTATATGCATGATGATATACCTGGTGACGAGCAGCTTGTTGCCCTTCACCTCCATGGTGGCCTCTTTCTTCAGGGGGTCAGCTCCTTCGTGGATGTCGTACACGCTCAGTTCAGGTTCACTGAAAAACTGCCCTGTGACATCAAAAACACAGCTTTCTTGGTTTTTCCCATTTCTTTTGGGGTGATATACAAGCTTATTTTTGCATGTAAAACCAATGTAAATTTTCAAAAGCCAACATTTACATTAATACTTTTCTCGTCTCTTTCAAAAGACCACCCATACAGATGCACTAAAAGAAATTGTGCCTTAAAAAAAATTGAATTATTTATTTCACCATTTTCCCCACCGGGGCTTTGATTAAAGCACCAAAAGGACCCTTTTTTCATGTTTTTCATTGATTTGGCCTCATTTCAAGGAATCTTTGCAAACCTTTAAGATAGCTTCATCCAACTGTTGAGGTCTTTGTTTTGCCGTCAAACAAAAATGAAGATGTTCCCACAATAAACAACCAAGGGTTCAAAAATTTAGGTACAAGGTTTACTCAAAATAACTGGTCTTGAAATTTTTTTTCTGTCTATGATAGAGATTTTGAGCATCATTCCACTGATAACAAACACATTATTCACTGACTGTATAAGCGTGCTGGAGCTGTGCTTTAGAAGCCTACCAATGAGTCCATGGACCAGAGGAGAATACTTGTTGTTGTTGGGAATGTAAATACCCAGGAAGTCAACATTGAAGGGATGTTTCTTCCACACGCGGTGAAGCAGCACCATCACCTGGATATTGTTGTTTATTGTGATGTTGACGTGGGAGTTCCTCACAATGGACATGCTCACCCTGAAAGAGAAACAAGTATTGAACCAAAGTGGCATTGTTGTGTGCTTATCAAGGTAGACGGTGTGGTTTTTTTCTTTTTAGTACTAGCTACCCGTCCAGAGTGATTTCAGCTGTGGCCTCCCAGGTGAAAGAGTGGTTGTTCCTGCCATCAGTCATGGTGATCTGGTCAGTGCTGATTGTCATGCTGAGCCCCTCTGGCTGGTAGTAGACTGAGATGAGGCCGAAGTAGGTGCTAAGTTTGCCTTTGCGTTCTCGTTTGGAGCCGATGAGTTGTCCGTTAACGACCAGACCTTCAGAAGAGGAGGAACAGTTATAAAAATTATGTAATGCTAAATTTGAAAGTCAAGAGAGCATCAAGAAGGTATGAATATGTTAGATATTAGCTATGTGCAACCTAGTCATTCACTATGGAGACTAGTGTTGGCTATTTTTTTTTAAATACACATTATTGAGTTAACATGTAACCCCAAAATATGTGTTAAACAGTCTCCTAATTATAAACGCTGAATGGAAAACCTTTACATGACGTGCATATTTTGTAGGTCTATGAAGAAATCATTAATGTTTAATATCTTCCAAAAGTTTCTTTTTTTTAATTTTTGGTGAGGAAGGCCTTGCTGATTTCAGCAAGACAACACCAAAGCACATACTGCAGGTATTACATCAACAGTTAAGGAGTCCATGTGCTCACAGCTAAAATCCTGCATCATTCAGTTTCTTGGCTGGGATTCTTAGTTTGAAAAAAAGGAAAAAAGTGCAGTTTAGTGCATTGCATAGGTAAATATGGCACCTTCCCAACTTTTTTAATATATCATCTGACATAAAATTAAAAATAAATAAATGAATAATAAGTAAAAATCCCAGATTATCACTTGACACAGGAAAATATAGGTTTTATGTTGATAACAAATTATTTCATTGTTGGCTGGATTTCACTCAGCATCCAATCCTTTCTTAGAAATAGGACTGTGTTGTTTTGGGTTTTTTTTTCTATATTTTGCCATTTCAGAACAACATAGACCTCCTCCATGACTCAACAAGACATTTTCCAAACTGTTGTTATAAACATTCGATGAACCGTTGGCAGGAAGTGCAGCACCTGTGCCGTTGTCTGACACCAGATTGAGGATGTGACCGGGCTTGGAGTCGATGTTGAAGCAGACGTTGGTGTTACTTCCAGGCAGGTGGATGATGAAGTGAGGGTCGTTGTCCACTGCATGGGAAATATCGAGCTGGTTACACATGAAGCACCATTCTCATTCAGCACAACAGCTGGAAAAATGTTGATGAAGCTTTAAATTTCTCTGCAAGAGTTACCTAAGTTAATCTGCTGAGGAAGACTCCACTCTACTGGACCCTTCTCAACCTCTCTCAGTGGGGCCGGAGTGGTCATCTGGACCCAGGGTGGAGGCTGGTAGACGAGCTGCACTGGAGGGGGACCACTGAGTGCTGGTCCTACACCTATATGCGAGAAAGTACAACACACATAAAGCATATCACTTGAACCTTTATCAGGTAACGTCTCCTCTTTTTGTTTCATATGTAGTTTTATAACATGTTATATGATCAGTGTCTGTTTTGTTAAATGCAGCTTTTTGTCAGGAACCTGAGCAGCATATTTGTTTGGGGTCCTTCGGGGAGTCAGCCAACAGCCTCTCCGTGGCATCCTCGCTCTCCACCAGCAGAGCGGTGAGTGGAGTGACGAACTGATGCTCCACAGCCAGAGCCATGATCCGCTGGGTGATCTTCCTTTTCTTGACAGCTGTTGGAGCAAGAGACCTGGAGGGGTGCCACACTGCAGCTGTGATATACGGACAACTCTGAGGATTCACTTGTTATCTAGGTTTGACTTGAACTGAAGAAACAGCATCTAGATTGAGGAAGTGTTTCATTTGACTCTAAGAAGTCCATCTACTCAGAAATGATGTCAAAAAGTGGAATAACTGAGGTGGAGGTGATTTATGTCAAAAAGTCACAATTTAGCAAACGTTTAAAAAAGATGCAATATTGGGATTTTTTTTTTTAATGAAGACATTCAATAATAATGGTTATTCGAGGGAAAAAATGTGATTCAGTGCATAAGCCTCAATTTTATAATAAAAAAAAAGTGAAATTAGAGATTTTATAACAAAAAATCAGTCTTTCTTTTTTTTCAAGGAACTAGCGGAAAATCTGACAACATAGCTGGTTGAGAAAGTGAACGGTAACCATGGTGATGATGTGGCCCTGGATAAAATTGAGTCTGACATCCTTGGTACAGGATATAGTATGTAATGTGATCTGCATCATGTAAAACAACTGAAATTCAAATCTGACTCCTTGAAGGCTTTAAATGTAGACTAGCTAGTCATTCGGTCTGCTCTCCAGACTCTAACCTTTCACTGATCAGTTGTTTGATGGTAAGGTAAGCCCACATCTGTTTGGCAAAGCCAGTGAATGAGTGCTGCTGTTTGGCCAGCTCCATGTCAAGCTCAGTCGTGTCCACTTCTGTCTCCAGGGTGATGTCCAGAAGGGCCTGTGGAACATAATAAAGGCAGACGTCATTGGTGGCAAGTTACCGCTCTATCACCATCATATTTCCCACAGCCTTGAAGAGCTTTGCCCTCTGCAAGGAGTTCATGAGTCTGAAGAGGGAAAGATTTTTTTCGCAAGAGAAAAACACTCAAGGGAGTGGGACATCCAATCCAACAAGTTCATCCTAAAGTCAGATTTTGTAATGGTTAAAGGAATTCTGACAACTCAAAGAGCTACATCTCAGACTCTGCAGGCTTCAGTTTGTATCTCAAAAGTTAAAAGTTAATGGTGGAACAACTAGAAAAAGACGGAAGTACAGCTTGTTCTGAAAGATTATCAAGAGAAACCCTATTCTCTGAGGAAAATAAAAGGCAGCACAGCTTATTTTGGAAAAGTTTCATCTAAACAAACCACAAGGCATCTGGAACAATGTCTTTTGAACACCAAAGATTGTGTCTATGGTGTATAAAGCCATATTGGGTAAAAAACAAGCACAGTATAGTAGTAACAGGACAGCGATCCCAAGTATACTGAAGGAATGCTTCAAAAAACAAAAGAATCAAGGAGTTGCAGCAACTCAGTCATAGTCCAGACCTCAACTTGACTGAAATGCTGTGGCGGGATCTTCAGAAAGCTACATACAAATAAATGATGAATCGTGGACCAAAATTATCTCCACTAGGATGTGAGAGACTGATAACAACAAACAAAGTTAGCCTGATAGATCAGACCCACATCTGGAAAGATGCAGGACTTGAAAACGAGAAGTAGGACATCCTGATTCATAAAGGGGGGCTGACGGTTGTCTGTCAAACTGCTTCTGTAAGCAGTTGGTTAGCGCTACAACCAGTCAGGGCAGTTAGATGGAGAGACGTCAATAGAATGATCACAATCCGTAAGAGAAGCCCAAGTCTTTAAACTTAGCTGGCTAAGCTGGTTTCAACAACTGCTATTTACCATCAAGACTGAAGACTAAACATCACAGCTCTGTTGTCATCACGTTAAGCCACCTCCGAGATGCTCTACGAGGATAGACTGATCTGATTGCTCCCCAAGACTTTTTGGCTTTGGTAAATTAAAAAATTAGCTGTTCTCCTTAGAAATATGTCAGATAACCTCTTTTGAGTAACTGTTGGAATATATTAATAGGTCAAATCAACATAAATGACCCCGGCTGAAGCAAATGTATGAAATGAAGCAGTGTATGATCGTATGCGGCTGAGTTCCTCTCACAGCTGACGCGGTGGTGAAGCTGGTCAGCGTGCTGCTCTCAGATGGCAGCACTTTTCCGGCCACCACCAGTTCAGAGCCACTGAAGTACTTATCGAAGCGGTTCTGGGTGATTTCTGTCACAGAGTCCTCTGGGAACTGAATGGTGATCCTTCTCAACAGAGGAGAGGAAACCTGGCTGTAAAAAGCCTGCAGGGAGAAGGGAGAGAAGGAAGGCTGAAGTGAAACTGTTCAGTAAATGTAAAGTTGCCACACACAGATCTGAGGATAATTCCACAGGAGCTCCTGCCTCGTTCCCTGGTTATGTTTTTTTTTTTAAGTGAATCTTTATGGCAGAAAAAAGAGAGCATAAATCTTTAGCTCTTTCTTAAAGGAAAGGTTCTTTCATAAAGGAATCTCTGGCATTTTTTTTTGATTGAGAGGTAATGAAAAGAAACGATGACTCTTTGACAGCCTCTTTGGAGGTGCCGTACCCGCAGCTGCTCTGCAGCGTCATGGTTGGCATAGATCCTCTGAGCCATGCCTCTGTTCTCCGCAGCAATGCGCTCCAGGAAGTCATAGTCCACGTCAAAGCCAATGCCCAGTGAAAAGAGAGAAAACTCCTCTTTCATTACTCGCTTGATGTTCTTCTGGATGGTGCTGAGTTTGATCTCTCCTGCAGTGAGAATCAGTGAGTCAGCCGATTTCATTCAAAGATGGACAGAAGGCTTTGAAAATCAGTCAGAGGTATGAATAAAAATGTTTTTCACAGAGAAAAGTCTCCATGCGAAAGCAAACAACAGGACTTGGGATGCCATCTAAAGAATCCTGTTTTGCTTCAGTGACAAAACTTTCTCTTGTTCTTTATGTCTGTTTCTAAGAGTGAATAAACCAAAGATAATTATGTAATGCTATCAGAGTGTCCAGTCAAACAGCCTTACCAACAGTGGGGTCTCCATCAGACACCAGAATGATCATGGAGACAGAGCGAGGGTCAATGATCCCCTGGTTGGAGGCCCTCAGCAACATCTGAACTGCTCTCATCAGCGCCTCGTTGATGTTGGTGCCTGGAGGTCAGAATAGTAAAGTCATTGCCGGACATGTGATTCCTACACAGTGGTTAATAAGAACAGAATTACTTCACAGTAGGATAATATTCCATCATACCTCCGTTGGGTTTGATGTTCTGGATGTATTTCTTAGCATCTGCAATCTGGATTGACGAGCCGGTTACCAGCTCCTCTCTCCAGCATCGTACATTGTGATTGAAGTCTATGATACTGAAGTGGTCGTCCATCGTCAGGTCGTCCAGAATAGCCTGCATGGCCTCCACTGTCTGAAACAAGAGAAATTAGGTGTATTCTAGAAAATGACCACATGGTGGCAGTGTTGTATTAAATAAAAATATGGATTAGGCATCAGAGAGGAAGGCAGATGTAGGAGTCCAGCTGTTCTCTTACTTGCTTCATTTTGACCCCCCACATGGACCCACTGATGTCGATGACAAACACAATGTTTTTAGGAAGAGGTGAGAGGTTGGATGGAGCAAAGAACTGGACAAAGTGACCATCTGAAACCTGAAGGAAACAGGCAGAGCTTGTGTCGCTGTCCCAGTTTTTATTTGCAGTAGTAATGCAGAGAAAAAAGACTTTTACGTGAATCTAGGAGAGCACACGTCTGATACCTGCAGTTCACCAGCATTGCTGTCTCTGGTTACATCATATCTGACGGTTAAGGCGCCATCTATAGCGGTGTCTGTGCAGTTGTCACACTTTCTCTGCTGCTGTAAGGTCGGCTTGAAGACAACATGTGCCTAAGGACGCACATAAACATGAGCAAAGATTAAAAAGTTTGAATATAGGATTTATGAAAAGCAGACTACCACACAGTGGAAAATAAGCCAAAAGAATTTGTTAAATTGGAGGGGGAATACAATTTTGATTTAGTAAAGATCTGAACCGACAATTCCTGTTCAACTGGTCTTCAAAGGCTCTCTGTAGAAATCTATGAGTCACGTGACCAGATGGTTCGTCCAGTATTTTACAGTCAGTGGCTGTTTCTTTTGGCTTTCATTTCATTACAAAAGACTGCAGAACTGCTTGGGATTTCAGGGCTTCAGTTTGGATTCCAACAATAAAACATGGTGGAGGTTTCATCATGGTATGGGCATGTTTTACTGCCTCTGATGTTAGAGGCAGTGAATGATGAACTTCAGAAGATTTACAAGGGATTTACAACTAAATTATTACTTGAGTAAGAAAACTAAAAATAAGTGAATGTGTTCAATAGAACAACATGTGACACACAGAACAGATCAGGACTGAAAAGGAAAAGATGAACTGACCAGCACTGAGTCATGTTCAAAATCGTACTAAAAACTGAGGTTTGCTGAAATCTGAAATTGCAGAAAGAACCTCTGATAACTTTAAAGTGTTTGAACACAAAGAAGAATAAAAAATAAGCAGCAGACAGGTGCAGCGAGCAGCCATCAGACTCTAATGCTTCTGCAAGGAAACGAGAAAATGAGCAGTGAACTGATCCGAGGTCATATTTGTGTTTGTATGTAAAACAAATAACTTATACAGGATTGGTGGATTCACAATCTGTCCAAGCATTACCTTGTCTTTGGAAGATGTAACTTTAATCAGATCCTCAAACTGCGCTCCAAGGCTGTTTGGTACTTGTACGGTGGAAATTCCATTCGGCTCATAGATGTGCACATCGACCTAAAACGAGATTGGATGAGAGAGGATTTCTGGATGACATACTGGTGCACCAGTTAGTTTTAACCATGATGTTCTCACCCCGAAATGTGGCACCAGCCTCCCAGGCTGCAGGTAGAGCAAATGTTCGTAGAAACCCATCTTTCTTAGCATCATCTCCTGGTAGTGAAGCTCAAACTCAATGTTACTGCCGGGAGGAACGTGGACCTCTGTTTTAAAAGTCTCCATGTCCAGGGAGTTGGACCTGTGAGTCACAAACACATTTCATTTGTAAGAAGTGCTTTGACTGGACAAAGGAGTTTCAAGTCGAGTTGCAGGTTGATCACCTGACGATGCCTGCTGCCTTGTTTCTGGCTCTCGCCTGGGCGTACAGATTCCTGGCCACAGTCTTTTCCTTCACAGATCCCACAAATGTGATGCCATTCACATTCCTGCAAAAGGTCAAAGTGAAGAAGTTTGGGTTACCTCTGCTCTGCTTCGTATCACCTGTTGGGACTGTACAACAACTGGCTCACATGGTGAAGTTGGAGATGAAAGCCCGTTTGGGGATCTGCACATTGAAGGCGATGCTCTGAGATTTAGAGCCTGAATTAACCACTGAGCTCCTGACGGTGGTGTGGGCGAAGCGCGATGTGATGCGGCTCTCCACCTTGTAGCTCTTGACGGTGATGTTCTCTCCTTGGACGGCCTGTGCAGACAAGAAACTGATATGTCAGAGACTGGATTTAGGATCGTACACTACCAGTCACCCTGATTTTTCCACTGTATTTATTTTTTTGTTGAAAATTCTGCAGTTTAATGTCTCATTGTATTCTAAAATGAAGACAGGGATGAAAAAAAAGAACTGCAGAACTGTAATCCAACTTTTGACTCTAAGTATCCACCTTTGGGAGCTGTAACAGCTGAACACACTCATGGGATTCTTGCTACAATGGAAATCAGATACTGTTCAGAAAATTCTTCCCAACTCTTATGCAGAAGTTCTCATAAATGGAAATTGCTTTGATCCCTGAAAAGGGTATTTTTGTATGATGCTGAAATGTACATTGTTTTGCAGTTTTCAGGTAATCCGACCTCTTTTGTTAACCTCTGGAAGTAGGACTGCAGACTCTTTTTTCCTTTTTCAGTCAAAGTTACTCCTTATTTTGGAATTTGCTTCCATTTTAATTTATTGTGATGAATCGCTTTGGTCTAGTTTTAATCATTTCATCATAGCGGATCTGACCTTATGCTTTTCTTCTATTCTAACTATGATTTACAGTACGCATAAAATGCATTTGAGCTGAATTCCTCTGGAAAAATCTGGACTTTTGTTTGTAAGAAGTTGAATTTTAATAATTTCATGACACTTTGCCAAGGTATTTAGCTCAAAAATATGCATATAAGTATTTGAGGATTTCTTGAGTAGAAAAATGCAAAGTGAAAAGAAACAGTGAGCAAAGTCAATATCCTGTCAGTCATGAGAATCTCTTCAAACAGCTGGAGTATTGATTATTAGATACGGGTAAACTCTGTCACAGTGTAGAGCGCTTGAACAACAAGTGGGAGGTCATACCTCAACATTTTCCTGCTCCTCGCTGGTCAATATCGCTCTCTGGAACACACACAGACATATATATGTCATTTTCCTTACACTGCCTTGACACACTCCCTGAGGGGAGATTATGAATCACAATTTGCTGTTATTAAATTTGAGAAGATGCCGAATTCCAGTCCAGATTAGGCTGGCTTTTGTTTTGGTGACGATGCCTTGCTTCATTTTTGGGTAATCAGTAAGACACATTCCACGGCTCGTTGAATTGTTGCAACATCAACAAGAGATTCAAAGACATATTTCATGCTCTGTATTGTGCAGACACACAAAATGAAAAGGAGATTGT
The DNA here is from genome assembly GCA_037176975.1 of Arrhamphus sclerolepis. Lineage (NCBI taxonomy): Eukaryota > Metazoa > Chordata > Actinopteri > Beloniformes > Hemiramphidae > Arrhamphus > Arrhamphus sclerolepis. Next base: position 10,930,986 of record JBAMYA010000016.1, read on the forward strand.
CTGGATGGAGCTCTCACCTTGTGCCTTTCCCGATGATCCCGCATTTCTGACTGATGGAGGAAACAAAATTACATGGATAGCAAACATATCATTACATACGTTCATACAAAATAACAATTAATAGACCCGAAATCAGTGCACATCTTATTATATGACATTGAGTTGGTCCTTTGCTATTCAGCTAATGAAAGTTACAATCACAGACCTTTTCATCCAATTCTCCATCGATCACAAACTCCAAGCAGCGGCCCTGATGGAGGACCAGGAGCCCAAGAAGAAGCAAAAGTAGACGCTTCATGTTTCCAGGCCTACAGGCTCACACACTCATGTTCACACTCACATTAATAAAAAGAAAAAACACTGTACGGGCTGAGAGATGGACGCTCTTTCTGCTGGGATCCCTGTGGAAAACTGCAGAAAGAAAAAAAAACACTGAAGGTCAAAATCCACTGAACTGATCGACTTCTGGTCGCAGTCAATATTTGTTGTGTTACACGCAAACCCAGTGAGGAGAAGGAAACTTTGAAACTTGGCCTGCAGTGTGGGCAAGATAAACAGGACATATATGAGTCATTCAGCGAGGTTTCACATCAGTCTGAACGCCACACATGGAATATAAAAAGTGAATATAATTCAGAATGACTGGCCAAACGTCTCTCTGATATGTTAAATGACATCACATGAAAACAAGAAAAGCAACACAATTACAGGCACCTATCTGTTACAAACAAAAAAGGAGTTTTCTACTTTGGCCACAAGATGGCGCCAAAGCAGATATAACAGGTAAGACCTCAAAGATTTTCTTTTGAATGAAATTAAATTACCCAAAGTTGATTCACGTTCACGTTTTACTACTTTTTTGCCAGCAACCAAAAAGCAAAAATTGCCAAATGAACTGTAAATAAAGTCAATTAGGGTAAAACGACAGACTCTGAAGCCCCTCACAGGAATTGAATATTAAATAAAATAGAAAGTTTTTACTTCAGAAGGTGTCCTGTTTAGATATAGCCAAATGTAAGAACGTTATGAGATTTATTCTTGTTCAGTCTCTTTTGCGGTTGCTCTCATTTTTCTTCCATTATTACTTTCTTCAGTCTCATAGTCATGTTTTTGTCAGTCTGTTCTCTGCCAAATGAACTCAGAGGCATCTGAAACAAAGCAAACACTTTCACTTCACTTAAAAGCAGGCTAAAGGATTTCTGGATATTACATTTGATGATATTTGACCAAACACCCCCCTACCCCAACACCAGCAAAACATATGCTCTCTGAGAAAACACGCAGCATCAGGGCTGTGTATGAAGACCATGGTTTTGTTTTTGTTGTTTTTGTTTTACAGTGTAGTCATCTATTGGTGTAGCTAGCAGGTGGCAGGGAGACAAAAACTGACAAGAAAGTGGTCTGAGTTAGGAATTGCATACCCTACCTTTAAGTCTGGGCAGTGGTTCACTTCACCAAAGCACTGTGAACATAAAGCGCTCCAGATTCACTTCACTTTTTGTTAATTGTATCGTGATCTGAAAAGTCTAAATGGATTTGTGTGAACAGAAACATGACTTCAAATCTGGAGTGGACCAGATAAAGACCAGAAAGAGAATCCTTTTCTGTTAGCTCACTTTTGAGCTTAAGAGTTCGATCAAACCCATTAGTGCACCTACAATGGCTGAGTGATCTTGCAAGCAGGCATGATTTCCAGTATATGCCAACTCAAAACTGATCCAAAACTACAATGAATTCTGCTTTAATGGCCTTAAGCATGACCTTATTGTGGAAGGACCAACAGAGTCCATCCATCAGCATTCACACTAGGATGAACTCTACAAAACTAGTATTCTGGGAGGGTTAAGCAGCTTGTCCTATTATCACTGGTAAAAACATTAAAATAACCTAAACTGTATTTCAAAATGGTCTAGAAGTTCAGATAGAAGATAAATATCTTTAAGAACAAAAAAAAAGTCTTGTTGCCTTTTATTCAATCCTTTGACAGTTACTATAACCTGGATGACTAAGAATCACCTGCAGCTTCAGATTTATCTATTATTATATGTTTTAAATCTGTTACTGACATATGAATACAGTTCATTCCAATAAAAGCAGTTAATACAGCACTTTTAGTCCTTCTCCATCTGTTCAAGCCTTTCTTGGTGTTGCAATAAGTCACCTGGTGGAGATAACAAATATTGCATGTTGAATACTCGAAATGCCTCCAAATTCTTCCGTGTTTTTGAGGGGAGAAAAAAAAAGATTTCGTATACTTGGAATCTTGGAAGTGGATTGATTACATGCTAATTTACCAATAAAGAACACATTTGAATAAATAAATAAGTTCTAATTTCTATTGCTTATTAAAATTCAGATGGTCCCTGAAGGCAGCAGCAGAAACTGCCGCTCTCGCAGCAGTGAGACTGTGTCATCTGAGTCATCTGAGTCATCTGCATCCCTCGTCTCCAGCGGGTCTCCAGTGGGTGGGCGCACTTTTCTTCTCTGCATCGCCTCACACCCTCTGTAAACTCAGGCTGATCCGGATCCAGACTCGGACTTGAAGGAGCTGGGGGGGGAAATGTCTCGTTCACTTTTCTGAGGAGTGTTTGAAAGAGATGAAGTTCGAGATGCTGCTGCTGGTTCCGCTGCTGTGTTTCAGTCTGAGTGTACTGGGGCAACTGGAGGAATCCCAGTTTGAGGATGATGTTGATGCCGATTTTGAGGACTTGGATTTGGATATCGTAAGACATTTTCTGCCCTTTGGTTTGCGTATTCTGGCGTTTATATGTCATCTTATTGTGACCTTGTCTGTCTCTACAGGCACCGCGCAGAGTCCCCCGACAGGTGAAAACTATACTTTCCAAGGTAATTTAGAAAACAAAACAACAAATCTAACTTACTTCAATCATTGCTGTTTCATTTTGTTTCATGCCTTATCTTTTAAAGGATGACGAGCAAAGTTCTAGATCTTATAGCTGGGGATATTGTAGTTTATGTGTTTGTGGTTTGACTATCTGTTGCATTAAAAAAAAAAAATTCTAAAAGGAATTTGATTATAATTAACTATATATTTCCGTCTATAGTGGATGAGCTTTATTTTTTTAGTAGTAGATTTTGTCTCTCCGAACTTGCACGGTTTGGGCGTGACGCGCAGGAGATCGGCTGGTATTTGCGCCAGAGTATCTGTAATGCGCTGGATCTTAGCTCAACATATTTCCCTGACAGTTTAGTTAATATACCTGTGGGAAGGTGCATCTGTCGTCAGGAGATAATCAGAACTGATAGATGAAAATAAGAAGAAGGAATTGCGCACGAAAGCGATGCGTAAATCATGCCAAAAAATTGTGTCAGCAATTCTGCTCCGTTTTTAAGTAGGTGTTGATGGCTCATTCTTTTTTCTTTTCTTTCTTTTCTTTTTTTTTTTTACAGGAGACCAAACCACATATTCAAGAACTCTCCATCAAGACCACTATCATCTCCCGCTACGCTTTCACTGCAGTGTATTGCTCCATGCTCAACCGGCACTCCGCTGCGACTGAAGGTGTCTTCCAGTTTCAGATCCCTGCTGACGCATATATCTCCAACTTCACCATGTAAGAGCTACCCAGCATCTAGATTTGGTACAGAGAGGGCTTGGGCCTGATTTGGGCAAATGGCATGGTCCCTTATGGTTTCAGTATTATAGGCAGTAAATTGGAGGCCTATGTGGGCCAAATATGAAGGGCCAATGAGTGGACAAAGTGGAGATGGGCTAAGAAATGTGCAAGTTGTGTGGGTCCCACATGGTTTTGATAACATAAATGGTCTTCCAGGAGAGAAAGTGGGTTGGAGCAGCCTGAACTTTGTCCCATAAAGATTCTTTGACAGAAGAGAGCAGCTCCCTCAATAAAAGCCACATTAACAAGCAGTTAAAGTAGCACTTCAACAACAACATATATCAGCTAGCACCTTTCCATTTTAAACAGCACACTATCCCTTCAGTACTTGCTTCTAAGTTGTTCTAAATTGCCTCTGAATTGTCTAAATCTGAGCTGCGACCTTACCAAAAGTGAGTGTTTGCTTTGATTTTGTTGAAACAGCAGTGACAGCATGCCCTGTTGGAGGCTGTGACATAAGCAGTTACAGGCTACTTCCTCTCTGGATTCTAGGATTTAATGGATTTAATGGATTTAATGGAGGAGATAATCTTTTGACCTTTCAGATTTATCAAGACAAATTGTGAACCACTGGTTTTCATTCAAATGCTGCAGATGTTTGTTTGCTAATAAGCATGAATTTCATTTAACGGTTTTAGTAAGGAATCATACTTTCTTGGTAACTTATGGCCAATCATAAACAAAATTATGACTCAGTTTGCACCACAGTAGCAGTTAGTTGCAAAGGAGTCAATATTTTTGTTACAAAACCAAAAAGTAATAGCAATTGTTCACAGAAATTCCAGATTTTGATGTTTCCTTTCAAGGTATTTTATGAAGGAGACTCACTACAGGCTTTAGTGGCTGGAATTTTTTTCTTTTATGACAGTTCAGTTGCTATGGAGATGTAAAGAAGAAAAGAAAGGAGGGTAACAATTTTTATAACACTATTAATGCACAGATTAGTTCATTCATGTGCAGGACGGGCGTGCGTAAATAGGTATTGACGGGATTTTGTGCGTCCTTTGTTGGAGAAAACCTCGTTGAACTGTGACAATAGAGGTCTTAAATATGTGCGCCACTCTAAGCCTCGACCTTTGACCCCTCTGAACCAGGATCGTTGGAGGGCGTGTCTACCAGAGCGAGGTCAGGCCCAAGCAAAAGCGGGTCAAACAGGAGAACGGCAAACCCAAGAACAAAGAGTCAAGTGACACAAGGTATGAAAATCCTTAGTGTGTGAGCATGTGTGTGTGTTTGTGTGAAATCACGCTGACAGCCTAGCACCTCCTCCCAGTTACATAGCAGCACTTGCTCACTGCAATGTTTCTATTTAGCAAACACAGACCGACCATCTAAACCATTTCTGATTGCCTCAGAGAATCCGTGTGTGTTGCTGTGCGTGAGCAGTCATGGCTCCATGACGTGTGGACAAAGTGACATCACACAAATTTCCAGCCGTCCAGCAAAGAAAGTGGCACTTCATGAAATGAGATTTAATGATTCCCAGAGATGACCAAACAGAAAAAAAAATGGATGATAGGTGGGAGAGACACACACTGAGGATGTCACGACGTAAACCAGTTACACAGTAGTCATCTTCCCCATCTCCACAGACTGCCAAGAGGAGACGATGCGTCCTTTGGTGCATTTGAAAAGAAAGAAACAATCAATATCTTCCAAGAAAGTAATTTCTTAGGCGAGCACAACAAAGTCGGTCTGCTAACATTAATTCATGGTTTGAGTTTGTTAATTAAAACTTTCATAAATCCAAGTCAGGTGTTTTAGATGTGGTATTGAGACTGAATCTTTCTTACATTCTACCTGGTTTTGCAAGACAGTGAGAACTTTTCAGAGTAATCTCTAGATCCAGAGATCTGATTATTAGGAATTTTCATTAAAAATCAACCGCACCTTTAACATCTCTCATTACGAGTTGTACCATAATAATGGTTGAGCTTTGAAAAGACCATGTAGGAAATGATGATAATAATAATAATAATAATAATAATGATGATGATGATGATGATGATGATGATGATAATAATAAGAAGAAGAATGATAATAATAATAATAATAATAAAGAAATAGGTGCAGTTAGTAGTGTGAATTCTTTGAATGTTTCCCCAAAAGCATACTGAAGGATAATTTTACATTTGTGTTTTTCAGGAAATAATTCAAATGAAAGGAGGTCAATAGTGGCATATTTAAAAAAAAAAAGAAATGATCTTGTAAATTGTGTTGAATGTCAGACTGCATCACAGTTTCTCTCTCCATCTCTTCTCCAGTCCAGATCCAGAGGTGGAGGTGTTCAGGATGGCAGTGAACATACCTGGTCGGAACCGGGCCATCTTCCTGCTCATGTACGAAGAGCTTCTTCAGCGCCGACTGGGACGCTACGAACACATCACCAGCCTCAGACCCCTGCAGCTGGTCAGCCGCCTCAGCCTTGATGTGACCATCACTGACCACTCCTCCATCAGGGACCTGAAAGTTCTGCCTCTCCGCAACGGCAAGAGCAGTGGAGCAGCCAACCCAAATTCGCCCAAGACACCAGGTTTGTATATACAATACTGGGATAAGCCTTTTATGCACTAACAGTTAGGATCTTACCAAAAGTAAGGCTCTTAATATTTTTCATCACTATATTTCCATTCTAAGCCTGAATTCCCAGTATGATTCATAAAAACAGAAGAAAACATACCTCCTATCAAAGGAAAAGCTATATTTCTCTTGGTCCACATCCAAAAAAAATATACACAGACACAATTATTTCAAGACCATGCTGGCACTAGTGTAAATCCGCTTTGAGATCATGGTCATTTATATCCGGGTTTGGTATTTGATCTGTCTAAACAAACAACAAAAATTTTTTTTAAAATACGCACTTCCTGTCTTTGTGCTCCAGGCAGGCCTGAGCTTCCCATCACCACCATGATCAAAAATGAGAATAACGTCTGGAAAATCACCTTTAGCCCCAACATTGTCCAACAGGCCAAAATTACCACCAGTGGCAACCTGGGAGACTTTGTGATCCGCTATGATGTTGAGAGAGACATGGCGATCGGTCACATCCAGGTGAGAGCACATTTCATGTCGTGATGAGCTGATAATTAGCCGGCCGGAAAACTGCAGAAATACAATAATGTACTGTAAACAGAGAACGAGCAGATGAAGAGAAAAAAAACCCTGTGAAAATAGTTAGAAGATTTAGGGTGCATGCACACTCCACCACCCACCTGTTAGTCATTCGTTTCTCTGGATTCCTGCCACCAGCTTCACTGTGCAGCCAAAACTCAGTACAGTGCTGCAACTGCAACTCCTCTCACTGTCTGCTGCATGTCTGCAAACATCTGTCTCCTCCAGGTTTTGAATGGACATTTCGTCCACTACTTTGCCCCCAAAGACCTTCCTGCCGTGCCCAAAAATGTGGTGTTTGTGATCGACACCAGTGCATCCATGCTGGGGACTAAAATCAAACAGGTAACACGGTCTGCTTAGTGGACACCCAGCAAAGTTAATGCACTTTTCTTAATTCTAACTCAGCTTTTGCCAATATTGTATTCTGATGAAACCATTCTTTGTGATTGATCTTAAGAACTGTGACATGACCTGTGCACTTTTTTACTCAGAACTGAGACATTTGAGATCCTAAACTTCGCCTCGTTTGATGGCGTTAAAGGAATACCAGAAATATTTACAATCCTATTTTCCCCATCTTCATTGGCTCAAACAACAAAGCTGTTTGCAGTCGGTCCAAAACTGAGCAACAGTGTAGCAGCCAGCAACTGTGAAAAGACGAAAAGTGTGATCTGAGAGGCACTTATCTGTTAAAATTCAAGAATTTTGGCAGACTTTCTTCGGAGGTCTGGGAATATGACGATTGGGTAATTGTGCTACAAATGGATCTAATCTGTCCTCACACTGTGCTTTCCCAGTGTTTTGTGTTTGTAGTGAAAAGTCTTGGTTAGACAGTTGCTGAAAGTCAAATAGAAGTGTGGAGACTGACAGAAGAAACATCAGAGCTTTTAAGCATGATATATGCTTCTACATACATAGCTAATGTACAGGACTGGACTATAAAAAGAACTGGACAAACTCTCTGTAACCTCACCTATAGGTTTTCTGAAGAGTTAGTTTGATTTGGTTGGAACACGCCTACTAACCTCAGTCACCACAAGCTAGCTATTTTAGCTTGGTTTAACTCACATCCATAGATGTCTCATCTCTAGATAGATTTCTTGCCAAAAAGCGGCAAGAAAAAACTCCCTCTTGGGAATAAAACCTGGCTCAATTGGGGAGGACCCTCCTGCTGAAAGCCAGGCAGGTAAAGGAAGAAAAGAGGACAGGAAAGAGAGAGAAAACAGAAAAAAATATATAAATGTGTGTTGATGGGAGGCTCAGATTAGGAGTTGCTCTAAGAGACTACAGAGTTAAAGGCTTCATTAAACATCACGTCAAATGTAGAGACTGAACCTGCTTCCTGGACCAAGGCTGGAAGTTGATTCCATGATGGAGGCGCCTGATAGATAAAGGCTCTTCCACCCTTTCTAGACCTGCAGACTCTTTGAACAGCAAGTAAATCTGCATTCAGGGAGCGAAGTGTTCTGCTGAGTTAGTCATCTGCAAGGGTCCAGGCTAACCTGGACTGTTGCTCAGCTTTTCTGGCTTTTGTCAGGGGTAACTGCTGACAAACTAGAGGCTGCCGTCCAGTTAGCTCTGCTAGCAGACTTCTGACATGGGCAAAGGTAACTACTGCCTGAGATTTGTCTCTGGATCCTTCCTGTCAGGATGAGAGGTTGTACGGACCCAGATGGAGGAGATGGAGGCAAGCATAATCCAGTTAGTGCAACTTCCAGTGCAAAACAAGAAGAATGACTATGCTGAGTTAGGCCTGTTGTCACGAAGTAGCTAAAGTGATTGGAGCTGGACCTTAACACCAAAAACTACAATGCAGTTGTTTGTCTGTTTTTTCCATTTTATTTCATTAAGCAATAATAATATAAATCTTTTTCCTCATTTACTAATGAAGCGTGCTTTTTGATAGTCAGAGCGTTCCAGCTTTTAGCATAACATTCAAGTGGCAGAGAGGCTTTAATTCACTTCAAATCTAATAGATGTCATAAAATAACTGAGCAAAATGTCAGGCCTCTTGCCCAAGTTCATTACTGGAGATCTAATTTTCCTTTTTGGTGATTTCGGACATTTAATAGAAGTTAAGCTGGAGGTTTTGAGATGAATTTGTCAAAATAATCCTATCAGATCAGACAGATCTGAAAGTAAGAATCAATATTCATGTTAAATGTGCTTTAAATGGGACAAAATATGTAGAAACCACTAGAAAATAGTGTGACAGGCTCACACTATTTTCACATTAAAGCAGCTAAAAGTCAGAGGAAATCTGATGAACCTTCTGACAATTCTGTTTCCTTTACAAAAAAAAAAAACTTCCCCATTTTCAAGTTGAATTTTAAAGCTGCAATGGGTAGGAAATGGGACACCCCACCTCCTCCCTCCCACACTGGAATATCAATATCAGACCTTTCGCTCCATCTGCAATAGCACGGTAATCCCCTCAGACTTATTCTGATCTGATCTCTGCAGCTGCTGCGAAGAAAGAGCTGAAAAACAGATCTGCAGCTAGAAAGAAAAGTGGAAACATGCAGCACAAGGCTGAACTGTGAGGGATGAAGGTCATTGTCTATGTGGTAATGGAACTTTGTAGACAACAGCACCCTCGACCCCTAGAGCCGTCCTTCCTCCCACTCATCGCTTGCCACTAGTGAGCCGCAGCAGCAGAACAAGTGTGTCTTGATGTGGCTTCACAATTGAGGGTTTCAGTGTAGGTCAACTTGTGGTTCTGACGCCTGATGTATACATCCCATAAAGGCATGTAGAACCCCACCACCACCACCACCACCACCACCACCAAATTATAGATCTTGACCAAGTGGGACAGGGCACCAGCACTTCCTTTGTCTTTGTCTTTATGACATATCAGAAAGCTGCTTCAGTCTGCACATCAAGCAGTTTTGCAAATGCTGAAATTTAACAAAATATAATCCATAATTCCACAAAAGTCACAATTTTACCAAATTTAGCAACAAAAGTCACAATTTTGCAAAATTCTCTTTTAAAAAACAAACAAAACAAAAATGACTAAAATTCATTTTTTTAGGACAGAATTGTATTTAATGAATGTCATCATTTCATGACAAAAAGTTACAAAGCTGATATTTTATAAATTAATTGAATAAGTTTAAGTAATTTTAAAAAGTTACAATTCTCTGAAAACTGTTACTTCCCAAAAAAAAAAAAACACAACAAAAGTTTTTATGATTAAAAAAATTTGTGATTTTCTTTCTAAAATCTTTTATCTTATATATCATTAAAAAGTTTTTTTAGTTTAGTTTCTTTTTTTGTTTTTGTTTTTTTTAGAGTTTTTTTTTTTTTTTTTACGACAGAAATTTGTGATGTAAGGACAAAGTGTTGCATTTTTGATCGCATATCCTGACTTGGTAGTTGCACTTTGACACCAAACAAGCAGCGAAGTAGGTTAACCTGAGACTGATCCACTGTTTTTAAATTCATTTTAAGCCACATTTTATCTATGTATTCTTTGCTTTTTAACCTAATTTTGAGAGGCTGAACTTTATTCTTCAAATTTGTAATTTGCTTTTGTTTATATTTTATTCTTCTGTTTTTTTTTATTTCTTTTTTAATGCTGTGTTGATTTTCAAGCACTTTATAAATAAAACTGAGTTGAACTGAGTTGATTAGCCACCAACAAAAGGACGCTGCCCATCTTTCTAGAAGCAGATGTGCATTACAGGAGCTCTTTGGGCTGAGTTATTATGTTAAAGTTCATATCGGTGTAATTAAGAAAAACAAATGTAGGACTAAGCCAAACACAGCATATCAGCACAAACACCAAATGTCAAGCATGGTGGTGGAGGGTTGATGATTTGGGCTTCTTAGCCACAGGAGCTCAGAACCTGAATGTCTGCTAGATAACCTCTGTGTTCCAAAGTATTCAGTCTTTTTGGGTCATGCAACAGGCTTGGCAAGCTTCATGAGAGTTATTCCATGATAATATCAAAAAAGATGATCTCAGCCTCCCGGATTTGACAAATTTCCTCTCTCATAGCTGTTTTTCAAAAGGCCTTGGGTTGTTTTATTTAGGAAACTTGGATGGAAGAGTGCATCAATCAAACCACTGTAAAATGAAAAGGCACATTCACTCTCATATTTGGCCAAACCTCCACTGCCAAAACTTTCAAAATCACATATTTTTCTTCATCTGTGACTCTCTTAGACAAAAGATGCTCTATTCACCATCCTGAGAGATCTGCGACCAGGCGATCATTTTAACTTCATCAGCTTCTCTAACAAAATCAAAGTTTGGCAGCCAAATCGTCTCGTCCCAGTCACACCCCTGAATATCAGAGATGCCAAGAAGTTTATCTACATGCTGATGCCGACTGGGGGTGAGGTGTAATTGTTCTTGCAGTTTTCTGTCTTAATCAATAATCAGTAGTAGTATAGGCTACTATTCAGATTTTGAGTATAGGCTATTGTAATGCTATCACCGTATATTTTCTAGATCTTATAAAAGATGTTCAAGAATGAAGTTAGGCTTGGTTACAGAGTTTTTCTCCACTGCAGGCACAAACATAGATGATGCCATCCAGACCGGCTCCTCACTGCTTCGCGATTACCTCTCGGGCCCCGACGGCGGTCCAAACAGCGTCTCCCTCATCATTTTCCTGACGGACGGACGACCCACTGTGGGAGAGGTCCAGTCCACTTCCATTCTGGGGAACACCCGCTCAGCGGTGCAGGAGAAGTTCTGCATCTTCACTATCGGGATCGGTAATGACGTGGATTACCGGCTGCTGGAGAGAATGTCGCTGGAAAACTGCGGGATGATGCGGCGCATCAATGAGGACGCGGACGCCAGCGCTATGCTTAAAGGGTAAGCTTTTGTTTTTGCTGTGTCTTTAAATTCCATTTATACGAACCTCAAAACAGACGGCACAGAAATGTGTCTCAGTTTAAAACCTGTTCTGATGATGAAGTACAGCTACTGGTCCAAAGCCACCTGTCACTGGTCCAAGGATGGTGATGTTTGTGGTCAAAGCTCAACAAAATTGAGTTTATATTTAGTGTGTATTTGTTGGATTTTAAGTTGAAGCTGGTCTAAAACCTGAAGTTCCATTAGCCTTACTTATTTAGCAATATCAATTTATGAGCTACACAATGCAAGAACACCCTGTTTCTGTGGTATTTGTCCCATTACTTATTACAAATAGCTTGCACTGTGTATTAATATCTTTACATTTAAAACACAGATGATGGATAATTTACTTTTAACCTGATTATAACTTGCAGTGAGAATCACCCCCTGCCTTTGCCATTCTTGTGTATAATCTGCCTTTTATTAGGCAATTAGTTGCCCTTAATTCCCCCCCTTCTCTCCTTCTGACAAGTCCGGCGATCTATCATCAACCTGAGAGGGAACGTAGACTGCAAATGTGACAGTGCTGACAACAGACCTCTTTAATCAAGTCAAACACGAGGCAGACAACAGCCACCCTCTTTCTTTTCCCAGACCTCTTTTTTTTTTCTGGGCTTTACCCACAAGCCCTCTCCTCTCATTCTTCCACACTCGGACCCACAAGGTGTTTGTTCAGTTGCGCAGGAATGTGCGCGTGTTGTGAAACAAGCGTCAGAGTATGTATGAGGGGTTAACAGATAGACTCTGTGATAATAGCCCCCTGTCCCACTTGAACAAACAACCTGGTTAAGAGGTGAGGAGGTTTACCGCGCTGTGACAACAGGGACAGGGCACACACTCAAACAGATTTTTGCTTTGTACATGCTCATTTATGAATGTGTGCTGAAACTCTGAAGCTGAGGGAGGGCTTTAAGGGGTTAGACCATCAAGTTTTTTTGGCCAGAAGGTGACCATTAGATACGCAAGAAGGTGATGAAATCCACAGTGACACACCACACTGCATCTAAGGTTAATTCAAATCTTGCTATTTGATGTAAACAATAAATAAGAACAACAACTCTAACTCAGCAAAGGAAAGTAGATCTACTTTAAAGCTCCTCCAACTTCATACAAGCTTATTTCCTCCACCTGCACTGCAAAAACTGATTTCTAAGAAAGCAACAAAAAAAAGTACTTCTTTCAAGAAAAATGGTCTTATTATAAAAGCATACATCTCATTCTTAAAATTCTAGCCTCATTGGCAGATTTTTTTTGTTTTGTTTTTCCTTAATATAAGACATTTTGACAAGATTTAGGAATGTAGGGTTACAGTACTATTAAATCTATTCAAAATGTCTTATATTAAGCAAAATATAGCAAAATGGGATACGAAAAAAATGCATTGCTGGAATTCTTAAAATGGGATGTATGCTTTTAAAGTAAGACCATTTTTTAAACTTTCTTAGAAATCGTTTTTTGCAGTGTGCTGTCCCAGATGGACTGTAAATAGGCTAAGAAGGAAACCTTCAGTGGGAGCTTCTTTTGTCCCACTAAAAATACAGCTTTTACAATTCCAATTGTTTTTTCTAAAAAGCACAATTCCCAGTGCAGGCAGTCCACATTTACTGATTATCAGGTGCACTACAATATATAGTCCAGCCAAAAGGGACATCGGAACATAAAATACACTGATATGTTGCTCTGGATTGAAAATTACAATCCATCCTGCTATCACATAATGCCTTCTTGATTATGGCAATTTTATTCAAACTTCAGCAAACCTTGAACACACTTGCATCTTCAGGTGAGCTATGGTGGTAAACAGAGAGAGGAAGCTACAACACACCCTTGTAGACTCAGTTATTTCTGTCCTTATTGCAATCCTTCACTCTGAGATGTCTGCATGTCTTTCTAGGTTCTATGATGAGATTGGAACTCCTCTGCTGTCTGACATCAGGATCAACTACACAGAGAACTCCGTCGATTACGTCACTCAGAATCTTTTCACCAACTACTTCAACGGTTCAGAGATTGTCATTGCCGGCAAGCTCACAGACCAGAGCGCAGAGTCCCTCCATGTCCAGGTGACTGCCAGCAACAAGGACAGGAGCATCATCCTGGAGGCTGACGTGCCCCTGCGACAGCAGCAGATAGAGACTGAGAAGCGTGTAAAGGCAGCCACTTCTGCAATAGCGAGTGAATCCAAGGCCCCTGGGTCTGGGGTGACGCAACGATTGGGGACCTCCCTGACTTCAATTGCGGAGGACTTTGTGGAACGCGTCTGGGGTTTCCTCAGTGTCAAGGACGAGCTGCGGTCGCGCCTGCGCAGCCAAACCAGAAAGGAGAGGGAAGATCACACACAACAGGCCACCAACCTGTCTATGACCTATCACTTTCTCACCCCACTCACCAACATGGTGGTGGAAAAGCCCGAGGTCCTGGCAGATGGCACCATGGCACCAGCACCCACCATTAGACCAGCAGCTGATGAAGCTGCCTCACCTGCCAACGAGCTGCCAGGTGACGCTGGTGATGAAAAGCCACAGAAAGCAGACAGGAATCTGGGCAGCCTGACTTCACCTCTTAGAGACAACATAGGTGAAGTAGTGCCTCCACACTTTGGTTGCATCAAAAAGAAGCAGCTAATCTTTTAAATAACTGTTGTGAATGCCACCCAATGAAATCTATCCTTCTCTGCAAAGCACTAATGTTAGAGTCCTGAGAGCATGCACATGCTCTTCTCTCCATACACAAGATTTTACACTAATAACATAAATAATGGTACTATAGTAAGTATAGTAATTATTATCTCTCCTTGCAGGTAAAGTTGGGAGGAGACCAGCAAAGAAATCCATCACCGTCTCCAAAACATCAGGTGGAGCCACATCTTCTCTTCTGTTAGCACTTCTATATTTTTTACAACACTGAAAATTGTTGTGTTCTTGCCAAGATTTAGAATCTGGAAATATAAGATTCTTCATCTTGTCTTATTTTTTTTCCAATTGCTGTACTTTTTTACTTATGGAGTCAATTTCCTGTTAAAACAAACAACAATATCCCTTTTTTATTTATATATATATTTTAATTTTTTATTTTATTTATTCATTTTTCTATACTATATTTCAGGGGCCTAAAATTAGAAATGATTTTCTTGCAGATTTGCTTACTGTATTTTACGCTTCTGTGCTGTGGTCTGGATTTTTTGTTTTTGTTTTTGTTTTCTTTTGTTTTTTTATTTTTTCCATTTGAAAACCTTCCAAGTCTCAACTGGAATTAAGATTTCTGGTCAGGTAAAAATATTTCACTTCACAGGTTGATAATTTCACAAGCACTTAATCATTTCATCCATAATTGTGCGTTTATTTGCAGTGTACCTGCCTCATGCTATAAGCTTGCATTGGTATGAAGACTCCATGGGAAAACCTGAACGAGCCGGGGGAGGGTTACAGTAGAGTCTCTGTGTGGGGGGCCTGTAATTTAGATATTTGTCAGACAGCCTGCAGTGATCACACAGACAGCAGGAGGCTCAGAGTTTCCTTTGGATGTGAACAGGGTCTAATTGAAATACCAACAAAGGCACTGAGTGCCACTTTAAACGTGCAGGAGTGCACTTCCGAGCAAAGACACTAATGGGACAGAGTTTAAGAGCAAAGCAGAGAAGTGGATGTTTGTGTCCATGTGTTACTGTAAAGAGAGGGAGCCCATCAGAAGCAGTTAGTGAGGGCTAATGGTCCTGTCATTAGGGTTACTCTATAATCTCATTGCACCTCTCTTCATCTTAGCTGGTTTGCAGAGGCCTGAGGGAACTCTAACGAAACTTTTTCATGTTAAAATAGCAGCTTCAATTTAATTAGAAGGACTTTTTCGTTACTTTTAGGGAGCGTTGCCTTGCTCTAATGGTCTCCCATGCCTGCTGACAGGAAAACCACCCAAAGTAACTTGGTCTCCAGTCCCAGACGTGTCTTGCGACAACTGCGTATGACTTTAGAGCGACATCAGACATCACGACAGAAACAACTAAGAGACTCGAGGAATTAATAACAAAAGCAAAAATAAGACTGACCAAGCAAGAGACTAAACGTGTGACTAAACGTGCTGTTTAAGCAACTCAGCCTCCGTGCCTATAGGGGAGTTAAAAACTGTAAACGTTTCATTTGTGTCACTGGTTTGTCAACAGTGTTTAAGGTGTCAAGAGATGCATGGACCAAAGCTTCAAACCAGCTTTTAATAAGTTCATACAAAACGTAGAGCTGGATGATATTGTCATAATTTATGTTTCAATATATTCCTTAATTTTGTTCAAGAGGATATAATTCCTATATTGATATGAATAATATGAAAACCACAGAGAAACTGCTAAGAATATCCAGAAGGGATAACTGTACTCATAAAAAGAAATTGCCAAATCCTATTAAACTACATAAGGTTTTAGATATAAAAATGCAAAATAAATAAGGGAAATTTTATTTAAATTCATAATGAAGAAATGTGGCATTACCATCAAACAAGCTTTTTTAAGCATGATCATAGTAATAATGTATATAAAAATATTGAAAATGTCGTCATTACTGAGACATTTTATATTGCAAAATTGAATTATTGTCCATCCCTAACAAAAATCGATACGAACCAAAATGACCAAGTATTTTCAAGGACATAGCATCCACTCTGATGCACTTCAACATTTAGATTGGTGTGTAACATCCTCATTTTTTACAGAAATGTCTCAGATTAAGAACGTCTTCTGTTATTTTGTGAATGTTTTTTTTTAGCTGTCTTGAGTTTGGAGTGCCTTTTTGAATGAATGGTTTTTTTTGGCTTTTTCTTGTAGCGGATGGTGACCCTCACTTTGTGGTGGAGTTCCCCCTCAGTAAACTAACTGTGTGTTTTAACATCAACGGTGAACCTGGACACGTCCTTCGCATGGTCTCTGACCACAAACACTCAGGTAAGCCCGATGACGCTGTTAAATGCACAATA
Organism: Arrhamphus sclerolepis; assembly: GCA_037176975.1. NCBI lineage: Eukaryota > Metazoa > Chordata > Actinopteri > Beloniformes > Hemiramphidae > Arrhamphus > Arrhamphus sclerolepis. Next base: position 10,947,576 of record JBAMYA010000016.1, read on the forward strand.
ACTCTTATTTTATATCAGTGCTGAAGTACTGTTTATGCTCTTGCAATTCATTAAGAAAGGAAACGGTAACCCATGGATATGTATGATTTCAGTGCATCTCAAACTACCCATCGGTATAAGTGATGTAACATCCTGGTTGCAATTTAACACAGGGAATAAATGTTCCAATGACTTGCCATATGATTCTCCATATGAATAAAAATAGAAGATTGGTGGGGAACTAGTTTATTTCACTTGTTTTGTTTGTGTTTTCTTTCCTGACTGGTCTGGCTTTCGATCGAGCGTTTGTGTCATGTATCCTCAGGTGTTACGGTGAACGGAAAGCTCATCGGTGCTCCACCTCCGCCAGGCAGCCACAAGCAGCAGCGCACATACTTCAGCACCATCACTATTGTGGTGGATCGTCCCAAACGCGCCTACATTGAGGTGACGCCTAAGAAAGTCATCTTGGACGGACAGGACCGCATTGTCCTGCCCTGTCACTCCACTGTGCTTGTGGACAGTGGAGTGCTGTCTGTGTCCATCGTGGGAAACTCTAATGTGACTGTGATGGTCGGAGGGAACATCAGCTTTGTCATCTTGCTGCATCTGTACAAGAACCCAGCCCCTTACCAGAGAGACCATTTGGGGTTCTACATTGGAAACAGCAAGGGTCTGTCGCATAGCTGCCACGGTCTGTTAGGTAGGTGATGGATCTCTGATCTCTAATCAACCGTCCCCAGGTATATATAAAAGCCTTTTGCATTGTTTTCCACAGATGAAGGCAGCAGTTTTTACAGCTATAAAACAGTTAGTACCCCTGTTTTGGATCCTAATATATTTTTGTAAGAACATAAAACCCATCTGATTGTCATGGGTCTTCATGTCAGGCCAACAGAATGACACACAGACAATCACTTTTTCACTCTATTATTTAACAAAAATGAAGCCAAAGAGACATAATCATGTTTATACTAATTATCACTCCCATGATTCAAGAGCTAATAGATCCACTTCCAGCAGCAATAACTTGAAGTAGCTGTTTCCTGTATGACCTTAAACAGACGCTCTCACCATTGAATTTGACTCCTTCTTCTTTACAGCATTGCTTCAGTTCATTCATGTTTTGGGGTATTTGAGCTCTCTAAAGGCCCCAAAACATGTCAGCAGGGTCTGGATTTTGACAAGGTCACCCAAGACCTTGTATCTTTGATTATTCTGCGATTCCAATACATATTTAGAGTATTTCTCCAGGATTTTAAGGTGTCACCTTCGTTTGAATTTGCTGGGACGCCTGGTGAAAAAAGGGGTGCTAACTTTTCCACGGCTGTATTTGCATAAACTGTCAGAATAGTCCCTCATTTTCAAGGATGTTTGAATGTTTTCAGTGTTTTGCTTTGTCATCAATAATTGTTTAAAGCAGGGGTGTTAAACTTTTTCATCCTGGGCTACAGCGTCACCATGGTTACAAATTAAAGGGTGATGTTATGGTGTAATTTTTCCTGCTAGTTCCTGGACTAGGTCTTGAAGAAGAAAAAAAATTAAAAGTGAAATTTTGTTGTAAAATCTGAAATTTTGCAAATTTCACTATGTATATATACAGTGTGTGTATATATATATATATATAAATAAAACATTTACATTTAGATATTTGTGTTACAGCAAACTTAAATATTTTTGTTTGAAAAATATTTACAACAGTTTTAAACTTTTCTATAATTTAAACCTTTTGTCCTAAAATAAGATTTTATATATAAAAAAAAAAAAATTAAAAATTGACAAACTTCAATAAGTTTTGACAAAAATTAGCAATTTTCTGTAGTAAAATCTTTTGCAAACGTTTGTCAAATTATGACATTTTGGCATAAAGCAGCTGCTCTCCTTCCATCAGTTATGTCAGGACCAAATCAAACGCTCAGTGGCATTGAAGTCTCCTCAGAAATGTTCTACCTGTGAAATCCATGTACCTGCAAAATTATACTGAATCTGTGAGTTCTTATGAGACCAAATAGTCACAGCGCTTTTTAGATGACCAAATATAAGCTGTGCTGCATCCGATAGCCTATCAATTGAAAATTGAAACCAAACTAAGCTCACACGTCAATTCTACTTTTAGGTCAGTTCCTGTATGAGGAAGTGGGACTGGCAGAGGTTCCTGCACAAGGAGACACGAAGCCCTCCACAGTCCTGAAGGTGAAGGACCGCTCAGTGCCAGTGGTCCACAAAAGCAGGAAAATCTACAGCGGGACGCAGAGTGTCGACTGCTGGTTTGCTCGTAACAACGCAGCCAAGCTGATAGATGGACAGTATGAGGACTACTTGATGTCTCACATGTTTGACACGGGAGAATGGCCACACGGGACTAATAGAGTGTAAAATGTTCACAAACCTTTAATTATTTGACTTTTTATAAACAATTATCACGTACCAACAGACTGAAACGGCTCTAAACACCTGTTTCACATTTCTGCCTACAGATCATTTGATTACTTTTTTTTTTACTATTTCTAAAGTGTTTTTATCATAGGATCTTTAATATTTTTACAAAACGTTTTTAATGTAAATAGAAATTTTAAACCCACGTGTGTAAGATTATTTCTAAAACATAAAAACATCCAACTTCGCTCGTGTTTTTCTTCATGTGTCACACCTGGTTACCACGGAGACCAACCCCCAGGAGCTCGCCTTTTGTCCCGCAGTGCTGATGACTGGATACACACCTAACACACAAGAGCTCCATACCCTGTCATCAGGTGGAGGTCACGGGGGATGCAGGCCACGCCCCCACAGGTGTGCTCTGGCCAAGTCCAAGTCAGGTCGTCTGTCGACGCGCTGCCGCCGCAAGAATTCAACAGCAAACACAGGCTCATCACGTGTCAATCATCTTTATTCAAGTACAGCGTTAAGAGATACATTCGTTAAGAAGCACCGTGGCTGTCAGCAGCCCGTCAGGACTCGTTACTATTTCATCCACATAGTTATAATTTTGGTTTATTTAAAAAAAAAAAAATACACAAGATACATTTAAATACAAATTAAAATAACAGATATAAGTAGACCTTTACACTTTTAATATATATATCACATATAAACAGATGCATGGAAATGTTTTAATGAAAAAAACGGCAGATTGTAGAATCCCATCAACAGCTAGCTTCACACCCTATTTCTAAGATATTCACCATTTCTGGATTAACGACTCAAAAAACTCAACATCCTTATAATATCTTTACTAGCTAAACATCATTTCTGATATATTAACCACAGACTGGAACCACATTATATAAAGGTGAAGATGCACATGAACTGAATAAATAAAATAGTAGTGTGTCGCGTTTTAATGCTACTGTGGAGAATTTTTGACAAAAAAATGGTTATGATGCTCAAAAATTTCAATATTCAGGATATTTTAAAAATTCAGGGGGCAAAAAAACAACAACCCCCCCCCCCAAAAAAAAGTAGGACTTTTTTTTTTACCCCCAAAGTATCAAAGCTGAACAATGTAAAATTTAAACAAATCAACCGCAGAAATAAAAATTAATCTTTACC
>JBAMYA010000016.1:10969366-10988033 GCA_037176975.1 Arrhamphus sclerolepis
CCCTTTTTATTCAGTTCTTCCATTTTATTTTTTTAAGTACTATCCAACATGGAAAATACATTAAAGTAAAGATAATATAATAGACCCAGGGTTCTTTTTCAATTCAAATTCAAAAAATCAAATTAAATCTTGCATGTACATACTCCTTTTATGACAAGTTGTAGTTAGCTCTCATTGCTGCACAGTATTTAACTTTGTTTTGTGTCAGTTTTTTGAAAATGTTTTCCATCACTGTATTTTCACAGGTCAACCAGCCCAAATTCAACCAGCGGAGGATCAGTAGTGCCAAGTTCCTGGGCGAGCTCTACAATTACCGCATGGTGGAGTCTGCAGTTATTTTCCGCACCCTGTTCTCTTTCATCTCTTTTGGGGTCAGTCAGGATGGAAGCCCCAGCCCCCTGGACCCCCCAGAGCACCTGTTTCGCATCCGCCTGGTCTGCACCCTGCTTGACACCTGTGGCCAGTACTTCGATCGCGGCTCCAGCAAGAAGAAGTTGGACTGTTTCCTCATCTACTTCCAGGCATGTTTGTTTTTTACGCACCTCCAGTCACTGTCTTATATGAAGGTTTTTCCCAGGCTGATATTTCTGTCTGGAATCTGAAATAAAAATAAATCAAAAATCAATTAAATAATGTGTGTCTGCAGCGGTATATCTGGTGGAAAAAGAGCATAGACGTATGGACCAAAGACCACCCATTCCCCATCGACATTGATTACATGATAAGTGACACTCTGGAGCTGCTCCGACCCAAGATGAGAATCAGCTGCTCCTTGGAAGAGGCCACAAAGCAAGTCACTGACCTGGAGAGGGAAGTGCTCGTCAAGCTAGGTAAGAGTGACACAGTGCACCTGAGGCAGTAATCTGTATCCGACTTCGTGCGTGTGAGAGCAGCAGCAGCCTGTCCTGCTGGTTCAGCTGCTTTCTGTCATCCCAGCAGAGCAGCATTCCTTGATGTGTGGGAGGGCGATGGTGACTTCTCTGTCTGCTTTTTCTGTCAGACAGGTTCAGTTCAATGAAGTACTCACATACCAAACACATCCACTCACTCAAAAGGCCCTGTTAGTATAGCAGATTTAGGAATGATAGTGGTTAATTAAAATGAATGACGTCTGTTGCAGTTTTGGTGTTCCTATTGGGATTATATTTGGCACGTCACTTAACGAGGTTTGATTCATCAGATATATACCGTATTTCTTTGTTGTTTTCATGTTGAAAATCAGTGTCAATCTGTTTAACATAGACAGACTGACAGAATGATTATTCATCTTGAAGAGATTTTGTGGATCTAGTGCTATTAATTGAAAGTGCACAGATGGGAAAGCGGGCAAAGACACACAGCAAAGGCTCACAGTCAAAAGTCATTCCTGCAACTGCTGCAGGGGCACAATAGCTTGTGTGTATGGGTCACCTGCTCAACCAAATGAGCTAGCTTGTGGCCCTTTATGACTTTTTTTTGTATGAAATGTACCAGACTTTCTCTGCATCCAGCTTTTCAGTTTTGCTTTATTTTATTTTATTTTTAAAGCTATTTGCCGAATTGTCTTAATTAAAACAATTTTCAGCATTTTTTACTTTGATATTTTGTGACAGATTATTTTTGCTTAATTAACTGATCCGAAAAAACACAGACACAAAACACAGCACTTGCTTTCTGTCATTCTGTAAAAACAGACCAGCCTATATTCTTTTAGTGCACAAAACATGCTCAAGCTGACAAATGTGAGAAATTTGCTGCTGAACAGGGTAGTAAAATCTCTTTAAAGCCAATACGTTTACTGACTTGAAGGATTTATCTTCTCACCTTGCAGGAAAATCTGCAGTGTAGTCAAAGTAATCTGTGTGAAAAGAACTAATTATAGAATACATTTATCTTTAACTTTTAGAATATTTAGTAGGCTAACTCCCCTACAGGCAGAGAGTGGAACACACTAGTTTAGGGCTAAGGTGGTCTTTCTGAATATGTCCAAAATGTGAGCACAACTTACTACTTGTTGATATGATTACAGTTATCCATTAAAACTTGAGTCTGAAAGTCTGAGTCTGTTGTGACTATTCAGTATAGTAAATTAAATAAATAATAGATGTTGCTGTGCAACGTATTGCACACAAACAATCACTACAATTTATCAGAGTACACAGTCAGGAACATGACACATTTCGAAGTAAGAGATCACAAAATACTGGATTGACAACAAAATCAAGGAACTGTTACCTGCTCGTACCAATGAAGACATTTCTTTCTGAGTTAATCAGTCACTGAAGTGTTCATTCACTGTTAAACTGTTGAATTGTTGAAACACCCCATGGAGGCGTCTAAAGATGCAAAGTGATTAAAAAAATCTGAATCACTTCTGTCTCAGACGCTCTTGATTCAGGGTGGAAGAGCAGTGGACGAGAGAGCTGGGCATATTTAGATACCTGCAGTTCCATAACAGTCAGGATTTGATGACCAGGTCCTGATAAAAACTACTCAATTTTTTTTTTTTTTTTACCTTTGTTAGCAGTTTGGATATATAGAATTAGGGATGAAAATTCAGATAACATCAGCCAGTCAGTTTCAGAATGAGGCTGGATGCGCTTGAACATGCTATTTAGCACAAATGAGTCTGTCTTTTTGAGAATGTTTGTTGTCTTTAAGTTAATCGTATTTGAAGGTCCTTCTGGATGGTCATGTTTTCTCCCTTCTGCTGTGTTGTAAAGCAATAGCAATAGACACTCAGGATGTAAAAAGATAAAGGCATCCACCGTGAGGCGCCAGAGAGTTGCCCATCTTAAATTGCAAATACTTCATATGACAACAATACACCATCCGTTTTTTGTATTTTATTTGCATAATCTACTGTGGTATTGTACCACCTGTCCAACATGTGAGATAGGTTTATATATTTTACCAAAAAGTTATCAGACTACCAGCAGGTCATGGAGGCAGACCCTGATAACAAAATCCTGTCAAGGGTCATTTGTAGTTGAAATAATCTTAACTTTCTTAATAAGTAGGTTCTGTTACTAGTAATTGAACCTAAATATTTGAGTCCTGGTTATGTGATTATTCACTCTAGTAACATGACATTGATACAATTTAGAGGAGACAACCTATTCATTTATTTAAAAAACTGCATTAGCTGCCCAAAGTCAAAACAACACTTTTAGGGCTTCCAGAAGTAAAAAAAAAAAAAAAGAAAGAAAGAAAGAAATGGCCAGAAACAATTGTTGCTGGTGGGTTTACCAGTTTATCCATCTGTGTTGTAAATCCGCTTCATCCTCTTTATTTAAATATGTGTACTGTACATACAGGTTGATGTTTTTTTTGTTGTTCTTTTGCTTATATGGCTGCTGATAACAGAAATTGGATACAATGTACTTAAACAATTGTGGCATTTATACTAGCTTCACTTAAACAATGTTTTGTGTGGAGAACATAATTTTTACTTTATCTTCTATGCTAAATGATTTGACCGTCCATGTCATCTGTGTAACAGGCATATCTCTGGTGCAGTATGAGCTACACTGTGGCCACATACCATTTAGAATTTTGGAGCTTTGCATATTTTTTCAGGTGTAAGAAAAGTAGTTCTCAGCAAAACTGCCCGGCTGAAATATTAATGGGTCTTTGGACTGAGTAGTTTTAGCATGGGAGGAACATGTCCCACACTTAAAACTATATAATTGCTTATTATTATCATTGTTATTTATCTTCAGATCAGTCAATAGCCTGCATCTGCTTTTGCCTGGTTTCAGGTTACAGCTGGCCGGCTTTCATGTCTTTGCTTTTCGAATGATGCAGCTGTGGACTACACAAACAGCTTATTTATGGCCATTGCCAAAGGCATATCTATGTGTAAAGATTGTAGCTGCGGAGCAGCAGAAGGTTGGTGATGAGACTGTGCACAGGCAGCTATAATACACGCACACTGTCACTGTGACGTCAGTCTTACTGTCAGTTTGTCAGTCGAAAGAAATCTGACTAAAAGAACAGTTTGTAATTGCAGCCAGAATGGTTTGAAAACATGTAAGCCTTGTCCTTAAAGAGTGACAAACTATTCTGTTATATTACAATCAGTTATAAATACAGTCAAAGCTGTGTCGCAGCAGAAAATTATCAAATGTAGAAGAGGAAGGAAGGACACCTTTATGCTGCAGGGTTAGCTCACACTGTAGTTTGCACAGTTTGGCCTGATGACAAAGAAACATGTCTTTAACAGTTTCTACGTATTAATCCAGAACGCAGAGAAGAATCTGAATGATGTTTCCTCCCACTGAGAGTGACACAGTTTTAAAGTCTGGAGGCTTCATGCAGCTTGTGCAGGGACTAAAACTCCCAGTAGTACTCCAGTGGATAATGAATAAAAGTTGTTAAAAAAAAAAGGAAGGAAAATAACTTTTTATTTGAATGGCTGAGTGGCAGGGTCTTTGAAAGACTCTGCAGGTAAATCTGAGGGGTCATGAGGAGATTCTTGTGAGAGGAAAGTGGAGATTTTGCATGCCGTGACTGGGAGCATCATTTGAGTATATGTGATTTGTAACTTTCCACCGCTGGCGTTATGTGCAAAAGTGCGGACGTGTGTGTGAGAACTCCTGTACCGTGTGAACGTAGCAGAGCAAAGAGTGATTGATGGCACCCCCTCTGGTAAACACTGGCACCATTGTTACCCTTCATACTTTAACCAGTATCAGACATTCCTTGGTTCTCCCCTCACTTTCGGGCCTCGGTCTGACTTCATTTCTGCATTGTCACCACAATTGTGTCATTACTTTGTGATGGGCTTCACCTACAGCCTGTTCTGCAAATAGAAGAACACAGTCATGGCACAGTAATTCCCTCTTGAATTTTTGATGTCTTTACCATTAAATCGTGTTTCTGTTTTCTCAGAAGTATTCATTATGTGTTTTCACAAAGGCATGGCGATGGAGAAGGACGGTCGCTCCAGTGCCATGAGTGAGGGAGAGCCCCTCGATGAAGAGGAGGACGAGGGCGAAGATGACGAAGAGGGAGGCGCCGAGACTGAGGAGCAGTCAGGAAACGAGAGTGAAATGAATGAGCAAGAGGAAGATGTGAGTCCTTTTGTCATGGGAAAACTAACTCATCCTGTCTTGCTGCTCACATGTCTCTGTTTACTTCAGTTGTTGCAGAGCAACATGACCTTAGATAGTAATGATATAATTGTCAAACCTGCATGATGTTTCAAGCATGATCTGCACACCTTGAGACAATAACACACAATACTAGTTTGGCTTTGACTATCATCTAAATTCTGAAGTCTTCAGCCTCGGCCTCTGCTAAATTCATTTTTAAAAGTTTTGACTTAAAAAAATACTTTTTTTTTTCTTTTCTTCAAATAAATGTGTTTGATATTTGTGACCGGTCTCTAAGACAAGTTACTTGTGTAACTTCTGCACAGTCATACACACCTCTGCAGTCTTAAGTTGCTTTGTTGTTGGTTAAAAACACACAACCGTACACTTTCTGAAAGCATTTGCTGAGTCACTAGAACATCTACCTGTGTTTCAGAAAGTTTTCGATTTATTTTCCCTGCTGTGAAAACTGGCAGTAAAACTGAAAATTCAAACTAAGATTGTTTGTCTCGGGTGGTTTGATCTGGCACAACATTAATGCAGAACAAGTGTGGGGATTTTTCCAGTTGCGTCAAGAAAATGAAATGCAGGTGTGTGTTTACTTTGTGTCTTGCTTGGTGTGTTTTGGCAGATCCTTGTTAAGCTTTATTTTATGTTCTGTGCATAGTTTTTTTTCTGAATGGGTTCCTGTTGACTTGTAAATCATCATCAGTCACAGCAAAAGTACTGGAACAAGTCAGAGTCCATGTATGACTTCAGAGCAGTAGAAGTGGCATCAGCTTTGCTGTTTTATCAAAGATGCAACAAGAGCAGATCTGTTTCCCAGAATGTATTTTGTGGCAACAGATAAAAATGACTTTGAACCAGGTTTTCAGTTTCAGCACAGCCGTTCAGTGCATTAGTGTTTACATTTTGAGGTGTGAGTTACTGTTTTATTTAAAGTCAGTTTTAAACTTTGCTCAAAAGATGTGAGGATACATCTCCACCATTCTTATCTCAGGGTGCACTTTATACAGTGCATGATATTGCGTTGTCACAGGCGAAAGATGGGTCGTGAAAGACTTGTAGTGATATCTTCTGTCTTTCGACCAAATCGTCTGTCCTACATTCTGTAATGTCAGTGGTTTAAGGACGATCCTCACACTGATCCTGCGACCAAAGACTACCTGATACAGTTTTCTATCAGAGGACCTTTGACTCTGTCTACTTACTAGAGAATTAAAATGCACCTTGAAATCTTGTGCTATTCAAAAGAAAAATAAGAATCCCAAGTTGGCTTTTTCCCATTACCATGACCACATTCTTCTCTTTTGTCATTACTGCTGCTACTTTTTTTTTTTTTTTTAAACCAGTTTTGATGCATAAAAGCTACAGTGGAGCATTACAAGTTGTTTGTTTACTGTCAGAACATACATGACGCAATTCTACATCCACCTACCTCTCTGCATACACTGAAGAGAAGCAACAACCATCCCACTTCTGGGTTGAAACTAATCCAGGAAGTAAATTTTGCTGCAGTTCTACAGTGACCACTAGGTTCTGGCTCCAAAATAGAGCAAATCCCCATTGATCCCCATGGTAAACGTGCCAAGTTTACAGCAAAATTAAATGCATTTACAGCCTGGTCCAAGAAAAAAACAGTTTTTAATCTGTGGTTACATATTACATCCTTGACAACTGTACAGGAGGTAAATTATTCTGTACCACATCAGATAAATCTATATGAAGCAATAAAGCTGACCAATCAAATGCCACATGCTTGACTTACAGCTAGCCTTTGGCTCTGCCCTTGGTTTTGACAGCTTTGTCTCACCTCTTTACAACATAGCGCTGCACACTTCAAGGAAAAATGGGCTTCAAAGGCTCTCTGGACAAATCTATGGGTCACGTGACTGGATAGTTTGTCCAATATTTCCATTCAATGGTTGAAGCCTAAAATTCAAGAGGGCTTAGCATCGTATAATTTGTGCACCCCATTCTTGAAATTGTACTGAAGATTAAGCAAATGCAAATGGTACCGTGTGAAATGTTATAATATTATACAATGATGTGTTAATGATTCACAAATGACTCCATATGCTTTGAGGTTTGCTTAACTTTATTCTGTAAGATAATATAAAAAAAAAAATTCTGCCTCATTATGTTATCTGAAACTGAAGTCATGCTTCCCGTCTTTATTGTACAGAAACTGATATTGTAGGCACATGTATCCATCAAAAGAACAAATGTTTTTTGATAAAAGTTGCTGCTAATGCAAATTCTCTTGCAACTCTGGAAAGGCAAACACACCCGGTTCTGTAAAGCGCAGTATGATCTGTGTTCTGAGAGGCCTTAGTCTTTGTCATATCTTCCTCCTTGTTCTTATAAATCAATCTTCTTTATCATTCAATGAGTTGTAACTTTATTTTCCCACACAGGAAGCCTCAGAGAATGAAGAGGAGGAACGGGATGAAGAGGAAGAAGAAAACACGGACTACTTGACTGACTCCAATAAAGAAAATGAGACTGATGAGGAAAACAATGTAAGATGTCCAAATGTAAAGCTGCAGAAAACAGATGTACGGTGATAAAAGTACAGATCTGATGATCTACTATTATGATACAGATGCAGCATCCACAGCATGGTTTTGATGCCTTGATATAGAGGCAACACAGATTTCATTCAGCTGAAATTATATTTTGAATTCTCAGGAGGTCACCATCCGCGGTGGTGGCCTGAAGCATGTGGCCTGTGCTGAGGATGAAGACTTCATTCAGGCTCTGGATAAGATGATGCTGGAGAATCTGCAGGTATGATTGCATAAGAATAGAAACACCTTACTAAAGGGAATTAGCAGTACTCATTTTTTGTCTTTATTACTATATAATACTTTTTCTTATGAAAAAAATGTAAAAAGCCATCCCTCCTGACTTGTGTGTTTTGTCCCCACAGCAGCGAAGTGGTGAGGCAGTAAAGGTGCACCAGCTGGACGTGGCCATTCCCCTGCAGCTGAAAAGCCAACTGAAGAAGGGAGGCTCCGGACAGCAGTGCATCATGGAGGGAGACTCGGACATCTCTGACACCATGCAGTTTGTCATGCTAACCCGCAAAGGGAACAAACAGCAGGTGAAAAGCATCAATAATTAAACAGCACATGACTTGTCATGCAACCTCACTGTACCTAGGGACTGTGCACATTTACTGCAAACTTATATAAGAGATCTCCTCTTGTACAGCATTCTGAGTGAACATGTGTTCTGTGGCCAACCAGAGGTGTCGTGGCAAGTGTATATATCGTATACCTGTCATAAAGAGCAGTAAGGTCATGCTTTACCTTTTTAAGCTAATACAGCATACAGAAATTGGATGGTACCCTTTGTTGTTTAGTAAGGTCGCAGTCTTCACAGATGAAGTCTTGACTTCATCTCCAGATTTTTCTCCAGAGGCGCTGTTGGATGACGTACATTCAAGATTGCAAACAAGAACAGGATTGTAGTCTAGTTTCATGTGAGAGAAACTGTCCTGCTAAATGTAATTCCTTCACACACCTAACTCAGCCTTTCTGAGGCCAGAAATAATGTTGACTCTGTGAGTGTGTCTGCGTATGTGTGCTTTTATTGGCCTCTTTTTGAGGACCACTCTTAGTCCTAGTCATCATTTCAGCAGAGCTGTTTAAGATGCTTTGGTTTTGTGGTTTCCTTATCTTATTACTATTGTTGATTTTCCATATAATTACCATCTAAGTTATTTTTAGTTTAGATATGAAAAGAAAGCCTTACTCTGCTTGATAGCATGTATCAATGCCTCTGAAAAGACTAATACCTCAAAAAACAAGACATAATCCTGTTTGTCTTTAAATGTCACTCGGTAAGCAGTTCAGCTCTGCAGGGTATTGTGATGTCACAGATTCAGATCGGAGTAGATTTTTTTTTTCCCCCCATTTTTATCACCATCTAACTTAATGTCATACTGCATTCACAACATTTCAGAACCAGGTAGCACAAAGCTGGAATGCCAGTTTCAAAAGAACCACACACAACAAAGGGGGGCGTGGAGTTGAGTATTTCACTCAACGTGAAACTGACTGGAAAGAACAGGAATATAAAAACATGGTCTAAAAGAGGGCCTTTGTACTATAGCTCTCTGGTATTTTCATCAAAGACATTCAGTGTGAACCCTATGATATTGTTCTTATTATAGTGGGAAAAAGGCAGGTAAAATCTCCTTTTAATCTTTATAAAGGCAAGTAGAGTTGTCCATTCAACCATGTTCATCGCTACACTAGATTGTCATTTATTTTTTGCCTATTGGTTTATTGATTTAATGTGTGTTAAAGGCAGTTACTGTTTGCATATTGCACCCCCCCCCCCAAAAAAAAACAACAACAACAAAAGGTTAGTGAAGGGAAATGTAAGTAGAAGGAAAAAGTCTGTGGAGAAACACATGGCAAGGTATTTACAAAGGACATGACTGGCATAGTCTTCATGTTGAGTCTTTATGTCTGCTTCTTATCTCATTAAAGTAAGGACATTTTCTTCCAGCACAGAAAATAATAAAACAAGGTGTGAACAAAGAATGGAAACAAGAGCATTATTGAAGAAAATGAATGCACAGAAATAGTAATAATACTAAGAGGGTGAGGGGAGGGTGTAAAGAATTATAGCAAAGATAGTCTTTGTAGAAATGTGTTTTATGAAACAGACTGATGCAGGTTATTCCAAAGTCTTTCCTCATAAACTGTGGGAGGAGTCGACAGCACATGTGGGGTTAGAAGCTCTGGGATATGGCATATACTGTACTGCATATCAGAAAGGGTCCTAAGAAGTATAGAAGGATAGGATTGTGTGTGTGTGTGTGTGTGTGTGTCCTGCTGTGGCAGTGGAATGTGTGGTTTAAGGGCAGAGCTGGTTCTTATTCTGCAGGGCGTGTCCAGCTTTCTGCCAGGACTTTAAGCTTTAATGGGGTGCTCAGTCCACACAGCTTCACTCTGGTTAAAGACCGCCGCCCCATACACACGAGCAAAAACATCAGCTCGTGTAAGACAGAGAGAGAACACAGAGAATCCTTGTCACAGAGGTGTGTGGATGGGAAATGACATTACTCTCTGCAAACATCTCTGCTTCACCACAGTACTGCAACAGTCTACGTCAGCATCCTGTGTGTGTATGAGTCCTCTGTACAGCTGTTATAGGTGCACGGACATGGAGGTTCACAGGGCCAGCATTGAGTTCCTTATATGAGAAAAGCTTTTGTCTGTGAAACCCTCAGTATCTCAACTAAATGATCAGAACCCATCAGCCTATTCTCATCAAATGGCATATCTTTACCAATCAGCTTTCAACAGCTGAGATTAGTTGAACCAAGTTTGTATCCGTCTTTTTGAGAAACATCTAGGATGTTATGCATGATGTTTGTGTTCTTTTTGTCAACAGTATAAGATCCTGAACGTGCCTCTATCATCCCACCTCGCTGCAAACCACTTCAACCAGCAGCAGGCTGAACAGGAGGAGCGTATGAGGATGAAGAAACTCACTCTGGACATCAATGAGAGACAGGAGCAGGAGGACTATCAGGGTACAGCAGAACCTAAACTTTGGCTTTTGTTCTCTAGTTTTGATATTTTAACATTAAACAAAAAAAAAAAAAGTAAGATTGCTTTGGCTCGAAGATAATTTACCTGGAATGATTCACTTTCTTCTGTAATGAATTTGTAAAGTTATTGTCACTCAGCATAGTTTACTAAAAGAAAGTTCACTGACGGGTTGGTCAAGAAAAGAGAACAAAGTGTATTATTTAAAAAAAAAAAAACATCAGGGTATGTTTGTTCCAGCGTCTTTCGCTTCAGTTAGGACTCCTTTGAAGCTCTGTTTTGCCACACCTTTTATTGATAAGAAAAGACATTTTTTCTATGTTGCTGTTGCACAGTTCAGGATATGACTGACTAGTCCACTTTTACTTTCTTTTATTCTTTTTTTTTTCTTTCTTTCTTAAATTCAGTCTTGAAGTTCAACATATGACTTTGTTCTACCTTTTTTAGTTAAAAACTTGAGACAAAGTTTTTTTCTGTGAAATATCCAGGATTCTGGATTTGTTAATTCTTATTCTGTCAGCTGAGTTATAATTTTCCAGTCACTCTTGTTTATATATTGTCCACGTTTTCATTTCCCTTCAGGATTTTTTTTTTTAGAATGGACTCATAGTTCCATCAGAGCTCATTGAATGTTTTTGCTTCAGTAAATTCATCCTTAAAACAAACTTTGTTTTTAAACCTATGAATCACAGCTTTGTGGCACTAATGATGAAATATTCTTGATGACCTCGTTTGCCCAGTCTTGTTGGTATTTTTTCTTCATTTTAGTTTTTTTTCTCCTTTTTTAAAAGTCATGTTTCCACCTGCATGTTACAGAGATGATGCAGTCCCTGGCTCAGCGTCCAGCTCCGGCCAACACCAATAGGGAGCGCCGGCCCCGATACCAGCACCCAAAAGGCGCTCCCAACGCCGACCTCATCTTCAAGACTGGTGGAAGGTAAGACATGAGTCCCAGTCAGCACCACTGACTCCTGCACAAAATTGCTGAATGTAATGGATGATTGTATCTGCACTGACAACGCCTCAATGGTGTCTCCTTAAACAGAGTGAAAAGGGCAAGAAATGAAAGGCATGAGGGCCGAAACAGGCAGAGACAGACAGACAGACAGGAAAGTCGAGCAGGAGAGGCATGTCATGGAATAGACTAGAACAGCTGGAGATGCCTGACCACATGCCATGCACTACTTTTGTCACCAGAGATGAGGCTTTAGCAAGTTATTTAAAAGAAAAGAAGTTTCCATTAACTCTAATAATTTATTCTAATTTCCAAGAGCAGCAAGTTCAAGTGAGATTCTTTATTTTTCTTTAAAAGTGCTGGAAATATTTGGAAATAAAGAATAATTTATGTTTACGTATGTATCTGTCCTGCATATGTAAGGTGGAAAAACATTATTATTGTGAAGAAAAAAAAAAGAAAATATATGGTTGAAGTCAGATGTTTGCATACGAAAATATGACACTTGATCTTTTTTTTCCCCACTGTGTGATATTCAATTGAATTAAAATTTTAATTTTAGGTTATTTGCTAAATGCCAGAATAATGAGAGAATAAAGAATGAGAATTTTTTTCTTACCATGTTCTTCAAAGTCAGAAGTTTACATACACTAAAATTACTATGCTAAATTACTCTTACTAAAATTACTATAACAACATGGGAAAACCCAGATGATGTCACAAATCTGTAAGCTTCTGACAACATTTGAGTTAATTGGAGGCACTCGTGCATGCATTTTAAGGCACACCTCAAACACTCTGCTTCCTTGTATGACATCACGGGGAAATCAAAAGAAATCAGCCAAGATATTAGGAAGAGAATTGTAGACCTCCACTAGTATGGTTCATCCTTGGGTATAATTTACAGATGTCTGAAGGTGCCATGTTCATGTGTTCAAACAATCATACCCAAGTATGAACATGGTGTAAATGTCCAGGCATCACACTGCTCAGGAAGGAGATGGGTACTGTGTCCAAGAGATGAACATGCTTTGGTGGAAAATGTGTGTATCAACCCCAAAACAAAAGAAAAAAACACCTTATAAAGGATTTTGTGCAGAGAGTTGTAATCCATAGTGACACTCAGCAACGGAGTAGCCATTACTCCAAAAACAACATACATACTCCAGATTACAGTTTGCAAATGCACACAAGGACCTTGAATTTTTGGAGGCATGTCCCATGTGGTCTGATGAAACCAAAATTGAACTTTTTGGCCATATTAACTATAGTTAACATTTGGAGGAAAATGGAGAAGCTTTCAAGCCTGATCACACCATCCCAGTGGTAAAGTACGGGGGTGGCAGCATCATGTTTAGGGGGATGTTTTGTTGCAAGAGGAGCTGGTGCGCTTCACAAAACAGATGACATCATAAGGATACAAAATTATGTACAAATATTACAATGGTCCAGTTAAAGTTGGGACCTCAAATTCATTGAAATGTTGTGAACTTATGAAAGCTGACCATCATGAACTCACTAACCTAAAGCTATAAATGGATTCAAATTATTTGACAACCATTTGAGAGATTCACAATGTAATCCAGGAAAGGATTAGTTCAAGGTATTGCAGTTAAAAGTGGTTTCGAGAAGAAATTGAATCTTGGGATGTATTAAGTTTTCCACACACTGATTTGGTATTTTGGTTTAGGTTTGCTTAACATGGCAGTGTAATATACTATCATTGTTAATCTGACATTGTGTTTAGCCAATTTCAAGACCTAGCAAGATGACACAGTAAGCCATGATGCAGGAGGAAAAAAAATTAAAATAGAAAGGATGTATTCTATTTTCTGTTGGGAGATAGCAGAATCAAGCTGTTTGTGTTGTATCCCGTCGTGTCTATAGTAACTGTCCTGCTCTGGCCTCTAGGAGACGCTGATCGGAGTCTGGGCCCAGGTTGAGCAAGCAAGCACGAGAGGATGAACGCGCAAAAGAGAGAGAGAGAGAGAAAGGGAGAAAGCCAACAAGGAGATCGGAGGGGAACCCGGTTGTAACCGGGGGCGAGTCTCCGGGACGCATACTGACGCCGGGACAGACCAGACCCCTGAACCTGAACACACACTGTTACCTTACAGAGGGGCCCGAAGCCCAAGGAAGAGAGGCGAAACCATGAGCTGGCGTCAGATGTCAGGGCTCAGACAGATGGCTCTCTTTCTTTTTTGTCTGTTGCCTGAGATGACAAAAAATGACAAGTGTCTGGACCAGAGATCGGACTACACACGCCTGACCAGTAGACAGATGGCAGGACAGACTAGATGAGACGCAGTGAAGGGTTCACCTCCTGCCATCACACCAGGTGGAGGAAAAAGTGATTCATAATTAGGAGGTAAAACCTTAGAATGCGCAGCTGGATATTTTCCCTTTGCTTTTCTTCCTTTTTGGACTCTTGAGAACACATCTGGTTGATCAGACTTAATGCAACAGAATTGCACGAATCAGCGATGGCTGTGCGTTCACATAATGAGCGAGACGTAATGCTTTCTGGTTGAATTATGAAGTTAAAAAAGTGGCAAATGGGGTGCAGCTCTTGTTCTAGTGGGCTAGTTGATTTTATAGAAATATGCCACCAGTTCCGCTGTTCAATTCTTTTCTCTTTATCACTTCATGTGTAAAATGTCAGGTCCTTGTAGATGCAAATAGAAGTATTCACAAAGCTTGTTTGATGCTACCAACAATCTAAAAATATTCACTTTACTGTCAGATCCGGCAAATAAAAGCAGTAATTTGTTAAATTGTTGACTCTAATTGGCTTGTATTAATCAGTGCTATTTCTCTGGTAGTTAATGTCAAGGCCCATTTTCTCTACAATCGATTGCAAAAAGATGGGAGATGTGTGGAGAATTAAGTTCCAGTTTTCCCCACAGCTGAACTTCACAGGTTCTGGAGCTGCATTCTCACAGAGGGAAACACCTCAGGGTGCCAGGATGGTAGAGGGAATAGAAGGTGGGACATCATACGGAATGCACAGCAACGAAAATCAATGTTTAATCTATGATACTCCGGCTGAGAATAACAGATGACAGTTTAGTTTTTGATATCGACAACAAATGTGAACGAATCAGCCGCATGAATAGTGGGAAGCACATACAAAAAAACCCAAACATATAGTGGTATTTTTTTTGAACAATATAAAATCAGACACTCGTTATGACAGCATGTTTCCTCTGTGAAGTTGTGCCAGTCTGAGTATTTCTCCTCCATCATGGCACAACCCCAAACCTCTTGTCCCTCTGTGGACAACAAGGTGAGCTGCAGCCTCAACTTGTCTTCCTTGTTGTCAATTTGCAAAAAACACCATCTGCAGCCCGGCTGTGGTCTCACCTCAGTGAGCCCACCTTTACTTTTACCTTGCAGAAACCCCCAGAGCTTCTTCAAGCTCTTAGTCATTTTACATTTAAGGAAAGGAGAAAATGGAGACAGAAGACCAATGGTGATTGCACCAGAAAATGTTGCATTTGTAGAATCAAGTACTGCTGGTTAGGATGTTTTCATAGTTCTTACTCTTTATTTTGTGTGATAATGGAAACAAAAGAATCTATATATAAATTAGGAATTAAATTATGATCAGAGATAGGAGAAAAGACGAGAATAACATGTTGCTTGCAGCCTGCTAGGCTAACTGTTTTAGATTAATAATTACTATTGATATTGATAAATATTAAACAATAGCATTCTGCCTGAGAATACAGAGGTATCAGTTTTTGGTCACATCGCCCAGATTTGTGGTGTTGTTCAGTCATGAGCTCCCCTGTTTTTTTTTATTTTTTCCTCCAATGAGGTACTGGGCTGAATAGTCAAAGTTTCAGGGTGGCAGTGCAAGTGTGAAAACATAATAGTGTTGCCATTTGTTCTTTCTTGTAGGAGCATTTATATTTCAGATGGATCTTATAAAGTCTGCAAAAACCTTCAGTAGCTTAGCATAAAGACTGTAAATAAACAAAACTGACAACCAGGTTATACAATAGTAACATAACCATACTACCAGCATTTTTAAAGATTATACATCGACCATGCTACGAGGTAAAGCAAAATAAAAAATGGTTGAAAGGGAAATACCTGGAGCCGGATATGAAATGGGACACAAATTGTGATCTTTGCACTTTAGTGAATAGATAATCAAGACCACAATATTAAAATAATAAGCCAACGGAACCAGAGTTGCACACCAGAAACCTGTTCTATATCAACACACATCTCCAGAACAAGATTTTCATACCAGTGGACATTTTTTAGTCACTCAACCTTCTGGAAGCATTGAAGATCTAGAGATCGGACAGCATCACTGATGGACATATGAGTAAAGATATTTGGAATTTGTTACTATTTTGTTCCATATGATGACTTTTCTTTTCTTTCTTTGTTTTTTTTTTTTAATAAAAATAATCTGGAGCATTTAAAGTTAGTCTAGATAGTTTGAGCTTGCTTTGAGTAATGCGGTGAAACAACCCACAACTAACAACTGTGTGCCCGAGTCTTCCTAAGTGATGAAAGTAATTATATCATTTAGACTAATTTAACCTATTTAGCATCTAGATGAATAAATATGTGTTCTGCTGCATGAGCCTTTTCTGCACCAGCTTGATTTGCTGTAGCTAAAAAATAAACAAAACCGGTGATTAGCTACAAAACTATTATTCTTAATCTTGAAGCAAAAGAGGAAAAACTGCCTGCTGAAGCCTTGAGGTACGCCTCATGATGTAAATGTACCATAATAAATGTATGGAACTGGTCACGCTTTTCCTGCTCTGTAAATGAATCGAGTCTTGTTGTGGAATGTGCGTATTTGTGAGGGTGCGTCTGTTTGTCAAAGTGTAATTACAAGGCCCGGGCATAAGTATTCCCTCATTTCCTGCCACGACTTTCCTCTAAACACTGCATATGTAGAGCAATTCCAAGCATGGCAGGATTAACCTGTTAGAGGGGGGACACGCACTCTTTGGCCAGAATATTTAGACTTTAAGTGACAATTGCACTTTTGTTGGAAATGTACAAGGGCTATGATTCTTTTCAAATAAGTAGTTTTTCCATTGGTTCAATATGTGTATGTAAGTTTCACTGCACAGACGGAAGCCAGAATTCACAAAAAAAGACAAATAATACACTGCATACACAGGGAAATTGACGAATTGGGAACTACCAATGAATTAATGCATTGTTTCATACAGTAACTACACTATGGATGTATATTAAGCAGCCTCTGTACGTGAGTCAGCTCCTCAACCAAATGAGCTATTTGGCAGCCTGACTCAATGCAATTAGTCACGTAGATGACTTCCTGAAGTTTAAACCAAGCATCAGAATGGGGAAGAAAAGGGATTTAAATGACTTTGAATGTGCCTTGGTCGTGGTCCCACAGATCCACCTTTGGGATGTGGTGGAACGCCGGCACATCTGTACCAGCTATACATATACATCATGTTATATACTATACTATTATGTCAGTATGGACCAAAAATCTCTGACAAATATTGGCTTGGAATTTGTGCTGCTTGATGTTATTTCACTTCACCTCTAAGTGTATATGCTTTCTAGGTTAAAGCATGGCATTTCTAATTGATGTGTACATAGTACATTTCTCTGTCTAAATACTAAGTAATACTGTGTAGCGTCAGTTCCAAGTGAAATGTACTGTTGTCCTGGCAGAATGCACTGGGCCACTATGATCACGACAGACACAAATGTATTCTGTACAACGTGGCCACATTCTTGATGGAAATAAGTTGTTCAGCACATGAAAGAGGCACTGAAGTGCAGCTCTTCCAGCAGTAAAAGTACTTGATGTATTTTATATATAAAATACCTGGTTTCCATCTCTCTCTCCCTGGATGAAACACCAACAACAGTTTACCATTCCAAAAACAAAGAATAATTGGATTTCTGCTGCAGGTAATGAGTGAAAGTCAATGTTGATGCTCTGCTAAATGAAGCTAGCTGTTAAGAACATTTGCTTTGCTCATTAAAAAAGAAAAAAAAAAGTTATTTCTACACATAGCATATAGAAAATATGGTATATAAATGGAAAAAGTGTACTAGCTCCACTTTAAATCTCCACCCTGGTAAAACATTCCCTACTCATGGTGAATCATTGAACAGCACCTGCTCATGCCTTACATTCCATAGTTTATCAAGAAAAGCCAGCAGGCGTGTTGTTATTGAGTTTAATGGATGACAGAAATTCAAGAGTATTTACAGCATATAATATGGACATTTGAGTAGTCAGAAAGTATACCAGGCTGTTCTATTTATGGTAGCAACTTTCACAAGGCCACTGATATCACATTTACCACATATTAAGTCACTTATTCATTGTTCTAATCTGATATTTACAAAAACGTTTCCTCATAAAGTAGGATATGTAATACAGAATATACTGTATGTATGCACCATTAGATACTTCAAATATGCTGTAGGTTAACTACAGAGAACCGGAGTCTGTAAACAAAGTTTACTAAATATACTTCAAAAATTACTGTAGATGAACTACAGAGGCCGGAGTCAGAATAAAACGCATACACGCAAACAGACATGTACACAATTATGACTAAAACAGTTAAATAACACACTTGACGAATGTCAGAAACAACAGCGATATTGACAACAGCTGGACAGAAATGAAAACACATAAATAACCCGGGACATATTTCCAGACTGTGGGGTTTTACTGCTGGTGTTCTGTATATTGCCCATCCCTAAAAAGCAGTTTTAAAGTGCTCCCTCTGTGTGGTAACAACGTAAAAGTCCTGCCCACAAAGCCATTCCACAAGTCTGTGGCTTGGTGTAGGAGGTTTGTCCGTGGAGTAAAAATATCCTCCAGCTCAGCTAAGATCCATGTCCTTCAAAGAAAAAAAACAAAAAAAACAACAACCCCAAAACGCATGCCTGCAGCACTGTTATTCCACAGCACTGAATTTCAAGGAACAATGGAGATACTGATTAAACTCTTGTTTTGTATGTTGGCACTTCTGTTATTCACCTACAGCTCGTTGCAGTACAGTTTGATGTTTAACAGGCAAAAGAAAAAAAAA
>JBAMYA010000016.1:10993700-11017684 GCA_037176975.1 Arrhamphus sclerolepis
AATATGATGAGGGTTAGGCAGTAGGACAGTTGGGGTGGAGGATGCCCGTTGCGTCAAAATGCGACGCTGGACGTGCGTGTCAAAAAATGCCGCAAAAGGGGTACCCGCTGCGTCCACATTTGATGCGCAACACCAAAGCGTCAATATATGACGAGTTGGGAGTGAGACTGCGTTGAATAGGGATGCACTTATATTACTTTTTCAGTCCCTATATTGATTTTGGTACCTGAACTTTGCATAGCTGATACCAATCTGATACCATCGATGCGTGACTAAAGAAATCAGGTTTGACTTAAACATTATTTTTCCAGCTTGTCCAAAAGTCTAACACATTATTAGAGATGTAAATGTACAGGATATTATTTATACAGTGGCAGCCCCTAATAACTTACATATTTTTTCAGTGTAATTAGCCATTAAGGTGATCTGACCTTCATCTATGTAATAATATTAGACAATTACAATGTGAACAAACTGTTGTAAATTTCTTGTGTTTATTGACCACACTCATTAAACATTGACTGTAGAGTTTGGAAAAAAAAAGTTATAATTGTTACTGTGTTATCAGCAAAAGCCTATTGTGTTGATCTGTTGTTGCGACTTAGATGATCGGATCCCATTTTATGTCAAATCTATGCAGAAATACGTTTAATTCTGAGGATTCACATATCACTTGCAACTGTGACTTTTTGTGTATCCGACGCATGACGCAGCAAATATTGCACATACACAGAATTGAGAGGAACAGGTCTGACCCCTTGAACTGCCAGATTATCCAAAACGTGATCCAGCTACTTAGACAATATCATGGATGATATTGATATTGACGTTGGATCAGTGCATTTCTGATCACAGAACAATAGTGAATGAAAAGAGTTCCATATTGAGGCAATGGTGGTTTACAAGTCCTGCAGACAGAGTTGCTGACGTGCTGGACTTGAATATAAAACCAAAAATGCACAAGAGATGTGACAGGAGCAGCAAGCTGACAGAGAATGATGAAGAGTGTGTCTGAAAGCGCTATATTTTATGCAAATAGATGTGAAATGGAAGCAACTTTGGTTTCATCAGAATTGATTGTTTTCTAATGACAACATATGTGTGTACACACAACAAACAAAATCTATTTAACTAATACTTATTTAAAACAGAAACAAAACTTTTTTTTCACCATGAAAGACTGGAGAGTGGTTGGATTATTTTTTTTATCACTAAAATGTTACATTTATTCTGAGATCTTTCTGTAATGATCAGATAATTGTTTTAGCTTCCAAACGATTTAGCTGATAATTGTATCATTAACAAGCTAAGATGCCAAGATTCAAAAAAAAAGTACAGCTTTAGCTGTGAGTGCTGACTATAAATATGAAGATGCAGGTTATTGCCTGCATGCTGGCAGCTTTAGTCTTTGATGTTAGGTTATTTTCTTACATAATCATGCCTTTATATCTCTCCTTTTCATGTTCTAACTGAATCTTGCAGAACCAGATCTGTATTTGAACATGTAAATACAGCTAATATGAATAAATTAAACTGTACAAGTTCTTGCTGTGTCAGCTGTATAAAAGCCAACTGACTGACATTAGTTTCTTCATTTGTGGAGCAGAAACCTGAGTGTGTATCTTGCATTGATGTACTTGGGATTGTGCATTTAAAGTGTCCCCACTTTTGCTCAGTTTTGGTTAAGTTGTTATGTTCGACTTGACACCAATGTATGCAAACCTTGTAAACATACTGGATGAACCTCGAAAAAGCTGCCGAAACTGGATCCGCAGTTAGCGTGTCAGGTTACCTCAGTCTGTCCAGGACTGGTCTCCATAGAGATGGGCCAAAGAGGAGAGCAGGGATTGGTTGGTTTTAGGCAGGTGGAGCCTCACCTGGGCTTGACAGACAGGTGTTACGCTGTCATCTGTGTGTGTGTTTATGACATGATGTCATATTTATAGTCACTCAAAACACATTGGCAATGTATGTACTGAGGTGTGTTTTTAGTGTTACACAACTCACCCAACCGTCTGAGAGTATTGTGTGTTCAAGGGTATTTAATAAATGACTATTTTATTTGTACAGACAGTTGAGATTGTGTTTAAAATTGTATATAATTATTTCATGAGAAGTGAATTGGCAGTTTAGCTTCCCAGATGTTCCATGCTTTTGTTTCTGATTTGAAACTAAAACATTTAAAAGATAACTTTGTTAAATGGAAAGGATATCCAAAGCTCAACTGCATGTCCATATGCTCATTATCAGTTTATTTTTTATTTGATTATTTTATTTTTCATTAGTTTTTTTTGGGGGGGGGGGGTTTGGCTGATATTTTGGTCCAATTTTCTAGGGCTTCTAAAGACAAAAATTTGAATTAAAATTTTCATTTACATCTTTATTCTCAACCAATGAACCAGTCATCCTCTAGATGTGATACTGATTTTAAAAATACAGGGCTTCTTCAACAGACGCTATACTCGAACTCCTTCCTCTCAACTCATCTATTGTAGGGATGTAAATTACAACTTTTATCACAATATGATATTACATTGTTTAAATTAATAACAATTCAATATTTACCATATCAAAAATCATATAATTTTCAATTGATTAGAATTACGGAGCTCGTCTTTGATATGAGATGATATCATGTTTTGATTGAGCACAATCACTTCCATTTGTATCAAATTGCAGTAAATGGTTTAAAATATTATTTCATATTTTTATTAATGGGTTCAATTGGACAGTTAAATGATAAATGATCTGTTCCTTATAATATCAGGCTACAAAAGGCCACCTGACAACATACTGATGACGATGAAATGTACTGAATTTCATTTTGCATCGATGCTATTGGATCATTTGTTATTAAATGCCAATTCGATGACAACGATGTAGATCAATGGATTGTTACACCCAGCGGACTCAAACTGTCTTCTACAATCAGAGCTTTAAATATGGGGTAGAAAAGGGAACAGTCGCACCTTATAATGTGTTTTCTATAAATAAACGAAGGGTGTGACATGAAGTTTAGCGCATCACACCTCTTTCATTTGAGTTCATGAACAAGTCATTTAATTCAGCTTTTGTGTCTGCATTGAGAGGACACACCCAAGTCATAATTACACACAAACACACCAGGCTGAGCAGGTGGGACCGGTGTGCTGTGCAGCCATCCTGCTGAAGGAGAGAACCCATGAAAGAGAAACAAAGATTCACTGAGAGTACTTCATTAGCTGATAATAGCTGTGTAGTGGTGAAAATAGGCTTCCAGACACTATGTGCTTTTCTAATGGAGTTTGACCCACAGAGTGTAATCAAGAGTCTAGTTAGCCTCTATAAACTGTCATAAACTGTTTGAAAGAGGGACAGAAGGAAGGTTTTTATGGATGCAACTGCAGTGATGTAAGGTATTGACTTTTTATGCTCAAATACTACATTATTATTGTCTAAGCTACAGTAGATTCTGTGTATTGTTGCCTTGTTTGGACTCTGTAAATAAGAGAACCTCTATACCAGTAAAAATCCTCCAGAACAAAAGAGAGTTGGATATTAAGAGTTAATAAAAAATGATTGACTTTTATTACTTTAGTGTGACTTCAGTGTGTTTCACCCGACTAAAAGTATGAAAGCACCCCTCCTGGAGAATGTTCATTCACTTATTTTCTTTGCTGAGGAATAAAAAAAAAAATCATATTCAGGGTGCAAAAGTATTTCATTTAGCACCTCAAAGTACTGGCTTTGTAAAACATATATTAGAAAAATGTGCTGCTTTAATGCTCTTTGCAGCAACATCCTAAAACTGCAGTGACTTCATCACCAACAAGCCTACTATCCACTGACCATGGACTTTTATTTCCAAATTTCTACATCCACTTGTACTGTAGAGTTACTGACCGCGACCTCGCCTGGTTCTTCACCTTACACACTTCCCGATATCATCAATCATGAATGCAAATGTGCAAGTGTGCTGGTTTTATTCAGGCACTCATCTGCTTATGCTTCAAGCTAAAGTTCCAGCATCATCTCCTCCAAAGCAGATTCATGGTTCGTCATGTAATATCTCTTTGATCCAATCATCCACAGTCCATGACTGCTCTCTATGGTCTCTATGCTCTTTAGGTGTTAATGATTAACGTTAATGTTAATGTTTGGCTGATTTTGTACAGCTTAGTCCCAAACCTTTACTCCTGTTTCGGTCCATTTGATTTTCATTTATTTTTCTTGTGTAGTTTTATCTTTCAAGACGTGTTGCTTTGACTTTTCTGTCCTGACACCTAGATGTCTACCTAAATGTTACCCTTTTACAAACTTTCCAATTTTGTATGTACTTGCTCCAGACCTTTGACACAGCTGAGTAGAAACGACCAGTCTTTTTTCTTTTATTTAAAAAAACTTTCTTAAAGGACTCGGGAAATCCTTTCCAGTTTCTACTGACAGCTTTCTTGTTACGTTCTTTCCTGTCAACTAGCCAAGCGTAACAGACTTGTATCTGTGGCTCGTTTTCTGCACAATAACACTGCTACATGAACGTCCTCCAAGGGAGATATTTCATACTTTTAATTTTTTACCAGAGATTGCAGTGCAGTTTAGTTGGCCTGGTATGAAAGCTGTCAGTAATGTTGTTTCAGCAGCATATGTTTACTGGAAAGGCTTGTTTTGTCATGAGAGCAAAGCATCAACTGGTGTGTCCCCATTTAGTAAGGAAGTTGGCAAACACTGTAGGAGGTACTCCTATAAAATTCCAGAGAATGGGTGTGAACATGTGCAGTAAAATATGAACTGTTATGCTTATGTAGCTGGATTGATCAAAATTTAAAGAGACAGCTAAAACATGCCGTTCTCATTCTGCATGTACAAGCTCCGTAAATGAAATGATTCAGCACAAAACTGTAAAACTGTATTTCTGCTGCTTCTGAAAGTATTTACTGCTCGTTCATTTTGTCAGGAAAGAGACAGAATGTCACTTTGAAAAGAAATTGTCAGGAATAACTGCCCTCGAACCTTATTGTTATTTCTCTGTCATTTATTCAAACGCATACCCTCATCTCCCAGTGGACGTCACGGCTCGGCAGCCATCAACTAGCCTTGCTTTTGATGGATTACTAGCTAATTGAAAGTTATAAAAATTCCTGTTGGACAGACAGGAATCTGGCTCTGTGGACCTTCTGCTGGTTCAGTCCAATTTTGGATGAATAATTTTAAAAGTGCACGCTCAGCTGTTTACTTTGAAGCTATTAAGACAAGACTGTGAACCTCATTTTATATAAAACTTTTGTCAAGTATCGCAAAGTTTCAAATGCCAAAAATGTATCACTTATATTGAACTTTATAATGTG
The DNA here is from genome assembly GCA_037176975.1 of Arrhamphus sclerolepis. Classification (NCBI taxonomy): domain Eukaryota; kingdom Metazoa; phylum Chordata; class Actinopteri; order Beloniformes; family Hemiramphidae; genus Arrhamphus; species Arrhamphus sclerolepis. The sequence continues at coordinate 10,999,025 of JBAMYA010000016.1, forward strand.
TTGTACAGCAGAAAATAAAAATGTATCTTCTCTGTCTCTTTCCCTCTTTCAGGTGAAGGACTGCGTTTACCTGTTTTTCTGTCTTTGCTGACGCTTTCGCATCTGCTGACATTCCTGATTCTCACCGACTGGTAGCCTCCATCAAGTCTGCGAGCCTCTCCATCCACAGCTGGACAATGGTACAGTTAACACACATGTACAGTCTCAGAGTGTGAAATGAATTTGGAGGAATCTGATTACGTTGATGTGATAAGTCTGAAAGTTGGATTGGTGAGGATGGTTTTAAAAATATTGGAACAAAAGCTGCTTTCCAGAATTGCCTTCCTCCAAATGATATCCTGGTCCGCCATCTTGGACTGCAAACTGAGATGTTTTTTCTCATCAGCAGCCATGGTGATATTAATGTGGCTAGTAGCACAACAACCTACTTTTGGTTTGAGTGGACCTCCTCTCTCAGAGCAGACCTCTTGGGGAGCAGAAAAAAAGACTTCCGCCTCAAACAAACCAAGACAGTGAGATGAAGTTGGAGCAGCTGAATGAGTCTGAACACAGCGGAGCAGCAAAATGACCAGCGTTTAGAATAAAATATTAATTTTGCATTTCTCTTATTAATTTTCTGTGATGTCTCATATACCTTATTTGGGTTCCCCTCCCAGTATCTTTTATTATGTCTGAATGGAACCAGTCTAACAATCCACCAACAAATTTTTTATTATATATCGCAGCCACTTGACTTGAGTGGCTGCAATTATTTAAAAGGTAATATTTTATTTTAACTATGCAATATGTTTTCTACAGAATGGGAAGTGTGAATTTTGTTCCCAGTTACTGAGTGTGGGATTATATTCCAAATGATAATGGTGTCTGACTGTCTGCAGAGCGAATAATGTCTGAGAGCAGCTGCTATGGCCTGCAGCAGCGGTCAGAACAATGCCGAAACTCTGGAGGGGTTCCACGAGGTGAACCTGGCTTCGCCCACCACACCTGACCTTCAGGTAAGTGGACGGTGACAGCTTTCAGACTCAGATTCAGTCATGACATGAAAGTATAAGTTTTTGTGAAGAGTTTGATTGCAGATATTTTAGTGTAATGGTTCTGTGTTTACCCAGATGTAATCTTTCTGATGGGGGTATTTAGGTTTCCAAAAACTTGATATGTGATCTTGCAAATGCCCGTAAGTGTAATGCCAAGGGGCTGGTTGCAGGTTCAGCTCCTGGCCTGTGACCCTTTTCTGTGTGTCTGCCCTAGTTTCCTGTCTGTGCACTGTCAATAAAGACCACTAGAGCTTAAAAAATGCTTGTAAGGAACTAGATGAGCTTGTCAGTAGTTATGTTGCTGCAGGAAAAACATCACTACAGACTGGAATCGAGGGGTCTGTCTCAGGAAGTGGATTTTGTAGAAACTGAGTATGTTGAGCCTGAACTGAGGAAAACTATTGAGTTTTCAGTTTCAGAAAGTGAGGTTACTTAACCCCCAAGCAAGAAGGTTCAATTTTAGCTGGTTACAGAAACTGAGGTAAAGTGTACTCGGAGTTTGTTACCGTGGTAAATGACTCTGAACTAAACCTGGAAAAGAGCAGGTTTTCTTCAACATACCCCGAGTTGACGCAATCACTTACGCTGCCGTTTATCCTAATCAACTGTGTTTGCTGCTAAAGTCATGAAGTGATTGCAATAAAATCTCCTAATTGAACAAAGAAGAAGAGAAGGATCATCTATTCTGCTTACCTGGCGTTGCCATGGTGAATCATGATATCGGACCTGTATTGATTATGGATTTTTATAGCCACGGTAACTCGGGGTCAGCATACTGAGAGTTGACTGAACCAACCTTGAACACCTGATCTGAAACCGAGAACTTTCTTAACTCAGTTTGTTGACTCAGTGTGTTAACTTTTTGACTTGGAATTTGTTGAACCTCCTTTCTTAAACAGGCCCCAGGACTTTCACAGGTTGTCGCTGTTGTCAAAAACAACATTTAAAATTTTTTTTTTTTTTTTTTAAAAACATCAACATTCTTCTCGCCCTATGCCTGGCAGGTTAAACAGATCCAGCTTCTCTATTACAGATTGAACCAGCATGACTTACACACTTGTCTCATTTTAAAAGTCCATTTGCTGTTGTGGTGATGATGAAAAACAAAGTCAGCTGCTACATCTAGCATTAAGGAATAAAAATAACTGACTATGCACATTTTTGAGCCAGAGTAATCACTGCTTTTTCATGGCTGCTAATGCTAGCATTACTAATGTGCTATAATATGATGCTCGCCTTGGAAGTGGGAAGGTTTGTGTGCTTAATATAACGACCTCTGGAAGCTTGATGATTTTCAGTTTAATGTGGCCAAAAAGCAGTAACCTTGAGACACTGACTGGGTCATGATCTCAGAACAATTGTTTATTTTGTTTTAGGATTGAAAATATTGTATAATGTTGTTCATCTGAACCTTGCAGACTCTGGGATTTGTAGTCTTGGCTCTCATCGCTCTGGTAACTACAGTATCTTCTGTTCACTGTCTGTTCACATCATCCTATAGAACCAAACAGAGCAGCGCCCTCCTGCCCGTCACAGTACCCCGCCCACGTCTCTGTACCGCACCCACTCTCTGGGACCGCCCCCTGCTGGCCTCCCCACCTCCTTGAGGGCAGACCAGCTCCCCACGCAGCCAGTGTACTCTACGCCACGGCACAGTCACAATGGAAGGTAACAGAAATAATAAAGCTGAAGCCCCCCCAACACACACGCACATTTTCCAATCAACTGTAATCAATAATAGGCTTATTTTATTTTATTTATTTACTTTTTATATTTCATTGCCTTGCGATGCTTGCATAGTGTGCCAGGCTTGGAGACGGAGTCAGCCGAGGGTAACTTCCTGTCTGGAGAGGACGGGGAGGAATGTAGCGCTTTGAGCGACAGCTTGTCACGTCTGCGTAGCCCGTCAGTGATGGAGGTCCGGGAGAAAGGATACGAGAGACTGAAGGAAGAGCTGGCGAAGGCTCAGAGGGTAGGATGCAGACACTCGATATCGGCTGTATCTCTTCAGAGGACATCACTTGGGGACTTGCATCTGGAATTTAACCAAAAACTGACAGAATCTTTATTTTAAATGACATCTTTATGTTTTATGTTGGGGAAAGTCACTTCCTTTTTGAAGTCAAAAAAGAGTGAAATGTCATCAGTGTGACTATTTTCACAACATGACTTAATACTCTTATGTACACACACGTGTTGGGGTGTAACGTGGTGTCAAAGTTAAACTGAATGAGTGTGTGTGCAACCTGACTGTATGTGTGCGTGAGACACATTTGTGGGAGTGTTATTTGTTGACTGTCATTTTGCAATTTTTCATACTTTATTTGAATACATCTTTTTTTGTACATTTGTTATTATTTAAAGTCAAAATTGTGTTTGTTGTGTTTTTTTAATCATCCAATGCATCTCTAATTTTTAATTTTCCACCTTCTTTTGTTTGGCATGCTGTGACTTTTACATTCATGTTTTCATTTTTGTTTGTTTATTTATTTTTGTGTGTGTGTATGTGTGTGTGTGTGTATGTGTGCGGAAGGAGCTGCTGTTGAAGGATGAGGAGTGTGAAAGGTTGTCTAAAGTCAGAGACCAGCTCGGCCAGGAGCTGGAGGAGCTCACCGCCAGTCTCTTCCAGGTCGGTCCGCCTCTTCTCCATCTGCTTTTGTCTCCTCTGTTTTCCGTTTCTCCTTTCTTTTCCTTTCCTTTCCTCCTGAGCCAGAGGCCAGACAGAGACTGGACAGAAAAAAATAAAATGATTGACATTTTTTTTTCCACTCTCAATCTTTTGGCAGTAGAGAGCTGGAAAGCTTTTAGTTGAATTATATGAATTTATTATTTTATCACCTGTTCGATTGTTGTACACATCAAACCTTGACGCTTCTTGGTCCTCCAAGTATGCTTTTTTTTAAAAAGAAACAACCAGCAGTGTTTATCTTGAAAGAAAAACTCTACTCTTCAGTGTCTCATTACTTTTCTGAATGGTAACTGAATTTTCACGGTTTTATTTTTAGCAGTTGTTTATACTGCAGTGGAAAGCTCGCAGGCATTGACGCAAAAACACACTAAACGGATTTAACACTTGGTTTCTGCTCCTTAAAACATTGGGTCCAACACTGCGCTACTGAGAAGCAACGACCAGCAGGTGGGCTGGCGGTTTCCTCGTGTTGCACCCATGAGGGCATTCAGCTCTCCACACAAGAATCGCAATGTTGCACCTCGTTTATTTTGATGAAAGTGATGTTGTGGTGCAAATGCATCATCCACGCCTCCTACATGAGGTACTTTGTGACCTCTGTTATCAATCAGACTTGCAAAAATTAAGCGTAATCCAACTCAAATCTCTCACAGGTAAACAAATGTTGTTATTACATCAAATTTTTCTTGATGTTTGACTGCAGATTTATTTAAGAGCTGTTTGACCTTTCAAAGACATTGTACTCATTCAAAATGCCATCTGACAAATTGATTCACTTTGTTTTTGAACAATAAGCCATTGTAACTAATTTCAGGTCTATAAAAAGGACAATAATTGTTAAGCCTAAATTGTAAATTGAATTGGGAAGGGGAAGTGGAAATGGAAGTTGTCATAAATGCTTGGAATTTTCTGACAGCAATAAAATACCACTGTATTCTGCAACATAATGATGTTTTTATCAAAAGAGATTTGTAGCATTTAAAATCCCACACAGTGCAAATCTAAATGATGCATTTTACAGAGTGCAGGAATGTGAGGGAAGGCGGTGCATCAGTCTCATCTCATCATCTAATTCAGTCAAGTTGATGTATCACCACGTTTTAGGGTACGCTGCATTTATTCCTCCATTTTTCTTGTCATCTTGTCAGTTCTCATCAGATTTGGTCTTTTCTGAGCAGCTTCACCAGCTCCAACAGTAGCAGTATAGGCTGTGGACAGGTATCGGACACAGTAACGTGGCGTTTCTCAAAAAAAATGTGCGAATTAGAGCAAAAATGGTGTGACAGAACTTCAAATTCTCTACAGATGTTTCCATGAGGAGATCCTCAACATGTGTGCAGAACAACTCACAAGGTTTTTAAGCAATTATTTGGCAATTCAGCAATTATCCTCCCCCGCAGTGTTGAGGTAATACTACCAGGAAAAAAGATGCCCAAATTTGTTCGGTAGCTGTAAATATTAAAATTGTTGGGAGCCCAATGTGGTCATCAGACAAGATACTGGAACTTTTGTTATTACTGACAAACCAGGAAATAAGGAGAATTTGGAGTGTTTGACTGGAAGAAATCTCCACCGTCATTCTACTGTCACAAGACGATGGTTTAAAAAAGAATAGATAGCTATCAGTTAGTTCAAAAACAATGAAGCATTTCATTGTTGTGTGGGGTTCATGGGTTCAGAGTCAGAACTCTTGATTAGCTTGAAAGATGGCTTCAAGAAGCAGGCTGAATCTGTCTGGGCAGGCCTTCAGGACATGCCGTTACATTTTCTCACCATGTTAAACCTTGTTCTTCTTTCACTTTGCCTTTTTTCACAGAAGGTGTTGAGGCTCTGTGTGCTTGTGCGTTTCTGTAGTTTGTGTACGTGTAGAAAAAACAGCATTTTGTCGCCCAACGGTTGGTGCTGGGAGTCCCTAGAGGCTGAAGCTTTTTATGCTTTTGATATTTTAACAGTAAAATGCTCCGTTTATATGCACTGAGCTTACGTAGATGCTGCTTCACAACAAGACATTTGAAATTTGACATTTGTAATGTGTGTGCGTGTTTTTTCAGGAGGCCCACAAGATGGTGAGAGAAGCAAACATCAAACAGGCTAACGCTGAAAAACAGTTAAAAGAAGCACTGGGAAAGGTGACAGCACTCGCACGCCGCAGCTGAACGTGACTTTAATTTCCCTGAAAGATGCAACTCCTGTTCTGGACTGAAATTTGGAGCACTTACTGGCTTTCCTAGTTTGAGGAATCACTCATATCTTCACAAAGATCAGGAGTTCTGACCTGCTGGGAGCTTCCAGGAGATAGTGTTTCCAAGAAATGTTTCCATTTTTGTGGTTTGTTACGCAGAACCAACCAGGAAATTATCCTTAGAAAGCAGTTTCGAAAAATATTTGCAACAGTCACAAGTAAACTTTAATCATAAGAGAGCTGATTCGTGAGTGGGAGGAGCCAGTGTCTGAACTCTTGTAACTATAAACAGATAACAGAATTACACTCATAAGAGATCAACTTTTCCAGATTCCAAGCTGATATGATCAATCAGCTACTTTACATTGTAATCATGTTGCTTTCTGAAAAGAAACTTCACACAACCTCCTATTGATATATCCATATTCTTCCTCTAGCATTTCTTTTAATTAGGTTTTAATTATCTTTATTCATCAGGCCCACATTGAACCCTCAGTATTTTTATACTGAAAATTTCAAACATTGATGTTCAATCAATCAATCAAATCTTTATTTATACAGCACTTTTCATACCATTGTAACGCAAAGTGCTTTGCATAGTAAAATCAACAATAGCATATAAAAACTCACAAAATCAGGTCATTTTCACACACATCCTTATATTGATACCCACGCAGCACACATACACCCCCCAACATACACACTGAAGATATAAACATAAACATCATAGACATAAAACATGAACATCTGGCTTGACGCTGTATGTGTAAAAATTCAAGGCCTCTTCCTTCATTTTCAGATTGACGTCCTCCAGGCCGAGGTCCAGGCCCTGAAGACGCTGGTGCTCTCCTCCCCCACCTCACCCGTAGGTGAGCTTCCATCTGCAGGAGGTGGAGGGGTGAAGACGCCTTTCAGAAAGGGCCACAGCCGGAACAAGAGCACCTCCTCGGCCATCCTGGGGACGCAGCCAGACCCGTCAGCCACACAGCCCATCGTACGGGAGTGCAGGGAGGTGGGAGCGCTCGCACGCAACTCCAGAGTTTTCTGATGAGCTCCTCTAAAGTCAGATGTTTTGGAATGGGTGTAATCTGACAAATCAATTGTCGTTGGCCATCCAGGTGGACATTCAGCTGTTCAGTGAATTCAAGGCGTGGAAGGAGGAGCCGACACTTGACCGGACTTGCTCCTTCCTAGAGAGAGTTTACCGGGAGGACATCTACCCCTGCCTCACCTTCAGCAAGAGTGAGGTAAAAAATTCTTGGCGTGGTCTGCAGTTGCTACCAGACCTGATTATTGAGGAAAAGGCATCCAACTTACTTGCGAGATATCAAAGATAGTGAGGATGGCGATGAGCATCAAACTGCTGTATTTTGTTTTGATGCTCAACTCAGGGCCAAGCCAAACCTGTGGTTTTCCAACATTATTGAAAGTGAATATATTTTCACTGTAAATAATTCTCATTCGCATGCAGCCTTTTGTGATTATTCCTCATATCTTCTAGAATTGCTCTCTGGTTCAAAAATGTGAAGCTGAATTATATCAATATTACAACTAACTGGACAAAGTTGAGGAGTCGCCGAAGGCTGACAGGACAGCGGCATCAACTGTTTGGTAGTAAATGCCAACTATGACGTAGCCACACTAGAAGATTGTTCATCACCATTATTGTCACTGTTATGTTAAGGCCATTCACTTACATCTGATCAATATTTACAACCAGTTCAATGTGGATGGCCCTCAAGTGAAATAGAATTGAAGAAGCCTCATTAATAATACTGTTTTCCCAACATTGATGCTGGATTGCTATTTTTAGAAAGATACAGGTAATGGACACAGACACTGTTGATTAGACTCCAGACAGACTATGCTTTGATCTTGTGATGCCTGCGTGAGCCGTGGAAATGATGAATAAATTTGTTCATACTGGCACCTGACTGTCCCTCAGCTGGGTTCGGCCATCCTGGAAGCTGTGGAGCAGAACACACTCAGTGTGGAGCCGGTGGGTTTCCAGCCGCTGCCTGTGGTTAAAGCATCGGCGGTGGAGTGCGGCGGACCAAAGTGAGAACTCCCTCAAACACAAAAACACACTCTTTCTCCCCTTCATCAAGCTTTCACACCTTCATCATCACATCTCCATCTTCCCTTAATTTCCTCCTCTAGTGGGCGAAGGGCTGTGCTCGTCACGTAAGTCTGACTCTCTCTCCTGTCAGCATTTGTAAGTCTCTCCTTATTTGCCCCGCCTGGCTCCTCCAAATGCTCCTGCTAACTCATGACACCCCTTTCTTCAGTCCCTCTTCCCTGCTGTCCAGCTTCTTCAGAGCAATGAGATGAGCCTGATAGATGTTCATCCTTCCCTTTTTCTCCTCCTTGCTTCCTTGAGCCTTAATACAACTTTTGCATAGTTTTTGTTTGGTAGACAAATTCAGTTAGTCTTCTGCAGAAACTAAAGAAAAATCATTAAAAGCAAATCCTTCTGTCTCCCTGACAGAAAATGTGCCCTGAGTGGTCAGACCAAAACATGTAAGCACAGAATCAAGTTTGGAGACTCGTCCAACTATTACTACGTCTCTCCCTACTGTAGATATAAAGTAAGTATAAACGCACAAGCACACACTGTAAAAGCAAATGCATTTCATCTTGAACTTACTGACATCTGCAGGACAAAGGTTTTGATAAAGGTTAGAATATATCTGGCAACCTGACCAGGTTGTACCCCTGCCTTTCACCCAAATAGAACTAGGATAAGCTCCCACAGATCCCACAGCCCTGCACAGGAATAATCTGGCATAGATAATAGATGGATACTTCAGTGACATTCAAAGTGGCTTTCACAGTACTTTCCTTGTCAGGACTGGATGTTGCACATCATAGGATTTTGTGGAATTTTTTTCTTTTTCTTTTACTGAAAACAATATTGAATGTATTTGTATGAAGCACCTAAATTCAAAAAAAACTTCCCTCACACTGACATGTGTTTTGTATTTGCATTTATTTCCATCTTAATCCATCAGATCACGGCAGTGTGTAATTTCTTCACCTACATTCGCTACATCCACCAAGGGCTGGTCAAACAGCAGGATGGTAAGATACAGACACAACAGGCCCCACTTTTCTAGCTGTGACAGTAGACAGTCATCATGGAGTCACTGTTAAAATTTGTTTTGAAGTGTAATTAAACTAAAATAATCAACTGGAAATATAAAATAAGAAAGCTCTTACACAAAACTACTGGCACAAAAAGGAGACTCTAAACCATGACAAATGAATCATTTTTATCACTTTGCACATCCTATAAAAAAAGCTCAGAGGCAACTATTTAAAAAACAACAAAAAACACAACACAAAGCTTAAATCTGAGCTGATTTCAGATTAGTTATACCTGTCTGACACTATATTACTAACTTCCGAACATTTCAAGTGTTATGGTTTTACACTTTTATGAAAAACAACACATCCTTCATAATTGTTTCAGTTAACATTAAATGAATCAATGAATGTATATGAAAAGAACCCTGAAATGAATAGATGAAGAAAATGTAAATTTTAAATCACATTTGGGATTTAACATATTGTAAACTTTTCTTTAATATATTGACTTGCCTCATGGCACAGTAAATGTCATGTGTTCCTAAAATGCTTAAACTAAGTCTTATCTAGAGTTTCACACTCGCTCCATGAAATGAGCTGATACAGGTGATGGTGTGGTGACTCTGCTCACTGACTTCAGTGTTGCACGTCTCTGACGCCGCTGCTTCTGCTCCCTGTTGTGTGTTTGCAGCTGAGCAGATGTTCTGGGAGGTGATGCAGCTCCGCAGGGAAATGTCCTTCGCCAAGCTCGGCTACTACAAAGACCAGCTGTGACCCCCCGACCGCACGCACGCCCAGCGCAGCTGCCCGAACACTGCAGAGTCTGGCCTGAAGTCCTGTCCTCCCCTTGGTTCTGGTTTTCCTCCTGTCGTGGGCCATTTCTGCAGCCACCCGGCACGTCCACCCACCTCCCCCACCCCGTGTGAGAGTGTTTTTGTGTGTGTGAAAGAGAAACTGTTTACTTTGGATGACGACAACGCAAAAGACTGAAAGACTGTAACCTTGGTGGTCTGTTGTAACTGGTCTGAACTGTGCATGGGTTTCTGTTGAGTTTGATGGTTTTGTTTTTTGTGTTGAAAATGCGACACTCCGTTATATGAAGACAACTGACCCGGAAAAAAAAACACTACATTCTGTGTTGAAAAATTGACGAATAAAGAACAGAGCTGAAATTTGAGATGGGAGATCTTGAATACAGAGGATTACAAATTGTCACTTGAAATTTGAGTGAGGAAAAATTTTGTGATAAGTACCATGTTTGAAGAGGACAAATTATTTTTTAAGTAGAAATTTTGTGTCCTGTAAATATTTTGAAGATTTTATGAGGTCAAATTTAAAAGTAATGCAATTTTGATTGGAAATAAGATACAAATGTGGGAAAATTAAAATTGCTTAAAATTCTTGAACAGAATAAAATTGTAACTTTGAAAACAATTCTGCAACAATTACATTTCAACATGAAGTATTAAAAACACAAGTCAGCCATTTTAAAAAGAAATTGGAAACTTTAATCAAATTGAGTTTATTAAAAACTGAAAAAAAAAAAACTTAATTGCCTTCCCTTTAAAATAACATTTGGTTCCATATGTGCAACTTAGTTTAATTAAAATTACAGTTTAAAACATTCTTAAACTTTATTCTTGATTTGAGTTATAACTTTTTTTTAGTATTTCTTTTGACAAAAGGATAAAAAAAAAAAAAAAATTGAAATTTAAACTTAAAAGATTTTCATGCATTATTTTCATGTTCACAATCTTCTGATATCCCAAATTCGGACTCAAATTTTAGCTCAATTCTCAAACTATCTGATATAAAATTAAGAACTTTATCAATATTGAAAAGACAATCAAAATCTGTGCTTTTAAATTACAGCTATGTCAAACTAATAATCCCAAAAATACTGCACATTTGTGCATTCATTTCCTTTGGAGGCCAACTTAAATCTCTTCTTATAGCTGTTCCTGAATTATAAAATGTCATCTTCATCTCAGAGCTTGGTTTCTCAAACTGAACCATTCTGTTCTAAAATTCTAATGTTGCCTTAATAGAAACATCTATTTCTATTTTTTCCCCTTCAAATATTTGTATTAATTTCTTTCTGCTATATTCTCTTGTTAAACTACTTTTATATAATTTACAGTATTACCCCTAAACACACCTTTACCCAGAAGTAATTCTCAAAACAAAAAGATGCAATGACAAAAAATATGGTAATTATTCAAGAAATATCAAATACTTTTCTCATTTCCCTGTTCTTGTCATGTAAACTTTGAAGTGAACTTGATAATCAGTTTTTGTTTCATAATAAAAATGTGCATAAGCTCATATTTATATTTAGTTAATGTAGAAATATGTGAAAAGCCAGGATGGAAACGTCTGTCACTTGAAAAACATTTATCTGAATTTGACTTTCTGCTGTTTTGTATTTGGAAAGTACAAACTAGTTATGAATAGTTAATGAAGCACTACATCTACAGTTCAACTCTGTTTTGCTGTATAGACAATAGATTTGTCATTCCCAGATGCTGACATGTTTTCTTTCTGACTTTAACAGCAGCTGCAGCTTTTTGAATTTAATCAGGAATGGTGAAAATGGTTAACTGTGAGTGAATGTTGAGCGACTGGCATTCTGTCAACTTTTTCTGTTAATTTAAACTGAGTCCACTTCTTTGCATCTGTCTCACTCATGGTTTGGTTTAGTGCCTTTTCTCTCAGACACTGAAATAAAAACAAAAAACAAAAACGGTGATACCTCTCAAACCCACCACTCTCCTGGCTTTCTGTTTCCCATCTGATCGTGTTTCAAGCTTAGTTCAATCTACGGCTGAGATGTAAATTATGTAAAAGGTAAATTCAGACTCATTGACACTTCATTATTTTAAGTTCATCCTTACAATGATTAAACAATAAGATAAATACCTCAGAATTAGTAGTCAGCACAGACGAGTGTTTATTACTCAAGATGCACTAAGACAAGTGTTCTGTCAGTTATGACACTTGGACCGTGGGCATATATTGCAAAATTGACATGATTAAATGTTTGTCATATACACTGAAAAGAAATAAAAGTCACAGACAAACTTGCAAGGGATTGCCAGTAAAGTTTATTAACCCACTGGGCCACTTTTACAAAACAATTTTGTTTGTTATTTTTACTCCAAAATCTGATGATAGAGCACCTTGTTTAGTTTAGTTTTTGTTTCCTTTAATCTTTCTCACTGAGGTAAAAGTCTGCAGCCACCTTAAGGCAAAGGGGTGCACTTACTTATGAAGGAAACTGCTTAACAAAGTATGCATTTCTTTGTCCAGACCTGTACATTTGTGTTGAGTTGCTTACAGATAAGGACTTAAGTTATTTTAAATTAAAACAGAGCTGACAGCAGCTGACATGCTGCAGGTCTAACAGTCTTCCTGAACTTCAGTGATGGTGCCAAAGCTCTGTGAAAGAGGTCCTTTAAAGTTGGCTGGAATGCTTTCTTTGATGAGACGCGTTTCTGCTCTACGAAAAAAAAAGCACCACTTCTGACACCATCACATTATTAACATTAGTAAAGAAGGGCACATTAGGTGTTACTGAAAGTAAATCGGCAAACTGCATCGATTTCTTTGTCAGTGGATTCTAAAACTGTATGAAGTTCACATCAAAATTAAATGAAGACTTTAGAAAATAACTGGTGCTTTCAGACCAGCTGTCAGTCGTGCAGATGGTCCCATGCAGGTTTGTTCCAAAAATACAATTTTCTTTCTTGTGATCAGAAGACTGTGCTCTCTCAACATGGTTCAGTCATTAGTCTGGTTCTTTTCTAGCCAAAGTCAGACATCTCTGGCTATTGTGGCCACATACCCCATGCCATCCCGGGCAGGAAAAGGGCAATAAGGACAGAGGAGAAAAGGTTGACTGCATTGTTGTCCAGGATGGGCTTCCCACAGATCCGCACGGTGGTGGCAGACTCGTAACTTACCACTTTCCCGATGCTTGCGTCAAAGCCTGAGGTTGTAGAGGAAGAGTTAGTGGGGCAGGATGGCGATTCTGCTAGATAGCTTTAAATTTGAGATGTTCTCACAGACTTTTGTCCCTACCTGAGTACTGCATGTTAGCTCCCAGGAAAGAGTCCAGCATCGATCCCAGCAGGCCTGCCACACCACCGTACACAATGATTGGCCACTGGGGGTCTGCGTGTTGCAGGTCGTTCACCATGAGAAGCTGTGTCACAAAGTAAGTCATGCCGACAGCAGCCCCACCTAAAAAGCTGGCGATCAATCCAATTGGGGTGATGCCCCCATTTGTTCCTAAAAGGGGTGGATTTAAATAAATATTCAGCAGGAAAGAACTGAGTACTATAAATCATTGACTACATACATCCACTGAGTCTTCATCATTTACTTCATGGGTTTAGTTGATTTAGTGTGCTGTGTCCCTTTTAGGCTTCTTTCTGCCTTTTTGGAGCCGACCAAAGCACCTCCCTGGGGAGATGTCCAAGAGGCATCCTAACAGATCCTTGAGCCGCCTCAGCTGGCTCCTCTCAATGTTGAGAAGAAGCATCTCGACTAAAAGACTCAGTCTCAAATGACTGAACTTCTCATCCCATCTCTAAGGAGGAGTCTAGCCAACCTACATGGGAAACTGTTTTCAGCTTGAATTCACCATCCCTTTCTTTAGTCACTATACAGTTTATGATCATGGGGGAGGGTCGGAACGTAAACTGACCACTTTACCCACGTCATTTCACCCATGATGGGATAGATGTGTGGCTTCTTTGGTTTGGAGTTATGTGATTTACACTCAGCAGTATCACAGTAGTACATCATGGTTGCTCAAAGGTAGAAAAACACCTAAGACTAATGATTTGTATTGCTTGTTCCGGCTTGCTACTTTGGCTACTGGAGGTTCTCGTGTCTGCAAAAAGCTCCAAATGCAACGACTTACGACTGGTGCGGCCACCTTGTGGATAAAAAAATAGCATACATTTCACAGTACTTTGGGTTTGTTTCCTGTCCTAAAGCAGATAATAAATGACTCACTGAAGAGGCCTTTCTTAGTATGTTAGTCATTCTTTCTGAGAAACCTTCTGAAGTTTTCTTTAAAAAATAAAAAAACAGCTAACAGACTGGACCTACAGACTAACACAGCAGGTGTTGGTACTGTGATGGACCTGTTAGCTTCTCACCTACTGGGACTTCCTTCCACGTGGTGATGAGAATTGGCTTTGATTTGCTGAGGACTGGTCCCACCTCTGATGCCCAAGTGTCTCCGGCACTGCATGCCAGCGCACCCAGTAGAGAGAGGCACATCCAGGAGGCAGAGTATTGTTTACCGAAGTCGATTGGGATCTCGCCTGGACCCACCTGAAACATAGCATCAAACGTTCTACATGTAGAAGTTCATTTTCAGTGTCTGGTGGATGCAGACGCTTTGCAAAGAAGGTCTTCTTGTGCGTGCGTGTTTACCTCTATCATGTACAGTAATGCAAGCTCTGTCGGAACTCCTCCATTACAGAAGACCTGGATCCAGTTCCTCTGACCCCCTAACGCAAGCATCAACAGATTTCATTTTAACTGGCAATTATCACCAAATGTTATTTTAAAGAGAAGGCAATTCTCCTGCTCCGTTTTCGGTACATCTTCATCAACAGAGCTTTTGTCATCAACCCCTTTAGTATCAAAGAAAACGCTAAATCTGCCACATCGTCTCTCACCTTCCTTGTACTCCACATCAATTTTTTTCTTCTGTGCTCCTCCCCAGCGGGTCAGCTTGCTGGATGTGATGAAAAAGGCCAGCATAGAAGAGAAGAAGCTGTAGTTGGCCATAGTCAAGACAAATCCCACCAGAAGAGCTGAGAATAAAACACCACCAAAACATACATATGAATTATAGGTCAGACTATTATTTTATGAATATGCTTCATTAAACATAGAAATACCACTCAGTAACCACTGGATAATTTACCTTGGTGCTTTAGGTCTTGCACCGTAAGTTCACTACCATAGGTGAGAGGTGGATCATAGATCAACTTTTAAACCCCTCTCTAACACCAAATTGATTCATTATGTTTATTCTCAGCCAGAGCTGCAGAGCAGGCCACTCAAAATTTTCAAAGGTTGACAAACTTGATTATCAGATTAAAGCAATCAACTCAAGGAAAAAACAAACAAACAACAAGAAACAGGCTCATGCTGTCAAATGGAAAATATCACCAAAAGCTTGATGGCGTCAGCTGGCACAGATGCGTAGACCAAGCTGTCATTTCATGGAATCCAGATAACTAGAGTTCTGTAACTGGGGTGACCTTCAAATCTTCACAGAACTCCTTCACAATAAAAGCATCCCTGTTGTTTTCAGTGGAAAAGCTGATGCACAGACAGGAAGGAAACCTGTACAGGTACGCACTCACATTTGAACACTGCACTCCCGGACTTTCTTTTCAGTTGTGTCCTGATGCAGCACATGTATGCTTTTACAGGTACTGTATGCATCCCTGTGGTATAATTGCAAAGTATAATAAAGTGCAGGAGACGTCACATGTAGGGACTAAAGTCTCAGAAATTAAGCAGGAAAGTCCCTTCCAGAAGCATTCCACTTCATGGGATAACCAGAAATGTTTTGCCAAATCAAGCCAATACTCCCTCAAGCAAAACATACCGCAACTCACCAAATTTAGATTTCTAGGTAGGGGTAATTAAAAATTTAAAAAGTCCCAGTTTGTGGAAGCTGATTGCGTCACATGCTTGGAACCACATTTTTGTTTGATATTTCTCTTATTAGCTTTCTTTTCCCAACACTTTCAAATGTAATCACAGAAGATATTTATTCAGTTAAGCTTTATTTTCATAAAAAGTCTAACTAGCATAGTTAGATAGGCAGGCATTTGTTTTAGAAATGCATATAATAAATCCTTGCATCCTTCTTTTACACAATCAAAAGAAAAGGCATCAATAAGAACTTTTTAAAGATCTTTTTTACAAACTCCGAACGTTAAGCCTTAATTTAACTGACCTTGTGTCATGACGTTGGGTTGTTGGTTTGCCTCCAAATGTGGTGTTTTTATTTTATTTCTTTTCGCCTTTTAGTCAAACTACAAAATATTCAATCAGCAGTATTTCCGTTTTCCCTGGCACTTATCAGCATCACAGTTTAAAAAGACGAGTAACGCGGGCAACAGGTCACATCAATCGTTTATCTTTGTAGAGAACTGCTACAGTTTTCTGGGGGTTTTTGTAAGTTTTTTTAAACATGGCAGCTGGCTATTTGAAGGACACACTCACCTGCGAGGGCACCTGTTCGGTCCAGACTGCGTCTCTCCAGCGCTCGACTGGTCACCATGAGGGGAACTAAGATGGAGAACAACCATCGCCATGGCGACACGGGCTGCAGATTCCCTGCAGTAATTACAAATGCAATGTACAGTAAATACACTGAATAAAAAGGATTTTTCTAGAGAAGAAAAAATGTCTCCTATCCATATAGAAATACCATGAGAGCATCTAAAACATTTGTACTAATGCAAACAACTTAAAACAACACATGGATCCAGTGAAAGTCAAAAATAACAGTTTTCTTTCTCTACATGAACGTAGCAGGCAAATATGAGCTGACCTGAAAGCACAAAAGTTGAAAATCAGGTGAAAGTTCAGCGACACAGTCATGTGATCACTTGTCAGAACAGACGTTTTTGGAGTGTGAAAATAATGTAATCTGTGACCTTGAGGATAAAACAACTGTAAACTGTAAAAGTTTATTCAGTTTGTTAAGCATGTGTAAAACTGATTTGTACATGCTCAAGTGAAGTGGGCTGAAACATGCTTTTACACACCAGTAGCTTAGACAGCTGTTACCATTTTGAAACCCATTTCTCCTTTCCCTTCTTCTTCCTCCCCCTTTCTTTGTCACTGAATTGTGAAAAACTGCTTCCTTGCTTTGGGCAAGATATCAGGAGGTTTGCAACACTCAGGGTTGGTGACAGAACTGTTAGTAGGTCAAGCCAGTGATGAAGTGACTCAAACAGGAAAATGTGTTTAGACATGTCTGATTTTGGGTTTTAATTTTGCTTTTTAAGAGATACGACACAGTATATATCATTTATCAGCTCCGGTCTGTCTGTGTGTATGCAAGTTGTCTCAAGTTTATCCACTGACGAAACACTTTCACCACTTAAAGGGCCAATGAGTGGGATGGAAAGTGATTAAGCAACACTAATGAGTGGCAGGGAAAAAGAGGGAAAAGACCCAGAGCAGTTTTGACTACTGTGAGTACGTGCAAAAGGAAGAGAGTACAATTGCTTGTTTGATCATAAATAGAAATGATCCAGTTCCATGGAAATAGAGGTGAAGAAATCTGCTCTTTAATACTCAGGGTAAGAACAAGATGGGAGCAACCAGCTGAATATGCTTGTACAAAATCTACAAGAAAATTACTTAGGTTTGTGTGTAGGGACCCTATCCACATTATCACTTAAATGAAATTACATTTTTCTTTAGGTCTTGGAAGAAGATTAAAATGTCTTCTTTTTTATTTTTATTTTTTTTTACAAAGCTCCATTGCCCCTGTTGTGCTACCATTAATGGCAATTTTGCTGATGGAAACAACTGAATCTACAGAGCACAGAGCACTCTGAAGAGTAAATGGTTTCACTCTAGTTGTGCACAAATGTGTAATGCAAATCTTCTTCTGCATTTCATCCTTGGGCTGCTGACTATTAAAAGGATCTCGCTTTTGTCAACTGTAAACCTTGACGATGAGCTTGAAACTTCTCACAACGTCAAACTCAATACAGTTACATTGATGAAAAATGTGAGACCATAATAAAAAAAACCTCAGTCATAAAAATGCTGCTACTGATACTTGTTCATTCATTCCAGAAGTCTTGAGGAAAATGAGTCTGAGTGTGAAGACAGAAGGATATTATTCTAAGAGGATCACATGATTTGATAGTGTAACACCCCCAAAAAAGAAATTAATGTAGGAAGCCATATACCCACATGGGCATCTGAAGGCCAAATTGAAAGTGAAAACCTAAAGCTTCTAAAGAAAGTGAGGGGGAGGGGGACCTCACCAGAGATGACGCTCATTGTGAGAGAGATTGCCCAGAAGAAGAGGGACAGTGCCAAAGTGGCACACAGTACGATCATATCAGTCATCATTTTGATGTACTCCTTAGTCAGGATCTCAATCTCAGAATCCATGACGACAGATGGGCCGAGCTGCAAGACAGGAGATGCAGGAGGATTAGATCAGGGTCATATTAGACATCTGTGTCACATCAGTTTTCAGCTGGGCCTGAATGGCAGGTGGACAGATGAGTTTTTACAGCTCATCACAGGCTCCAGCACACTGAGGAAAAAAAACGATGTGGATATATCTTGGCCCACAATAACATCTTGATTGTTTAGAGCTATACACAGTAAAGCTCTTTACCCATTTTCACACAGCAAGTCACACAAAGATTACTTTTGTATTCTAGAAGGTTAACACTGAGGCCCATCAGAAGACAATGTCCCAGGTCTCACATTTGTTTCTTTGTTCCCATATCATATATATACATATCTGTATGTATGTGTATATATATATATATATATATATATATACACACACACACACACACACACACACACCATCTTGCGCTGTCACCACAGGTCTGGTTCTGAGCTCCATCCTCTCCTAACAATTATCC
>JBAMYA010000016.1:11017784-11035112 GCA_037176975.1 Arrhamphus sclerolepis
GGGGGTCTGCTGGAGCCTATCCCAGCTCACTTCGGGCGAAAGGCAGGGGTACTCCCTGGACAGGTCGCCAGTCCATCACAGAGGATAGATATGAAATTTAAAAAAAACTACAATATATTGAAGCCCTCTTTGCTTGCAGGTGTTTTCCTTTTTAAACATGCCAATTTACTGCACATAGATCTAAGTTAAACACTAAAAACAAGGCTTTTTATTACAAAAGTACCTAAGCTCCAAGTTCACACACTTAAAGATAACCAATAGTCACACTGTACATGAACACAAACACATCCAGTCTTTTTTACATCCATTGTGAACTTCTTCAACTGAAGCCTTGATCGCCTTGTGGCCTGTCGCTATGGTTCAGATTAAAGAACATTATTTTTGGTTAAAAATGAAAATGGTTTGTTGTTCTGGCTCCAAACTATGAACACGCATGCACAAGCAAAAGACATGACTTTACCTACCGAGCAGAGATGAGTGGAAGAAAGCCAGAGGAAGTGTGGCAGCTCATTTTGAGGCAGCAGGCGCTTTTTAAGGGAGCATAGATCCTCCCCTGAAATGAGGTACAAAGAAAGATTTGACAGCATCCACATGGTCAAGACTCATGGGAAGTGTAGTTTTTAGGATGATTCTCACATTGGGTGACATTACTAGATTATAGTATTTAATAAACCATGCATGTAAAATTCAACTTTGTGAAAGCAATTCAATTGCAGCTTCGGACAAGTCACTCAAGCTTTAAAAGTTCAGATATTTTCAAATTATGGCTATTTTGGATTGTCAAAGTCTTTATGAAGCATGCTTTTAAGTATTTCTTATTATTTAATTAGAGCTCAATCTAATAGTTAAATGACATATTTCACTCTGAACCAATGCTGTAATTTGTACACATATGCTGTCTGAAAGCCTGAAAACGCAATGCAGACTGCTGTAAATCAATTTCACCAATGCAATGGTTGATAAGGATCCAGCATTTGCAAATAAAATTTATAGAGTTGTGGCTGAGAGAAGGACAACAGCAATACTCCAGATAATTATGATGAATCTCATACAAAGGCTTCTTCTTGGAATCATCTTGTGACATTGTACATTCCAATCCAGAACCATTCTGGCTCCTCTGAATTAAGATAAGTACTCTGAATATGAATTTTATGACCCCACCAAAGTGTGGCAGATATAATCTGATTGGCTCTGGTTCAGAAGCAGAAAACCACAAATCACATTAATATGTTTTGTGCAGTTAGTAGGACCCAAATTCAGGAGAGCAGGCAGGAGTCATGCAACAGAGAATCCTTTAATTCCAGAACGACGAGGCAAAACGCAGGGCAGCAACGTGGGGAGTGAACGGGACAGACTGCAAGCGCACGGGGTAAGACGAGACCTTATATACAGAGAGGGGCTGATGAGACATTGGTGAAACAGATCTGGGCACACGGGAAGTCAAACAGAACGTGACAAGGCAAAGACAGAGCTTTAAAGTAAAACAAGAAGTAAAGTTAACTAATGGAAAAGGACAGAAACAAGAATACAAACACTAAACTCAGCAACTAACACTCATTTAAACACTTCAAAGGCATAAATGAAACTGTGATCATAACAGAAGTGCATTCTGCATGTGAAGATGTACTTTTACCCATGTGTTTGTGTATTTGGCTTTTAGTGTGTACAAGAATCAGCAGACACGTGTATGTATATGTATGCTGAGACTGGTAAATACGTGTCCAGTTTTGTAAAAGTATGTAACTGTGTACATATACTTATGTCAAGTGTATGATGAAAATGGGAGAACTGGAAATGGGAGAATAAGCAGTGGAATAAATATGGACAATAGCTCAGTGATTTGCATTGGCACTCCTTCATTAACAATTTTCACATCGCAGCAAGCATGAATTTAACCCCAAATCTAAGCATATATGCACTAAGGAACCGTCTTCTGTACACAACACAAGCTGCCATTTATAATTAGATGAGGCCTCACTCTATCTTTTGCCTACACAAATAAAAAAAAACAACAACAAAAACAATCATGTTGCCACTTAAAAATATACTATGCAACAAGTAAACAGTATGAGATGCAAATTGCATGTTTGTCAAATATATGATAAAAATTTAGAAAGAATGTCGATACTTGCATGGTTAAAAACATAAAATACATATTTGTGTGTGTGTGTAGTCATGAACAAATATGATGTATTGATGATAATTTGGTGGATTGTTGGTATTTGAAATGGTAACGCTGTACTCAGTAATTAATAGTCTGAAAGGGGGATTGGTATATGACAGGCCACGACAAATACATGTTAGATCATGATGTGCATCTCTTTTTTGGTACAGTATATGTAATTTATCTGTAAATTGTTCTTACTACAATATTACAATATCGTAGAAGGAAATAAGAAAAATACCTTAAATAATAGGTATGACTGAAATATTATGTACATATATTTGTAAAGGGTCTACAACTGATATATCATTAGAATTATGTGCCTGCATGCATCTTTTGATCACAAGACGACTAAATGTCAGCACATCAACAACTGTTTCCACTATTATAATATGTAGTCATAGTGTCAAAGGTTTTGCCTGTTTATTCAATTATCTATACGGCTTAAAACTATATGAGGTGCTGGATTTTCTAGACTTAAAACAAACAAACAAACAAAAAAAAAACAACAAAGTGAGGTGTGCTCCATCAGTAATTTCTATAGTTGAAAAAGATGCATTTGAAACTGACTGTGATGTTAAGAGGTTTTTTTTATTTATTTTTTATGCATAAACAGGTTAAAGTAAAGAACTTGTGTGAAGCTTGCTGGGTATAAAACCTGTGGTTTCACTAACATAACCAACATGAAATGAAAGAGAAAAAAAATGCTTTGTATGTATGACGAAGGTCTAAGGAAGAACTCATCTGGTCCCCAACACCATTTTATCTGGCCCATGAGCGTGCAAAAACAATCTTATAACTTATAACCAGAATATTTCTGAGGAAATTTCAACGTGACTGCCCGTTTAATTCGGTACTGACATCAAAAAATGGAATAACCAAGGAGAGCAGCTGGTTCAAAAAGTCATGATTTAGCAAATGACTGAAATACATTTTACAACAAAAAGTTAATTATTTTGTCATAACCCATGATCTTTTTTAAGATTTTAGGACAAAACGTTAAAGTTAGCCTATGGAAAAATGTGCGATTTTATGACTTGTAGGCTAATTTTAGGTCAAAATGTTGCAAAAACTTGATAGGCTTTTTTCCAACAAAAGAAAAATCTAGTTTTAAATTAAAAAGTCACAATTTTGTTACATTTGTGATCGTGCGATTTAAAAAAAGAAGAAGCGATTTTAGTAAAAAATAAAATAAAATCGGCTTCTCGTGAGCTCCAGAAAGTTTCTTGTGCGCACGAGATAATGGTGACGTCAAGCAAGCGATGCGCAAAAGGAGAAAAGGTTATTTTTTGGTTCGCAATGACTGTGTGTGAGGCGTTGGTTCAAATTATGCGAGTACAATAAAGTACATTGATTGTTAAGCATCTTGGGTTGTATTCAGATAAACTTTGCGTTAACCCTTCCTTCTTTCCGCCTGCTGACTGTGGTCGTAAGAACAGGGAGCCGCGCTCTGCTCCGCTCTTATTCCCAACAGACAGCTGCACAGAGGACTCAAATTCTGTTGTTCTCGAGGAACTGCAGCCTCTTTTATTAATGGTGCCAAGTTTGCCAAAACTATTCATACAAAGGTAGAAGAACTGCCACACCAGAGGGCTCAAAACTGTCCGGGACTTTTTCTCCTCATTCCCGCAGCCACCCCCTCGTACTCCCGGTGCGCACACACTCATGCAGTGCAGTGTAAGTAGTAACATTTGCTTCTGGATGTACTTGTAGGCTATATTGTTTCTCTTGCGTCATAAGTGCAAATCTATTTGTGTATAAACAGAGAGGTGTAACTGCGTATTCTGTGAAATCTGTTGACTGTAGCTATAACCTTAGCTTTGTGTTGTGACGAGCAGTTTGTTTCACTGTGTGTCCCTCTGCAGAGATCCGGTGTGGGACCAGGCTGATCGATCAATTATGAAAAGCTGTTATTTCACAATGTGGTTGAGGTTGGAATATAACTCAACCTCGCATTGCCCTCATCACACACAAACACAGCAAGCTGAATACACACATATTGCGTACAGTAAGTGCGAAATGTATATTGTCATTTATAATTACTAGGCCTAGTAGCAATTCGTGGGCGTGTTTGTATATTTGGGTGCTTCCAAAGATCCAAATAGACCTACGAATTCTGGTGATCCCTTAAGATTTTATGGCAAAATTTTGGCACTGGCAAAAATGTCTGAAAACAAAGCTGGTTGAGACAATTAAGAATAATTGAACATTTAACGAAAACTTTGGTGATGATGTGGCCCGAGGTGAAATCACAATGAAGCCTATATTTTGCAGGGGACAAAATAAAGATTAAAACGTAGACATATGCCTGTATAGATGAAACTGTTTAAGGGTGGCTTTTAATAGTTTGGTCCTCTTGACTTCCCGTAGTATTTACATCCTTCATAGCCAACATGGCGTCGAAAGGATAATCAGCAGAAAAACGGAACATTTCAGGAACAGTCACCGTTTTAGCGTTTTTTTTTCTTTCTTTCCCCAAATTCATTCATGAGAGTCAATATTGGAAATTGCGTTTTGTTGTGATTTCTGGCTGCTTAAAAACAGTCAATTTCGTATATTTTGCGAAAGAATGAAGTTTCCTCGCCCGACATCGAGTTGCTAACGCGACTATGACGGAGGTAGAGCAGCTGCGGCCCGTCCCGAAGGAGCGGGCCATCCTGGAGAGCTTCTTCACGCAGCTCGGCATGTTTTCCTTCGACCGGGCGAAGGACTACGTGGAGAAGGAAAGGGACGCTAGCAAGAGTGCCGGAGCCATCTGGAACTCGCTGCTGGCTGCTCTAGCTCACCTGGCCGCTGCCGAGAAGGTGTACCACAACCTGACCTTCCTTGGACAAAAACTAGGTGATTTTAATGTTCTTCACCTGTAACCGCCGCCTGACTGGTTGAGGTTTTTATATCCCGAGTCATGTTTTGGGTGGGCGAGAATGCACTAACAGGAATTATACCAGATATAAGAGAGAGTACTTATTTGAGGTTCCAGTGCAGCAAACACGGTCTGTTTTGAGGTTGGTGTGGCGCCATTGTGGACCTCTGGGTTAAATGTGGGGCAGGTGTGGGGCAACAGTTGGACTTTTAAAACGTGGGATAAAGGTGGATGACCTGAAATAACCAACATGGGCTCAACTACTGGCTGTTTAGGGGCTATCCCATCTACACCACGTGTATCCAGTACTTAACCCCAACAGGGAGCTGTCCATACGTTGCATAGAAGTCACATAAATGGGACCAAGTCATTGTTTTACAAGTCTCAAATCTTTGTCCTCAAGGCACGATTAGAAATAGTCAAGTATCTTAAAGTTTATTACGTAAATAATGGAAAGAGACAGACAGTCTGCACTTCTTAAATTGTGATGAGTGAAATTAATCCTCTTGTTAACGTTTTTAAATAACATATTCATTTTTTTTTCATTTTGGGCAAAATATCAAGTGTTCTCGAGTCAACAGGCACAAGTCCAAGCCAACTCACAAGTCGTTGGTGTAAAAGTTCAAATCAAGTTGCAAGTCTTTTTACAATTTGCCAAGTCTAAAGTCATCAAATTATTGACTCTAGGCTGACTCCAGTCCAAGTCATGTGACTCGAGTTCATATTCATGCAATGATTGTGATTTAACATTTGTAGGCATAATGTTTGCACCACAATTAATATGTCTTCTAGCTGTTTTTCCACCTTTTTAAGATTGTGTTATTCATTTGATAATTCAACAGTAAAGTACTCAAAAACAATCCGATGATTTACAAATGCTGAAAATTTGGATGATTTGATGTTTTCCAATAAATCTCACATTATATTGTGCTTAATATTTACATGGTTTTAGTGTATAAAAAACAAAATAAGAATGCTTTTTCTTTGAACTTCCTGATTAAGAGTGATAAAATAAATCTCTATCCATATTTAATTAAGTGATTAAAACACATCGTGACTTCCTTGTTGCTTGAAGCTGCCAGTGAGCCTCCAGTAGTCCACCTTATTATTGCATTCTTCTAAAACATTTATATATAATGCTGTCAATCAAGATAATTTACCTTTGTAATTAAGATTCTTTTTCTTCCAGATCAAATGCCATGTAGGCTTCATTTTGTTTGTGCTGCACAGTTAACAGGAAAGAAAACATTCATGTTTAGAAATGTTTTGTGTCTCGATTGGATGTTACAAACACAGTTAAGTACAATATTCCAACACTAGATGGGGCTGTAGCACATTGGCTAGAAAAGCTGGTCAACCATGATATAATCACAGTCCAGTCTGACTAGCAGCTTTCTTCTGCTTGCCGCGTTGCAGGTGGTCAGTCTTTCTTCAGCCGGAAAGACTCCATTCGCACCGTCTACACCTCCCTGTACAATGAGCTGAGGAAAGTGGTGACGATGGGGCGCCACAGCCAGCCCAGCTCCTCCACTTCCTACCTGGAAGACCTGCTGTCTCACCTGTCTGAGCAGCTCTGCCACTTCACCCAGGCCCGCATGGAGATGGCCGACCTGTACGAGAAGCTGCACTCGCTGGGCAGCCAGAAGAGCATCAATTCAGAAGAGCTGGTCACCACGCTGGAGGCCATCCTGCAGAAGTACAGCTCCAAGTGTGTATACAAACGCATTCACAAAACAGAAATGCAGTACTGAGGTGCTATTGATCTCTATACAGCATTTTCACAGGAAAATATGGTGCTTATTTACCTCACAATTCTTAGCGAAGATTTACAGATAAATATTACCTACATAAATTCCTCTTTGAGTCATTTTTCACCTTATTTGAGTCATTAGATCTTTTGAAAAACTATTAAAAATGTATCTTTGATTAATTTTCAAACAACCACCTGCCTCACTTTTTTTGTTGATATGATATAGACTCTTTATTTATTTTTTTTAAACTTAGAATTTGCTTTCATCTGGGTTGAAGTCACCAAATGAAATTAGTGTGATCAAAAAGGAAAAGACAAAATGAGGCTGGTGGAGGACAACTTCCTGCTTAATCCATCAAAAGCAAGATTCCAGCTTTTCCCCAGAGATGAGTCAGCAAAAAAAAAAAAAAAGAGCATCCTGCAACCGCAGCAGGAACACAGACTGAGAGCATTGAGATTTTCACTGAGCTGCAGTGGCTCATACTGTGACACACAACATATTACTGACTTGACAGAGCACTGAAAATTAGGAGGTTCTGGTCTCAGCAGCAGATCTGGAGAAACATTTGGACACTAAATGCAGTTTATTGTTAAGATGCAAATGTTTGTGCAAGCAGATTCTGAGTTGCTTCCAGGTCACCACAAACTAGGTCAACCACTGCTGAGGTGAGGCTGATATACTTCATTGTTTCTAAAAGGAGATACAGTATGTGTTTGACTCCTGGTTTCTGAATACTGGTACACATCAGCAAACTGGTTTTTATTTTAGTTTAAACTGTGTTCTATCAAGTCTGCAGCCTCCTGCTGTAGATGATTTATTGATACAGCCATTAATTGATGTGTTTAATTTTAAATCCCCTCGTCCTCGCTCCTTCAGGTTCCACCATCCCATCGTCGGCCGAGTGGAGGAGGGGTTTCAGACAGAGGTGGACGTGGTGACACAGCTGCTGCGCTGCCAGGCTCAGGTGTCGGAGTGGCACTTTCTGCCTGCTCTGCTCAGCCTGCACGGCGCCCACTCCAAGCTCACAGCCTGGGGTCAGCTCTTCCAGCGCCAGAAAGAGACTCGCAAGCATCTGTTTGGGGGTCAGTCCCAAAAGACTGTGCAGCCTCCGCACCTCTACACATGGCTGCAGCGCTTCCAGGCAATGCTGCTCGCCAAGTTCAGCTTCTACTTCCACGAGGCTTTGAGCCGGCAGACGACGCCAACCGACATGAAAGCTCTGACCGCCCGCACCACGCCGGACTATCACGGAAAAATCTCCACCTTCATTCGCAAACATGATGCCAGCAATGTGTCACTGGTGTTTGACAACCGTGGCTCAGAAAGCTTCCAGGGCCATGGTTACCACCACCCACACTCGTACCGAGAGGCACCGAAAGGCGTGGAGCAGTTTCCCGCCGTGGTGTCGCTGCCGTCAGGAGAGCGGCCGCTCACACACTGGCCAAACGTCATCATGATGATGGGGGACCGCGCAGCTGAGCTCAACACTCTGGACAAAGTGGTCCACTTCTATGATGATAAAGTCCAGAGCACCTACTACCTGACACGACCCGAGCCACACTTCACTCTGGTGGTCATCTTTGACGGCAGGAAGTCGGAGAAGGACTTGCATATTGCCGCTTTCCTGCAAGAGATCTCCATTTCACTTCGAAACTCCAAACCCTTCAGTTCCCTCAAACCAGGATCAAAGAGCTGAGCTGCAGGTCACCAGTAAACCAAGGACAGGAACAAACTGGGATCACATGAAACCTGCTGCTTAGATCGACAATTACAGCTCGCAGCTCGTTTTATGTTTGTTTCCTCCAACTTCCTTGATCCTTTGTTTACTTTGAAATGCAGTTTTTTGGGGGAAAAAAATCCAGTTCCAAAGAAATTTCTACTTTTTGGTTAATTCATTTTAACTGCAAATTCTTAGAAGAACAAAACGCTGCTAGTGGTGAAATTCTTAATATGAAAATAATTTTAATCATTTTGCTTAATTTACTTGTTTTAACAGCCTTTTTTTTGGTCATTTTCAGTAGATTATAGGATTTATATCTAAAATGTTGAGAGGATTGCACATATAGCTCCATATTCTGAATAATAAATGTTAACAGTAAATTAAAGATGAATTAAATTAAAGATTAGTAGAGTTTTTTTTTTTTACACACCAAACAACCAATCAGGAGCTTTTTTTTAGTGTTATTAGTGCTATTAATCACCTGATACTGACCTCACTACTTTCACTTACTGGCGTCCACATGCATAGTGATGTGTTCACTGATGATCACTGAAGTGCACCAGAGAGGCAACATGTTCATTTACTGTGGTATACGTTTAAAAACTGTTTATGAATGTGATGCATCAAGTGTTTCACATGCATATTATGATACAGTTCATCTGTGATTCACTCACTTGTCCATGTGTCTCACATTCCACCAAACAAGATGCAGAGCAACTGGATGGTGATGCATTCAAATACTGACCAATACCTAAGTGTAACTGAATGGTGATACTGACAGTTTGTTTTTTTTCCTTTGCATTCAGGTAGTGAGGTTGTCACTTGCTTCTGGGTGCATTGAAGTACATTTAAAAAGTGATTTGTTAACGTAGTGGTGCTTGTACTGAAGTGCACTCCAGTGATGCTGTAGTTACATGTTTGAGCACTGGAGTTCACTGAGGTATATACGTATTAAAGTACATTTGAGCCGTGATGCTTTCACTTGCTGCTGTACACACATGGAAGCCCTTCTGAATGATGATGCATTCATGTACTGTTGGTAAAACTGGACTTTTTGAAGTGTTTTTTTTTTTCAGATTGACAAAATTAAATGTTTCAGTTACTTACTGACAACTGCAAAGCACTCTGGGTAAACTGCTGTTTCTAAATGTTTTGTGCAGATGCAGTTGATTTGACTGGACTACTGTGGGTCACAATAAAAAATATATAATCAGGCACGCGTTCAGTTACTGATGAATACTGTATTGCATTTTAGATGGAAAAATGTCCTTTTTACAAAAGTTTACACAATTTTCTACTTATTTTAGTGGGTGGAGTCAGTGACTCAACTTAATTCTACTGCTCCTTTTTTTTTTTTTTTTAAAAGGTTCCGACTTTAGAAATCAGTGTTGAAGCTTTGTGTTATCCATTCTACTTCTGATGGAGGTTTAAAATTCAGAGACTGGATAATCCTACTCTGATCTGGGCCTGTGATGCCTCCCTAGCATGCAATTCTGGTTCATCAAAAGAGATATTTTCTGTCCTTGGTGTCCCCAAACAAATGTTAGTGTTAATTTCAAATACTCAAAAATCTTGTGTCTTTAAAATACATTTAAATGTGATGCACTCACTTACAGCTGTGCACATTGAAGTGCTCTTGAATAATGTGTCACTGTGAAACATACTGCGGTGCCTTCAAATGCTGATTCTTTGATTCACTGACAGTGAAGTGCAATCAAACGTGCATTCACAGTCTCAGGTATACATTTAAATGTATAAAGCAGTTATTCAGCATTTAAAGGGTTATGCTTTGCCTTGCTGTCATACATTCTGAATTGATTTTAAAGATGACTTAAATTGTAAGGTGCTAACTTAAAGAGAGACTGAACTGTACTTAAGCCAACTTGTATAGTTACTAATGAATGTGTTTTGGGGGATATTTGAAAAAAATAC
Organism: Arrhamphus sclerolepis; assembly: GCA_037176975.1. Lineage (NCBI taxonomy): Eukaryota > Metazoa > Chordata > Actinopteri > Beloniformes > Hemiramphidae > Arrhamphus > Arrhamphus sclerolepis. The sequence continues at coordinate 11,028,215 of JBAMYA010000016.1, forward strand.
CCTCTTCAGGAACAGCAGCATTTCATTTCAGCTTTGGTTTATATGAAGGTAATGGGTGTTCTACAGTTTTCTTTTTAATCAGTAAGAGCTGTGAATTCTACACCTAGATATTGCAATGCTTGCTTATAAAATTCACAGTTCTTGTGCAGAAACATGCTTGGTTCCATTTCACAGCTTTGTTTCTGCCCTTAGACGTACTGCTGCTTGTACAAATGTCCTCTCCAGTTTGAGCCCTTCTCCTTCACTCAGGCTTTTTCTACGGACTCGTATATCTTCTCTCAGATTTTTATTTATTGATGTATTTGCTGTGGTATTGAAACGAAACCTTACAAAAATTCTTGCCAGCAGAGACACAGATATGATGGTATCAGCAGCACTCCTTTCTTAGTGTGTGCTTCTCTTAGTTTGCAGTGCACTCTCCAAAAATGTTAGCTGGGTTCAACTGGGCTGAAGTCAAACAACAAAACAAATCACCAGTAATTTCTTTACAACACACATATGCACATCTGCCTCTGCATGTTTTCCTCCTTCAGTCAGTCAGTCAATATTTCATCAATTCATTTACATTTACTCAACAGCTAGTGTCTCAGTTCCTGGATTGGAAAAAACTTGCAGTTCTTTGAATGGCCACTAGGGACTGAATCCAAACGCCAATCCACTGAAAACGGGTCGAGTATGTTCCAGCCGGCATCCAGACTTGCCTGATTCCCATTTTTGGATTAACCAGAGCTGAGAGGAGTCAGGTCGTGAGAGTGCAAGGAGAAAAGGCTCAAACCAGCTTTTCCAGTTTACATGCATGTAATTTTGAGTTGGCACATACAGCATTCTTAATTTGAAAAACAAAACAAAAAAAGTGCTCTTGTATTAAAGATAATAATATGCCACTAAAGTGGTTCACATTAAGAACAGCTTAATAGAAAGATTTATTGAAAGATAAGCAGAAACCTGGGAAGAAAAGTTCAGTCCATGAATGAGTTGAATGCTAATTTATTCAGGTTTATTTATAATATAAATACAACACATTGATACAATCCATTTGGCTATATGAGCTCGACTTTTGGAAGCTCAGTGTTCAAATACAGCAACACTAACAGACAAAAACCGCTTCTGTTATTATCAAACACATTCAAAGAAACCTTCCTTCGAGTTAAAATGCACCAACATGTTATGATGCTACATGCCAAGTACACAGTCCTATACATCAAAGTGCAATGTCACAATGGGATAACGCTAAAATTCATAATTCAGTAATCTACCAAACACTTTTATGATTTTTTCATTCGGAGTGCTGCTGCTCTTCGTTCAGGACATGCGTGATTGGATTCACAGCTCCCAAAAAAAGACAAGGGTTTAAAAAAAAAAGGCACTTTCACATACACGCACGCACGCACACACACACGCACACACACACAGATGTGCACCCAGAGCCCATCTCAGCACGTCATGTTTCGTTTTAATCACCACACTCAAAGCCCGGTCGGAGGCAACATTCACTGCTGTTCAAGTGTTTTTGTTTTTTGGGCATTTACACACAGAGCCCCACCCTGTTAGCTTATTGTGAATTTAAGGTTAACTAGTGATGTTAGTGTATCAGGCAGGTAAACCATTATTATTTTGACACACACAGACAAAAGTGGCATGCTTTTTTTTTTTTTTCCTTTTCTTTTTTTTTTTTTTTGCACTCGTACCGTTTTCCCAACTTGCACTCGTGTATTCAGGCATGAATTATCTATCATCTATCACTATTCTAGTGCTTCAGCACTTACAAGGGAGCAGAACAAGGGCAGGCAAGCAGGACGCGCACACACAAACACCCACACACACACTCGTTTTGCGCTCACTCAGACAAACAAGAACTAAATCATAAACCCATCTCACTGACCCAGAAAAAGTATGGAACGCCATGTGTGCCACATAATTTCACAGGAAGCTCCTTCCTCCTGTGTGAAGCTCCTGCTTCGGGCACGGCGTCCCCTGCAGAAACACAAGAAGGCTGCTAAAAAGTGAGCAGCCGCATACAGCAGCTGACTGAACATTCAATAGGATGGCTGGAACAGTCTTTAAAAAGCTCAACACATTCATTAAATATTCGGACGAGTTTTCTGTCACTGACGACCTCAAGAGGCGTTTGAGGTGTGAGTGAGCTTAGCAGCTGAACCGAGTGAAAATCTGAACAGAAAATCAATTAAAAGTCACAGAGACAGTTGTCGAACCATCGCTGCCATGTCCTTCTTCCGTTAACCAATCCAGCACTTCTTCAGCTAGCCAGGACCTATCTTAGCGACAGAACAACCAACATTCAAGTCACTGAAACTACACTTTACTGGACCGGAACTGTGTTTCCTCTTGTCTCGTTGACGCAGGACCGGAAGCTCCGTCTACAATTGGTCCTTTTCATCAGCAATTCTTTTAGCTAACCTTTGATAATGCTTCAACATACGGAGAAAGTAAACTCCTACACACCAAGAGAGTACACACCAACCTAACGACACATAAATATCATGGCATATCATATCATAGGTCATGTCATATATTGTATTTTATTACTACATTAAAAGCTTTTTCGTCTGTCTTACCGTTTCTACCCTCATGTTGATTATAATCAGTAAGCAGTACCCTGATCTCCTCTTCTGGCCCATTTTTGGCCCGGGTAGGCCTGATTCGGCCTTCTTTTGGCCTATTTTGGCTCACATGGTGCAGGATTTGTCCAGTGGTGGGGGCAGCGGCGGGGTGCTGCTCTTGGGTGGGACCATGGGTTTAGGCCTGAGGGCGGGGGGCCGGAGTGGAGCCCCCATGCGGGCAGCTGCCACAGGCTTGAAGGAGCCCAGGGCATCAGGGGATGGGTTGGCTGGTCTGGGAGGTCCTGGTGGAGGTCCAGGGAGTGGACTTATGGGACTCAGAGGACTGAGGGGGCTTGGGGTGCCGGGGGTGCCAGGCGTCCCAGGAGTACCAGGAGTGCCGGGCGTTCCAGGTGTGCCTGGCGTGCTAGGAGTGCTGTGGGGGCTGGGGGACTCTGATGAGCAGGTGGTGACTGGGCCGTTCTTCACTTGCTCCAGAGTGTCCAGGACCACATCTGGGGCCGGCCGGCAGCCCTGTCGCTCCATCTGCCTCAGCTCCCCCAGAGCCACAGTCACTGTCTCCTCGATGTCCTGCAAGGAGGAAGAAGGAGTTAAGGACAGGTTTGCAATTTTTTCCAAATGCCAGTAAATTGCCTTTTTTTTTTGGTTAAATCTATGCATTACAAGGTACTTATTATTTTACAGTGATTTGAAGTTGCATTAATAGATTATAAGAAGCAATACTGCAGGTGTTTAGTTGATTTGCTCATCAATAAACAAGTAGAATTAGATACCATTTCAAAGAATGTTTAATAAATAATAATAAGTCTTTCCCGAGACACAAATTAAATGTTAGTATGTGGTCTTTGATATCAGAATCAAAATAAAGTTTATTCACCAGGTCTGTGCAAACAAACAAGGAATTTGATTTGGGCAGACTGTTTCTCAAGGGACAATTTGGAAAAAAAAAGCCTACATAAGCCTCCTGAAGGGGTTTTACAGCTCTGCATCTATATTAAAAAATAACAGCAAAAAAAAAAAAATCTACAAAAACAAAACATGATTCATGTGCCAAGATACTTACGCCATTAACTATTCATTTATTATTTAGCATGTTTAAAAATGAGTAGGCTGCAAATGCAACAGTACAAATAGCAGTTTATAAATCCCCCCCATTCTTGGGGACCTGTGTGATGCTGGAGAGCAGATCCTGGGGCAAGTTAAACTTCCCGAGCTGCCTCAGGAACTACAACCTTTGATGCACCACACATCCTGGCAGGGCTTCTGTTTGAGTTGTAACAATTTGAATATTTTGGAAGACTCTGGTTGTTAGTCAACAAAGGGACCAAATGAATACATGATTCTAAACTATGGAAAACCTTAGATCCGTTCCAACTGCAGGGGTCACGTGGTCTGTTATAACAAGTCCTCTTCCTCACAAGGTTGATTATCAGTCCATTATTCATTCACAGCTTTAAAGGGAAGGTAAGCAATTTTTGATGTCACTTCTTTGCATTTAAAACAAAAGATCAACAAAGCTAGATGCTCTCTTCCCCCACATGTAGACAACTGCAGCATTACTAAGTGCAGACTTTGACTGCCTAACAAATGATATGACAACAAATGACAACAAGGTCAACGTGCTTGCTGTTCTGTCTCAGTGTTTTTGTTTACATTGTTGTTGTTTCAGTAATGGTTATAAGATATAGACTTGGTGAATCAGGGAAGGGAACTAAAGAAGCTAATGCGTGCATGTACGTCATTGGATCTAAAGGCTTTGGTTTTGTCCATCCAACATTTAGAAAATGAAACTGGGTCTGAATTAGATAAAAAATGTGAACTATAGAGCCAGTTCCAACTAAAAGCTGAAGTTTGCTGCAAAAGCTTCTTGTTGCCTGCAGCATCTTTCTGCTGAACTGAGATCACAGGTAGTGTGTTTGTGGTTGTGTGTGTGTGTGTGGGTGTGTATACCTGTGCCAGTGTGTCAGGGTCCATGGCTCTGGATCGAAGGGAATCGCTGAAGCCATGCTGCCCGCTGCAGGAGCGTCGAATAGGCGTGTCCTCTGGCCTCCGGAGTGAATCATGTCGGCTCACAGTCATGGTCACAGCAGCAGAACGGCGGCGGCGCTCTGGGCTGTCGAGGGGCGGGGTCAAACCCTGACCTCGTCCAAGCAGCAGCTCTCTCGGGCTGAAATGGCCCGTCACTGGTGGAGAGCTTCGCTCCATCACGCCTCCGTTGCCATGGTTGTCATTGGAGCGGCAAAGGGGGCGACGGAACAGACCATCGGATCGCTTCCTCCTGTTACTATAATCAGTAGATATGATCAGAATTAACTTAGCTGCATCTAGGTATCTAATAATGTACAAATTCATTGATAACTCACCCTTTATTTAAATCAGTTTGTCGTTTTAAAAGTAAAAATTCTGTTGTCCTTTATTGGCTTATATCAGAATTTAGTTAGCCTGGTCCTCACCAGACCAGTTCCATTTACTTTCCTTCATAGTCTGGGAAAGCTCAGTTCTTTTCGGTTTACTCTCGGTCAAAAGAAGCTGACCAATCAGTGAGCAGAAGGGCGTGGCAGAGAGCCATGACATAGCCACTGTGTGGAGTTAGAAATTGTAGTTCAGTTGAGTCCTACAAAAACTATAATGGTGGCGGAGACTGGTATATGGGAAACCTAGAGAAGTCGTTGATAGGCATCTATCCACTGGGATTCTCAAACTCGGTGTTGCTGTATTCCTGGGGTCTGTTTCAAAAAGCGGGTTACATAAATGAGGTAACTGATTTTTGGAGTCTGTTACCATGGTGTTAACAATGGCTAGGCCATACACATACGTCTTCACCAAATGTGGTAGACCAATGATGTTTAACTTCAGAAACGGTTTCCTCCCACCAGGAAGTAAATGTTTCCCAGTGGAGAGTGACCAGACTTGGACCAGGCCAAAATTTAGTGACTATGTTGCAGTTTTGGTTACATTTGAAGACATCACAATTTCAGATTTATGTTTTTCTGGGTTTTTATTCAAAGTTGACTTATATTTAATTGATGAGGCCAAAATAACTTTTTGTGATAATTGTTCGCTGAAAAAAAGTAATATTATGCATTATGCAAAAAGACAAAGAAAAGATCTAGGGTTTAATAGAAAATTAGATACTTACCACCTCTGATTGCCATTATTCAATGCACAAGATTAACATAATATAGTAATACAAACATGAGCTTTTCCTAAACCTAAACAAGCTTATTTGAATTCATGGAAAATATAGTGAAAACATAGCAATTACCAAAACAGCTCATTCTGTTTTAAATTTAAAAACCTTGGAGATTAAATTGGTAATGATGAGAGCTTCGCCAAAATTGAACTCACTACTGGGGTCATGAACTGTGGGTTGTGATCAGAAGAATGACGTCATCAATATGATGAGCTTTTTCTGAAGGGTGGCTGAGCTCAAACAAGAGTCACAGATGTAAAATATAATCATGATGTTGGAATCAAACTCAAAAAAGGAGTTTAAACTCAGGATTTTTAGCATGTATGGAGGTTGTCTATATTCCAACACTACCTGGACAGGGCAGAGACCTCTTACTCATCATTCTCTGCATTTAGACTTCCATGTTTGATTTCTGGTTTTACATGTTTTGTTGGAACTGACTGTGAATGACAGAAGAAACTGTTAAATGAGTTTAAGATTCTTGCCAGCTAAAATGACTTTCTCCTCTCCTCTCTCCTCTCATAACAGAAGGTGTTGCACACTGCAAACCTGTTATAGTTCTCTGGTGGTCGGATGTCGGTTGGGGAGCTGAGCTCGCTCCTGGACCTCTTGTCTTCGGTGCTGCTGCTTCCACCGTCGCTGTCGGCTTTCTGACTGAGGGTGTCTGACATGTTGTCAGTCCTGAAGAGATGATGCATGGACTCAATCAGAACTGCTGAGCTAACACAACATGCTGATTATCAATTAACTGATCGATAGTATCACAGCATCAGACTTGATCAGTCCAATACGACAGTCTATCAACATGGTAAGTAATCCTGTGGGCAACAAATCCACTCAAATCCATCACTGCAGCTCGTCAATGAATCCAATGTGCCCATTACTGTGTTTCAAAGTCAGTAAGGCGAAAGAAAACACAAGCATGAATTAAATATTCATAAGTCACGTTTTTCTGCATAGGCTCTATATGTATTATTATTTATATCAATAATAGTTCAACATATAATATAAAATGATATTTATTTTTTAATAATAATAAAGCAATGATAAGTAATTAGCAGCTGCAAATGTGTAAAAACCTGTGCGCATTTCATAATTATCTAAACATCATGTGTTTATGTACATA
>JBAMYA010000016.1:11035212-11049220 GCA_037176975.1 Arrhamphus sclerolepis
GATAGATAGATAGATAGATAGATAGATAGATAGATAGATAGATAGATAGATAGATAGATAGATAGATATACATATTTGTATCCCATGTGATGTATCCCATGTATTTAAAGTTGATTAGGGTTTAAAATCATCATGGGTGTGGCCAGCCTAATAAAGAGTTGGATCAATTGAGATTAAAAGCTGAAATAAGTAAATATTACTAATCCAAACCCACCAGACTTTTACTGAAAGGCAACACATTCCAACTAATTCTACACTTCAAATTCATCTTATTGTCAAAACTGCAGAAACTTTCACTTATATTGAAGTGTTGTCACGTTGTATGGTACTTTATGTGTACAAACCATCTGGGGCTGTGCACTCGCCTGTCCTTCACCACGATGTACTGATGAGGTACCAGGCCGTGGTTGCCGTTGTGACGGCCCTCCCACCAGTCATGCGAGGCGCGCTGGAAAAGCTGCAGCGACGCTCCCTTCTTGAAAGAGAGCTCGCGGCCCGACCGGCCCACATAGTCGAACCTTGCCACTGCCTCCACCGCTTCACCCTCTGCTAGGAAGACGGCGAGAGAAGAGAGAGGAGGGGAAAGGGAGGAGATGAAGATAAGATGAACCTGAACCTGTCAATCAACTCTCTGTGAGGCTCTTCTCCTCCTGCTGCTCAGCCAATCCGAGGAGAGTATTAAAACTATCAATTCAGATAGAGATGAGAGGAGAGGGAGTAAGGGCGGGTGGGTGTGGAGAGGCAAGGGAGGGAGGGATGGAATGTGTGATGGTGTCTCCATGGCTCCTGTTGCCGTAGCAACCTCTCTCCAACAGGAGGTAGAGAAATGAAAGTGTGGGCGATTGTGTGAAGGTCAGGGGTCAGCTGTACCCTCATCGCTGGTCTGGGTCTCGGTGCCGGCGTCAGGCTCGGCCTCCTCCAACGCTCCTGGCTCGCTGAATGGACTCTCACTATATGGAGGGGAAGAGAAGGAGGAGGAAGAGGAGAAGATCAGGCAACGAAGCAGACTGCGAAAATGTTCAATATGGGAACAAAGACAGGAAGACGCCTGCACAGCAGGAGACAAGGACATTTACAGCCACAGAAGAGTGACAAGATTTATTCACTGGTGAACAAAACAGTTCAGCATGCTGCTGTACACTTTCACACTGAAGGAGGAAGGTTTACCACTGCTGTGGCTTAATAGCACTTGTTTCTGACAGGTTGTCGAATATATCTTGAAGGTTACACCTCAATGTTGCCTAAACTTGCACATTCTTATGTGTGCTTTGGTGTTTTGCACATATTTTTGTCTGTTCTTTTGGATGTGGGATTTGTGGATGTTTGATAATGACATCTTCAAGTATAACTAAAACTATTTAGAAAAGATAAAACAAAAAAAAAAATCTAGATTCAGAAGGTTAATCTGATTGAAAAGCAGAAGACAAATTGGATCAGTGACTGATGAGTCTGAACAAAGAGCTGCAGTGTTGTCAGTCTTACCAGTACTGGTCTCCAGTCATGCACTTCTCATAAACTGGGCCAGGCAGCTCCTTGGTGTCTGGGAAGATGTTATCATGGTGCAGGATGACAGTCTTTATGACCTCATTCACATGTGCCTGACAGGCCACCTGGTCCAGTGTGTCCGGCGTGGGCAAGAGGGTGGGGCCGAATACGATGGCCAAGTTCCCAGCGTCCATCATGTTCTCATCGCTGTACTGGGAAAGGCTGAGGGAAAGAGAAAAGAGGAGACGGCATCAGAGTGCAGACACCAGGAAATTACTCCATGAGGAGGTAACTTGTATCTCAAATTCAGACAATGTTACCCTTTCATTTGAAGGGAGGGAGAAAATTATGTGAGAAAACACATAAATTAAAGACATAAAATCCTAATCTGGAGCTGAAAAACAAAAAGTTTATGTTCGATATATTTCATCTTCAGTCATATAACTTATGCAAGCTCATTAATGACATATTCAGCATCCACTGTTGCAGCTTTCATCTGACCTTAAATAATGATGGAAATGAAAATATTCTCACTCTGCTTGACAGCGAAGCTCCTTGTTTAATAATGTTGTAACTGAATGCATTTCATAGCTCTCCTAATAAACACACCAATTAATCCGGCTGGTACATCACACTTGCACATCACACTTCCTGTTCACACCTCTTGCCTCCCCATCCCTCGCTGTGCTTTCATTCTATATTTATTTGAGAGGCTGCAGAAACAAAATGAGCTCAGTTTTATCATCTCTACAAGTGTGCACTTCTACCCCCTCTCACTATAAGTGAGGCTTATGGCCTCTCACACCTATCATCAGCTATAACCATGGGGGGAGGGGGGAGGGGAAAATATAAAGAAATGGGCAATCATTATTAGATGAGAGGGCCTGGTTTTGTGTGAGTGGGTACTCACTGGTTGAGGAAGGCGAACAGGTAACGCATCACCACCAGCGTTGCCCTCGGGACACCCAGCAGGATCTTACGAATGCACTGTGCTCTTTCATACAGGTTTTCTATTCCTATGGCAAGAAGCGTATAGGATATAGTCATTGTGAGGTGTCTGTAACACAAGCGACACATCCTGAAAAAACACCAGTCTGCACAAATGACAGAGAAGCACTCGGCTCCATATCTCTGCCGTGGAGGGGATGAGTTTCAGAAAGACAAAGAGGTACTAAAGAGAAGCAAAGACAAAGAAACTGAGAGGGAAGGATGTGTGGGCTGAAGATAGACAGATACAGCCTGTGTTTTCATGGCTGGATGCAGTGCGGTACTCACGGACGCAGGAGATAAGGTCATTAAATCTGTCCTTTGGAAACAGAGGGTTCTCCAAACCCCTGAAGTAGAGCTTCAACACTCCAGCCACAGAGTTAATGTCATGGTTGCTCTCCTCATCAATCAGTGGATCATTGCCTGGTGAAAAAGACAGAAGAACCATCCTCATCCACCTGATTTAAGATCTCATCACTCATGCGAGTCTCCCGGGACCTTCAAATTGACCTCTCACCTCTCTCAAAGGAGTTCTTGATATCGTTGACCTCAACCTGTGATCCTGATACCCGGAATATTCCTTGATGCTGAAGACCTGAAGGCAACAGCAAACAGGTATTCATCTGAGGTGTTAAAGTTGGCTCAGTTATTTTTAAAGTGGCAAATAATCTCATAACTCTTCACCGAGAAAGTACAGAAGTTCAATCCAGGTCCAGTAGAAATGCTTTGACGTTAATCCCTTACCACATATTACATGCTACTATCAGGTACTCCAGCTTATCTCTTCTTGGATAAATTCTTGTCCAGTTTGGTCATGTTTTAGACTTTTTCAAACACAATACGAAATTAAATGTAGTTCTTGTTACATAATCAGTCTTCACAGATGTGCAATTAACAGAAACATTGTTCCTGCGTACTAAATTTTTAGGACATTATGACGTGATGGTTTAAATGTAACTGCCTAAATTAAATGAAACACAGAGAAATGTGCTGCTGACTAATGTACTTCTCTATCAACATCAACAAAGCAAACATTGTATGTGTAGTACTCTTTTTATGGCATGAAACCATGCTGTTGCTCACAAATACCCACTACTGCCTTTAGCTTAGCTTCCACTACTCTTTCCCAAAACTGCGTTGTATGGCTCAACTGTATTCTTACGTATTTGCAGCATAATTAAGTATTCCTACCCACATAACCAGAACCAAAAACCAGGTGAGATCATTTATACATGTTGATAGTTTATATTAAAAATCAATCTGATATTAACCAATATAAGCAAAATGTTTGTAGCAGCTGTAAACATGTAACGTTCTCTACTACTACAACATTAAATTCAATACTAAATGATCAGACCTGGTTATTGGTAAGTGAAACTTACCATGTAGATTAATGTAGCGGATGCAGCTCTCCACAAGCAAAGGTATGGCTTTGGTTGAATCCTATGAGAAAAAAACATTGGAGTACTAAATTAGGATGGCTATTTCATCTGTTTAGATGGAACCGCTTTTTTAAACTTCATATACATCACAATCTGCAGACTGTTTTTCGTGGTGAGATTATTGTGTTATGAAAAAAAAGAGAGAAATGAGAAGATTTTAAGCATATTTAAAAGGAAACAAATGAGGAAGTGTATACTAAGGGTTTAATATGAAATTATATAGACAGTTCCCATTGGAGATATAGACAGAACGTGACAGGAAATAGAGGATCATGCATCAAAGGCCAGGTAAGTCTGTCTTTGCTGCCAGCGTAGATTGTTGGACTCAGGGCAGGTTAATGAGGTGAAGCGGGCAAATACACTTTTGTCTCTATGATGATGACCTCCCGCTGTCCGACATGCCTTCCTTACTCTTCATAAGCTGTCAACATCTGAAGAGTCTGGGTCACATTGCCCTCCAAATGAAACTCCTCTTCTTTAATCTTTAAACAGTTATCATTTACATTACCCCAACTAACCAATGTCTCTAAATCATTCCACAGATCCACTGAGTCCGTCACATCCTCCCTCACCCAGCTCCACTTGACCCCCAATGGAGTCTGTGGTTTATGTTCCACAGTGAGGATAATGTAGACATTTTCCTCCCAAAACCAGTCACAAACACACCTTTAACTGGCAGCTAACTGCACAAACACGCTGAAGCCTGACTGAGGTGAAACTCTACCTGGTGCTTGCTATGGGAGTTCTTCCGCCCACGACTGTGATGAGAAGAAAAGGAAGAAGAGACAGAGATAAAGAGGAGCACCTCAGTTCACAGAGTTCAAAATTATGTAGTAGGACAAGAAGTAAGTTCTATTATTAAGGTGAAGAAGAAACGTGGGTTGTGATATGAGATAGTGTCTTACCTGGTAGTCAGCAGTTCAGCTTTGTACCCTATAAAAACAACATAAAGAGACAGATTTTAAAAGGTATGATGTGCAGATTTATGTCTGTATTAAAATGTAGGAGGTAGAAAATGTGTAACAGTTTCTGTCAGTCATACCTTCTGCTAAGGCTTTCTTTAATGTGTCATGTTTGGCTTGGAGTTTGGAAATGAGATTACTTCCCTCCAGGTACTCGCGGAATTTCTGAGGATTGAAACACATGTAAATAAAAACAGAATTTCCAGAGTAACTGCATATAAAACAACAAAAAGCTGAGCTTGAATTACAGTGAAATAATTCAAAAACAAACAAATCTAAAGACAGAAATATACTTGTAGAATACTTGCAAATCAGGATATTCAGCCACAATGCATCACATTTGGTGAAGAAGCAAATAGAGTACAAATTAGCATCCGTCATAGCAGCTGTCAAGCATGGTGGTAGAGGGATGATGGTAGGGGCACTGAGGAGTCATGGAGTTAAACATGAACTCCTGTGAATACCAAATATATTGTGGAGTTAGATGTGAGGTCATCTGTCTGATGCCAAAGCCTAAATGAAACTGTGCCATGCTGCAAGACAAAGCTTCCAAACACACCAGGAAATCTACAACAGAATGACTGAAAAAGAAAATGGCCCAGTTGCAGTTCAGACCTCAGCCTGATTGAAATGCTGTGGCAAAACCCTGAAAGAGTTGTACATAAACAAATGCCTTAAACCTCAATGAACTAAAGCAACATTATAAAGAAGAGCGGATCTAATTTCACCTCAGTGGTGGAACAGAGCAATTACAATGTGCAGAAACCAGTCACTTCCTGTTATTGCTGCTAAATGTGATTCTACAAGCTGCTGAATTACGAGACACACATTGGTATTTCACACCCTGCTTCTTTTAGCTTATCTTTTCTAAAGTAAATAATGACAGGATGTAACATTTCATGTGTTTAGTGGTTTAGTCTTTTCTTACTGCATAACATCCTTCCCAGGAGTGTAATTCACACAGATTCATTACCAGCACTCACTTGACCTCCAACAGGTGTAATGGGAGATAAAAAAAGAAGGAGCGTGCAACAGTAGCCTAAAACCACTTTAACCGCAAGACTCGGCACGTGAAGGCTGTTACTATTCGTAAATCCTGCATAATTAGTCCACAATCTGAGAGACTCACAGTGAAGTAGAAGAGCTCCGTCTCCTGCTGGTTGGCCCGCCTCTTGGCCAGACTGGGTTTGTTCAAGTAGCCGTCAGACACGCTGGACTTCACTGACTCGGAGGACGGGCTGTGGGTGAAACTCTGAGAGACGTCATAATCGTCCAGCACCGTCATGTCCTGCAAGGTGGTCAGAGTCGCACCCCAGGTCTTTTTCACCTAAGGAGTGGCAGAAAAGTGCTGTTCAGAACACAACAGGAACTTGTAATTGTTCAGATATTGGATGGGGGTGTGTGAGTTCACGCCCAACGTTTCTGTTGAAGTGCACTACATATGTAAAGTGTGCCGGTATTTACAGCAAGCTTAATGGATGTATGGGTGTTTTTATTTGCCTATGATAATCAGGGTGTGCTTGTGAGTATGTTGTAAGCTGCTGAGACGTGCAGACGCAGCTCATTAATCTCAACTCCTTCAGCATTTTTATGCCCTTCAGGCTGAGTTAACAGCTGCCCTCTGTGCTACAGCAGCGAGGACACCAACAGACTGCAGCACCAAGTCCCTCTCAGATGGTTCAACTTTTATTTTTAGAGGCTACATCTGCTCCATTATCACCCCATTAAAGCTGTATAAATTAACGTAACTCTGCAAAGTTTTAAGGCTCAGGAAAAAAAGAAGGTTTACTGTGTAATCACTGACTCTTTTGGCATCTTCAGGGGAGTGTGTATTTGTTCAACAAGGAGTCAAACAGCGCAACAACTACTTGACAAGATGGGTCTCCAGGGGAAAATCGATACTTTCAGCAGGTCAAATATTTCTGTTATTGAGCTCATTGACAAGTTGGAAAAAAACAAGGCCACTTTCTGTACACAAGAAAAATGGCCACTAATATGAGAATATAAGAAAAATAAAAGACAACATAAATGCAATTTCCTGGCAAATGATACACGAGGTCTGGTGCTTTATTTAAAAAAGCTAAATGAAGTCAGATACTCAACTGCCCACTATACTGACTGGTTGCAAAACTTTGAACATTATTCTGTTCAGATAGCATCTGATTCTGATAAGAGTGTAAAGCAAAATAAGATGCTTTATATGCACAAGAATACATGTAAAAAGAAAGAAACATAAAAAACAAACAGAAAAGCAGGCATTAAAGCCACTCTATGAAGAAATACCACACCTGACCACATGGGGTGACCATAAATACTACTGGTCCTTATAAACATAATAATAATAATAATAAACATGACGTAGTCATAAACAGCAGTGTATCTGTGCCATGGTAAATCTTCAGAGGTGGGTACGCATCTCTCTCAACTGTCTCATTTGTACCTTTTAAATTGGGTTAATTTTCTTGTGCTTGTGTGACTAACCTCCTCGTTCTCTATCTTCAGTGATGCCAGGCGCGTCTGGAGCTGAGTGAGGCGGAGGGTGAGCTCAGCCTGGACCTGAGGCTGGGAGGCGATTTGGTTCACCTGACAGGAAGTGAGAAAACAATTAGACAAGAAGAAATAAAGAGAAACATCCCTTTCTCTGTGCAGACACCCAGCACCATTCCAGTTTAGTTATTGAACAGCTTTCGCTAGTCCCATTTCTTATTTATGATCAAAGTGATTCTGTGACTATACAGTACAGCATACACAAAACAGCTAATGGATTTATATTGAATTAGGTGAGGTTTAAATTTGGAAAGACATGCATTCTACTTTCTTAATTGAACATAAAATACTTAATAGCAATGACATAAAAAATAAAAGTTCTTAAATTATTAGTATTTTTATTTAAAAAGCCACTGAATGATTAATGAAGCACATCTTTGCTTTCCATCTTATTGGGTTCATACTGACTGTGTCGCCCATGTGGGCCTGGAAACCGAAGCGCTGTGGCGGGCAGAAGGTTGTGGGGTACAGGCCCAGCAGACGCTGCCTGTCACGGGCAGGGTCCAGGTTCTCCACAGCCCCCTCCAGCACCTCCAGACCAGCCCTTCGGGAGGCTTCAAGGCTTAGTTCAGCTGATAGGTAGGTCCTCAGAGCTCGACTTAGACTGGAGTGGTACCCTAAGTCACAGCACTGAGAAGGCAAAGCAGGAAAGGTTCTGTGATGGATATGTAGAATTTAAGTGGGACTGAAATGAAGTGTAGAATCGATGTGGCCCGCTGGGCCTCTAATCTAAATAACTTTTCACAAACTGACTCTGTAGGTATTTCATACTGAATTGGATTGCACTTGAACTTTAATTGTACTTAACTGTATTATAATTCAGTTATATTTGGTAATAAATTGATTCATTTGGTTTGTCTTTAAAGGGCACATATACAATTTGCTGACATTCAGAGGTTAAAAATTTGTTTTAAACTGTCACATATCCGGTTTTCAGGCCATCTAGCTGTGATTTTAAGAGGTGCATGATTGATTCACTTGATAAATTGGTTAAATGATTTCCAGAGATTTAAGAAAATAAATAGCAAACGTAGCCAAATATGCTGCTCAGTGGAGCACACAAAGAAAGAGAGGATTTACTGCTAATATGGTGCTTGACCAACATGAATAAGGATCAAAATTGCATAATGTGGAATGAATGGGATAACAATTTCATAGAAATTTTCTCAACTAAAGGAAGGAAAATGGCAAGATTTAAGAGATTAGAGTGTATTGAAATTAATTGGATTGGATTGTAATTAGGATGAATTTGACTATATTTAATTGACTACACTGATCTGTGATTAATCAAATTAATTTTGTGTTGCATATATTAAAATAATGGACTGTGCTTCATAGGTTTTTATTTAATTTGAGTGGACTTGAATTTAGCTTGTTTACTATAATGTGCCTGGAAATTACTTTTGTTTGCAGTTAAGAAATAAGATTAATTAAACTGATTTGAATATATGTTTTGAAAATAGTTGGGATCATGCAGTAAAATCCACTGCTTTCTAATTTTCTGCTAAAATTTGCGTGGGAGTACAAGACCTCACTCATTCCACAATTGCCCAAGTGAACCATGTGTACTTTAAAGTTGGGTGCTTCTGAACTCCTTTCAGAATTTTTATAAAATTAACAGGCTTAAACCTTTGAGTTTTTAAAGAAAGAGTAATTCATTTCCAACTATGCTGCACTGTGAATGGAAATTTCGTTCCTCGTGCCAAGGTGCTCAAAAATCAAAAATCTACTTCCCACCCCAAACCGCAGTTTTCAAATGGAGTAGATGCCTTGCTTTGAGACACACAGCATCCTCTAGCTTTTCCCCACGAATGGACAAAGTAATATACTCACGTCTACGATATCAGGCAGGTCATGGATGTAGTATTTAAACACTGAGGCATTGGTAGCTTCCAGAGTCAACAGATACTCGTTTCTGGCTTTCAGGGTCTTCAGTTTATTCTCCGAGTACTTTGCCTTTCTCTAAAAGTTAAAAAAAAAAAAAAAGACATGAAACTAAAGATGAAAATATTGATTCTTGTATGTTCAACGTTTGCTTCCATCGTTTGGTTTAATGAAGCATCAATGACATGTTTATTATCTGCTGGTTTTCTATGAACTCTGTTTTTCCAATAATAAAAATCCAACTCTGAGCAACATGTTTGCAGTTTAGGTGGAGTGTTTGTCTATTAAGATAGGAATGGAGTCTGATTTTCTTTTTCCCTTTTTCTTGGGACACAAAGTAGGATCTGCAGATGTTTAGTACAATTAACTGCCTTGTCATCTCTGATTAAGAGCAGCTAATCAATCTGGGATAAGTTGTTCACACAATTCTGTGATGACAGTGCAGAGAAAACTGCTTTAGTCTGCTTTAAAGAGATTTGCTGGTTTTCAACAGATGTTATCTGAAGGCAGAAAGAACGTCTAATTTCTCTCAGAATGTTACCTTCTCTCTCATCTTTTCCATCTTGCGGGCAGCGTTGCGTCTCTGGTGGCGCTCTTCTATCCGCAGGCCAAACACTGGCTCACCTCCACTCGTCGCAGACACACCCTTCACCCGGCCCTCTTGGCGCTCCGCCTCCCGCAGCTTGGCTTCTGCATTGATCATCTCCGCATGGTACATGTGATATGTCTTCATCACCTAGGTAACAGCAACCCAAAATGCCACAGTCAGGCATTGCAGCCAGGACCTGCTGTTATTTATTCCCCAAGGTTATCAGGTTCTAATCTGATTTCTGGTGTTCCAATAAGGACCTTCAAGGTCCAGTACCCTGACTTTAAATAAATATTGGTGACTGACTGCCAATAATCTGCTATTTTTTTTTTTTTTTACCTTCAAAGCTTTTTGAAGACTGCAAAAATAACACCAGAGATAAATAGGAAGTTTTTGATAGAAAACATCTTTGAATGTGAGGGAATGAGGACTTCTTCCTGATGGCCAAATTTACATTTAAATGGGATTTTGTTTTCTGTAACAGTATCCCTGTTGTTACAGAAAATGCACATTAATTATACTTCCTGCTTTTTATTTTTGCATTTTTGTATTTGTATAGACCATATAAACACAACATTTTTCAGACTAGACATACATACAGACATTTCAGATTTTTCTGAAGAAGTTTATCTAAAAACAGGCATCTCTAATTTCTAATTTCTAATAGGCAGAACAGCAGTAAACTGGATCTAAGCACACAGTATGAGAGTCTGTGTAGACCAGATGGCCAAGGGTGTAAAAGTTTGTTGTTTTTTTTTCTTCAAATGCTGCAAAGATACTTTCCTGCAGACATTCAGCCTTTAAAAGGTCACTTCCACTTACGGTATAAAGCTCATTCAGAAGCTTCACAAGGTCTTCCTGAAGCTGAAAGATGATCTCCTTACTCTGAAAGACAGATTATAAAAGAAAACAAAAACATGTGTTCAATGTATGCATTTACACCAACTGTGATCAGGAGCCCCTCATCTGTGCCAGCAACTGGGCCAGATTACACTGCAGACAATGTTTGGATGTACAATCTACGCTGGAGTGACACGGAATAACTTTGCAGTCCAGGAAGAAGTAATAGTTTACACAATATGTGACTGGGTGGGTTGGTGAATAAAAAATAAAGAAAGTAAGCAATGCTTGCGCAAGTTAGTTCCTTATTAGTTCAGGTTTTCATGTCCAACATAGTAACACATATTTAACTGCATCTAGACTCAAATATCTGGGTTTCAATTCCAACCAATGTCTCACATGGATAATTGTTTTGTAAGACAAGAGAGAAGGTCACCAACATTCCTGACTCCTGGTTGTATGGTGTATACAAAGGCCCTAAACGCCCTTTAGACCAGACTCATGATCAATGTATAAAGACTGTTTCTGTGTTATGTACATGTACATAATACTAATGTGTTACACTAGCATAACATGATACCATGTTTCTCTGTCATGCTGACATTCCAGTATTTTCTGCTGTCTCTGCAGCCTGCGGAGCTCCCAAAATAGAACAGAGCTGACCATTCTGACCAGGTTTGTTGATGCGCACATCATTCTGCATTTTTTTTCTATTCCTACGTATTCCTCAATCTCTTGCCCTGGAGTTGCTGCTCATGCTTACCTATAGACGGACATGTTTCACAGAGTTGCCAAATGTGTCCTTGCTAACAGTGAACTTATGAAGCAAAGCAAATGTTGGTGAGCTTGCAAAGGTGCATTTCGTTAGAAAGGTTTTGAGCAAACGTTTGGTAGTGCAAACCCTTACCTCTCACTCCCTCTCCATTCTTATGCATGCACAGGGTAGTAATCGGAATCAGAATCAGAATCAGAATTACTTTATTGATCCCTGAGGGGAAATAGCTTTTCTTTAAAGTTGCCCCTTCATAAATGCTTTGCAAATAATTGTACCATGATTACTAATTTAACCTGGAAATTAACCTAATGTGTGTGTATATGTATATATCACACATTAGTGTCCAGTATACATATTTATAAATATAATAAATATATAATACAAACCCATAATCACAGTAACTGCAGATGTACTAGAGCCTGAAATAAGCCTTGGGCTTATTTCACTCCGGCACTGCAAGTACCTGCATATTTGAAAAACTAGGAGGAGCCAAAACATTTTTTTTGTTTTGTTTTTTTGTTTTTCACAGATAATTGATTTTGCAACTGTCATGACATCAGGACAATTTCTGAAAATATTGACCACTTTCAAACAAAGATCCTATTGTGATGCCACTAAGACCTCCCTCATTCTGATTCCTCTGCTTTCCTTTACAGTTTCACACTAAACAAACAGGACCACGGCAGGTCTGCCTCAGTGTATGTGTGTGTGTGTGTGTGTGTGTGTGTGTGTGTGTGCTGGTATATTGTTTCACAATAGAAATCGTTGTTGTCCAGCCTGTGTCATAGAGGTGCTTTCTAAAGATGTTTCTCTGAAAGCAGCTATCTGCTGCTGAAAATGATAAATTATGTAACACAAACCATGTCAGTGAACTAAAACAGAAAACTTGCAACAAAACAAGAATATGAAATCAAAAAGAAAAACGTGTCTCTTATCTAGCTCTAGCTCGGATCAGACTAAGAGCGGTTCACAAACCCCTTATGAGATGCACAACAAGAAGGTCATTTACGTTGCCTGGATTGGGGTTACCGGGGCCCCACCCTGGAGCCAGGCCTAGGGTTGGGGCTCGCAGGTGGCCGGGTCTTTGCCCGTGGGACCCAACCGGGCTCAGCCTGAACGAGCGACATAGGCGCCTCTTCAATTTGAATGGCAGTTGTGGGCAAGGACCCCGATGACCCAAACACAGGACAACAACTCTGGCTATGGGGACATGGAATGTCACTTGCTGGGGAGGATGGAGCCTGAACTTGTGCGGAGGTGGAGTGGTACTGACTAAAAATAGTTGGGCTCACCTCCACGCACAGTCTGGACTCCGGAACCCAACTCCTTGAGAGAGGCTGGAGTTGCCCGTGGTGAGAGGCGGCGGGCTGGTGTGGGCTTGCTTATAGCTCCCCAGCTCAGCCGTCATGTGTTGGAGTTTTCCCTGCGTAATGAGAGGGTCGCGTCCCTCTGCCTTCGGGTGGGGGGGTAGGTCTCTCACTGTTGTCTCGGCTTACGGGCCGAACAAGAGTGCAGAGTATCCGGCCTTCTTGGAGTCCCTGGAAGGAGTACTGGAAGGTGCGCCGACTGGGGACTCCATAGCTCTGTTGGGGGACTTCAACGCCCACGTGGGCAATGACAGTGTGTGACTTGGAGGGGTGTGATTGGGAGGAACGGTCTCCCCGATCTGAACCCGAGTGGTGCTTTGTTACTGGACTTCTGTGCTAGTAACAGTTTGTCCGTAACGAACACCATGTTCAAATATAAGGGAGCCCATCCGTGCACATGGCACCAGGACACCCTCGGCCGCAGGTCAATGATCGACTTTGTGGTTGTGTCATCTGACCTCCAGCCATATGTCTAAGACACTTGGGTGAAGAGAGGGGCTGAGCTGTCAACCGATCACCGCCTGGTGGTGAGTTGGATCTGCTGGTGGGGGAGGAAGCCGGACAGACTTAGCAGACCCAAGCATACTGTGAGGGTCTGCTGGGAACGCCTGGCGGAATCCTCTGTCAGGGAGGTCTTCAACTCCCAACTCCGGGAGAGCTTTGAACAGAACCCGAGGGAAGTTGGAGATATTGAGTCCAGGTGGACCATGTTCTCCACTTCTATTGTGGATGCGGCTGTTCGAAGATGTAAAATCTCTGAATGCCCAGTGGCAAGGCTCCGGGAGTGGATGAGATCCGCCCTGAGTACCTCAAGTCTCGTTTCTGACACGTTTCTGGAACATCGTATAGGGTCGGGGGCAGTACCTCTGGGATGGCAGACCGGGATGGTTGTCCCTCTTTTTAAAAAGGGGGACCAGAGGGTGTGTTCCAACTATCGAGGGATCACACTCCTCAGCCTCCCAGGGAAAGTCTATTTCAGGGTACTGGAGAGAGAGTCCGGCCAATTGTCAAACCTCGGATCCAGGAGGAACAATGCGGTTTTCATACCGGCCATGGAACACTGGACCAGCTCTATACCCTCCACAGGGTGCTCGAGGGTTCATGGGAGTTTGCCCAACCAGTCCACATGT